>CM023949.1:35391795-35564062 GCA_013407115.1 Glycine latifolia
GATAGTGGAGTTTTCTGGACAAGGTCCCGTGGGTTTTCCTCTTTGAGGTTTTCTCCCACGTAAAACCATTTGTGTGTGTGTTTATCTCTTGTTCTTCCCTTTCGCTTCAGATTTACGTTTCCGCATTTGTTACTGTTTGATTGATTCTGGGTGGAGTCTGTAACTCCCCAGACGAAGTCCGAGTTGGTGGAGAAGGTGACGCGCACCACCGAGTTCTCCCAACAAAATTAACTTGTGTATGACTAGTAGGTACTTGAGTATAGTTATACGAGTTTTGAACGGATAAACATAGGAATATTAAAGTCATTATCAACATACAATTTTTTTTAAATCACAGGTATAATAATAATTAATGGACAGTGAATATTCTATTTAAACCCTATATTGCCTGTTGTAATCTGTAATTAATGGCGCACACAGTAACAATATGATCACTGACAGGTTTTAGGTAGCTAGTTTATTAGAAATGGACTTTATTCAACGGCAGGGATGTCAAGTTAAAAGCTAATTAAAGTGCGACTTAATGTAATGAGAGGCATGTTAACCGCAAAAGTATCATTTAACTGAAGCTAGTAGAGAGTATGACTCTGGTCAAAATATGAAGTGGACTGAAAGTAGATATCAAATCTTACATGACTGAGGGAACATAACATATTAACTGTACTAATCAAGAGGTGTTCCTTTTGGATGAAAGTAAGGTAGAATTGTTTTTGAATTAATGAATGATTGAAATTTGCATTTAAATGAATTTAACCCTTATATATTATATCATGACATATCTTTTCATTGAAATATACAAGCAATTAATTTTGGTAATTTAGAACAAATAAAGACTAGGCTGTGGAAAAAGTTGAAGTTAAAGCTTCACCAATTGTGAAATTATTGTGAGAAAGTCAAAAGAAAATCCATGGTCGAGAAAAGTTTTTACATTATTCTCTAAAATTGATTTGTATGTACAAATTGACATGTACAAGTAAAATTGTTGAGCTTAAAATAATTATTTTTAAAAAAATTGTTTTTTGGCTGACAAAAAAAAGTGTAAACTTTTTTTCTTTTTGATTTAACGCAATAGATGTAGATTTTTTTTATGAAGACACTTTTTACTAGAGATAACTTTACTCAAAGTGAATGGAATTATTATGGAAAATAAAAATTCTTTTTTTAAATATTTAACTCAATTACATATTTAAGACTCAATTTTAAAACAATTGATTAAACTGAAATAATATTACTCTAATTAATCTAGATGCTTCATAGTACATTTAGGTGTAGATTGAGTATTGCAACTGTGCATTAAGGTTCTCTCTTTTCTTTTGTTTTAGAGTGGACCATTTACCTACAGACACCCCAAACAATAGAGCAAGGCCAAGAGGCCCAAGCTGGAAAAATAATACCCCCAGGCACACTTGCTTATAAACCTAAAGTAAATAAAACCAAAAATATTTTCTTGAACTAAGCCGTACTTAAATCATTGTCTTGTTTAGCTTAAAAACCATCATCAGATATATCTTGTTTACCCTAACCATGATATTTGTCCTGTATTTTCTACGAGTCATGTACAAAAGACTTCAGGAATTTAAGAAAGTAAAATACTAAAGTCAATTTGCATGCAAACAGCTTTATTTTATTATATCATCTAAGTGACTGATTCCATTGAGCTGGTACACTAAATAAAATATCAAGCTTCTATTAATAGAAGCAAATGACAAGGTTTATTGAAGTGAAGCTCGTGTACAAGTTATCACTCAGCAAGAAAAACAAATATTGACATCAGTTACTCCAAAAGTTGCAAGCCAAAAATTTGTTTCAGAAAACTTAAGCCAGTGGCTTCAGAACGTACATTTTACACCCATGTGGATCAACTGTGGCAGTCAATTTATCCACGAAGGGTCTCATCAATGTCTTGTGCTGCATGCATTAGCAGATACTTTAAGTTATAGCACAAGTATCCAACAAAATTGTGATGAAAACAAAGTTACAAAGCATGCAAGCAAGAGTACAAAAACAAAAGATTGAATGAATCCGAATACAATACCTCCCAAAGGTCTCTTGCTTCAACAGCACTTTTTGGTGGAATACCAATGTCATCCCAGTTGGCTGTAATTGATATTTTCCAAGGGCCACGATTAAGCAAGACAACAGCAACCCTGTACCCTGAAAGAGGACCTGCCCAAATCTGTCCAAAAGGGTTACCTATGACCGTGATAATGTATTGTTTCATCTGACATAAGAGACAAAATCATGTGTTGTGTTCCAAATTCAACTAACCTCTTCATCACCTTCCATCCTAACCTTTTTACCTTGTACACCAAGTGGATCTGACAATGTTTGAGATAAATATTAATAAACAGTATTATACTACAATGAATAAGAAATTAGTTTAATTTTCTATAGATTGATAATGTAAAATGTTTTAATACTGTTAACTAATAAAAAATCGTGGTAGTTATGACTTTTAAGTGATTTTTGTAAAGGTCAATAAACATACTATATATGATAACTTTTTATTGGATGACAGAGTAAAAACTATGTATATTGTTAGTACACAAACTATTTTTTCATAAGAAATAACAGAATGATCCTAATTATGTATCACCTTGGTTAACTGCAATAACTTCCTTGTTAGCTACTATCTCCATGGTCTCTTTAGTTATATTTCTAACATCACAGCCAAGAAGAAGTGGTGCCTGCAATAAACCTTTGCATGAGGAAAAAAAGGAAGGAAAAAAGCCTTATATATGATTTAACATAAATCAGTATATTGGAAAACAAAAGAATAATAGTATTACCTTGGAAAGGGCCCATAAACTGAAGTGAACAATATATTCATTTTTTGTCATCCCTCCATTTCCCACCTCAAGCATATCAGGATCTGTTGAATTCACATGTTCAATGGATATCATGACTCTCAATTGGAGAAAATATCTTTCAGAAAAACGCAAGGTTAATGAAAGTCTAACCATTCCAACCACCAGGTCTTGCATACTCTGCATAAACTTCATTCATGTCTGCCCTTGAAATCATGCTGCCAAAGATAATAGTTACCTTTATTAGCTAAAATCCATATTAATTCAATTTTGGTGGAATGCTACATACCCTGCCTGGTCACATTTCAAGACCAATCAAGGAGTGTCTATTGTCACTCCAAAGTATCTATTATCTCTCTTATTCAGTTAAATTTCATACAATTTCTTCACAAATCCAAATTAATTCAATTTTGGTGAATAGCTACATACCCGGCTGATCACATTTCAAGACCAATTAGGGAGTGTCTCATGCTACTCCAATGTGTCTATTGTCAACCTCATTTAATTAAATTTTATAAAGTTTCTAAGTTATTAGCTTGATTGACAATGAAATTGAAAATGTTTTATACAAAAAAGTTATTTGAATAGGAGTAGTTAGTAATAGACACATGATAGTGGCAACAGAATTTTTCTCCATTTGAATCAACAAATTAAATGCATAATGTTCACCTTTCCCATGAATCATTGATGTCATTGGTAGTTCTCCAGCTATTTCCCACTTTAGCACCCCATAAAGCTGGGTGCAAGTCTCCCCTATAACAAGCAAAGCACATGTGGTTAGAGGAAAGGTCTAAAAATTGGTGGAGCAATAAAATATTAAAACAAATAAAATTACCATTCGCATAGTGAGAAGAAGATTGGACGGCCAGCCATCATTAAAGCTCGAGTCATAATAGGGTATCTATTCATATGAAGACCATAGTTTTCAAGATTACATATAAAGAAGTAAAGAACAAAGTGGAATGTTAAAATATTCAATTTGATCAGATAAGATTAACACTAATACGCAAATAGACTTATGACTACCTATCAGTTGGTTTTGATCCATCATTGTTACAGTTATCATACTTCAAATAATCAATACCCTGTAAATAAATCAAAACAACCATTTGTTTAATTGCATTAAATATGATGGTTCCAAGGAAAAAGATGAAGAAATGAGCACAATGTTTAATACCCATGATGCAAAAGTCTTGGCATCTTGAAACTCATGACCAAGAGAACCAGGCATCTGTTTGCTACAAGTCAAATACCTGCAAAATTGACCAACCTAAAGCTTAGTTAAAAGTAGTTGAAAAAAGCACATGGAACGAATTTGGTTAGGTTATTGGCCAAGTCTATGTACCCAGCATCTGAATAAATTCCAAGCTTAAGACCCTTGCTATGAACATAATCTGCAAGAGCTTTGATTCCAGAAGGAAAGGTTGATTTTTTTGCTACCAGATTACCCTATAGCAATACAACAACAGTAGCCTATAAAAATTTTGAAGAAAAAGAAATTTAATTGAATGTGAGAACTTTCAAGGAGACAGTAAGAAAGTGCAAATGCAATGAAGCATGCAAAAACCATAAGAACCATACCTTAGCATCCCGATTTAATTCAGCCCAACAATCATCTGCAATAATGGAAAATTGTGGATTAAGGTTAACTGCTTGTGCTTATGACATTTTGCAAAGTCAAAAAGTACAAAACTAAAGAGAATTGAAAATTATGTGTTTCATTTCATGTACCTATATTAACATAGGTGTATCCAAGCTTGGAAAGACCAGTAGAAACAAGGGCATCAGCTGTAAACCCATGTAGAAAAATCACAATCAGATTAAATTCTCAACTAAATGGATCTTTGCTAAATAAGAAAAGAAAAATTCCAGTTTCTCGGATGTAAACATAGTTTTATGTAAAATAATTAATTGATAATGATAGATAATACAAATTTCACATAATACACACACAAGCACACTGCACACATATATGATCAAATACCAGTTTCTCTGATCATTTTTTCGTTAATTTGACAGCTGAAATGATTCCAACTGTTCCATCTGCACCAAAAGGAAATGTTATAAGCAATAACATCTCAGTATCGTTAAATCTTTTGATGTATAAATTTGGAACCAGACAGGAATGAGCTATGTTTAGTTGTAAGTTGTAACTACTAATTATTAAGGTATTAGAGAAAAAAGAAAAAGAGTGTTTTCCTAAGATTCTTGCTAGCACTATTCACAACATAAACCGACAGCTCGGTTGAACAGTGCTGTGAGTGATAAACAGTGAAACTGAGACTCTCAGCACAAGGGGAGAAAAGCACTCATTGTCACTTAGAGAAGAAACATACTGATGATGAACACAAATCACACACATACCCCATTGGAGGAGTTCTACCAAGGCCATTAGCAAGAAGATTTCCCCTGAATTGCTTCACATGGTCTTGGAGTTTTGTTGGCCCTGATGGTGAAGCAGTGACACAAGTCAATGAGAAAACCAAAAGGGTCACCAAAGCCACCAGCACCTCATAGCCAACCCTTCTCTTCATTGTGTTCACTTCAGCACTTTTTCATTTCTTCACTTGCAGTAAGAAAGACAAGATCCCTTGTCTATTTTTATACAGTGCGTTGTGCTCCTCAGTCCTAGGTTGTGCTTTTAACTGTGCTACATACAATTTGACCGCAAGAAATTATTACATTGTTTACTACGTACTATCATGTGTATGGTCTTGACCATTTTTCATGTGATATATTATGGAGGTTTTTTTTACAGGATATATTATTGAGATTTTCAATTTATTTAGAAATACAAAAAAGACTTAAATCATATGTCATGTAAAATTTCATTAAAACATATAAGAATCTTATTCCATATAACAATTTCTCGATATTATAAGACCTAGTACATGCGAATTTTGATAGTTAGATCCATCCCCTATATGCTGGACTATGGATAACAATGGTCATTTTCTTGAAAGAAAAAAAAATGAAAAAAGGACAAATTAAGCTGCATCATCCTCCGTATAAATTCCAATAGTAATGCCCATTAATTGTTATGTACCTCAATCTAAGGTCTATTTAGAATAGGTTAAAATAAAACCAAGAAGCATGGTGTGCATTGCACAGTCATCATGCAACTCAATTTCATTTCACATGCAGAATTGCAGTGCTTAATTAGAGATACATCCTCATCGTGACTATTATTATAGAATATGACTTTTATTGTTTTAGGAAATTATTGTTATTATTGTTATTACTGGTTACCATTGAAAATTAGAAACTAATGTTTGCATTTCAAAAGTGAAGGTTCTGGTGTAGGGCTTTGATTTCCTTTTTGACCAATGCATGATTGATGAAATCAGAGGATAAGGATATCCCAATATTTTATTCACCAAACGCAATTGTTTTTGGTTTGTAGGAACTATCTAGACTGTAGAGTAGTCGGTGGAAATTATACTAAGATGATGGGGAGGATTTTATTTTTTGAACAATAAACAATAAATAATGGTTATGATTTGAAGTTGTTGAATTTGGTTCTAATTATGGTTTGTTATGTAATTATTTTTTTATTTTATAATAATCTACTACCTAGTTTTAAAATAGTGATAAAATAATTTATATGTAATTTTTAAAAATCCGTCACTAAATTTTTTTGTTACTCTAATGTTATCGACAAAAAAAAAAGAATGTCACTAAATTTTGTTATTAACTCTTTGATTTTTTGTATTTAAAAATTGTATTTAAGATAATTTTCAATTAATTATTACTAATATTTTAAAATTAAATTTATTTAATATTCAAAGTACTTACAATTTTATGGAGTTTCCACCGCTAGCCATCTATATATTTTACCATGAGTTCTTCTTTGAGTTTGCTACTTATTTGTTTTATATTGTAAAATTTACCCACTGTCCTCCTCTTAAATATCAACTTTAACAGTTTAACTGCCCAAAAGAAGAAAAAAAAAATCTGATAGGAATTGTCCGTTCAGTCGTGTCAAAGAATTTAGAGTTGAAATAGTATTTTGGTCTAGGAATATATATATATATATATATATATATATATATATATATATAATTTGTAATGCGAAAATATTTTTAAGTGTATAAACTATATTATAGTAAATAATTTAAATTATGATATAAAGTTTCTTTTAAACTGAATCGGATAGACAATTAAGAAGATAAATCAATGGCAGTGTAAGATAGTTGAAAAATATGTTTTTTAGTTATTTGAATGGGTAGGTGTGTGTGAAATACACAACACAGGGAGAGGAGAGATCAAAATTTGAATTAGGAATTATAATATTGCATGGTTCAATAATAGTGCTTTAGAATTAATATATGTAATCAGAGGATTCTAAGATATACTATTACACCATATAATAGAATGCAAAAGCGAATTAAGAATCATACCTTTTGTTGTAATTGAAACATAAACTCTAATTAAGTTGACTTATCTCTTTCCTGTAAAACTTGTTTAGAATGTCTTTGCGTTTAAGCAAAAAAAAAAAGTCTTTGGATTTACTCTGACACTTTTCTTCAACCAGATTCCTTTCAGCACCTTTAATTTTGCAGTGGTTTCTCCCCATTCATATACTTGATACTACAATGCAAGACCTTTCCTCCTACTCTTAACTTCTTTCAATCTTAAAGAAAATTTCTCCCTCACGACATTTTCTTTGATCTCGTTTTTTTTGTCCTCTCAATTTCGCGAACACTTTTATGCCTCTTTATACTAATAATCCTAAATAAACAAGGAAGTTTGTTTTTTTCGAGGCAAATAAACAAGGAAGTAAATGACTCAACTTGCAAATTACGAAATAATCTTTAATAAGTAAATGACACAACAGGCAAATTAAAAAAATAATCTTAAGCAAATAATAAAATATTAGTAAAGGTGGAATAAAAAAATAATCCCAAGTAGAAAACAAATTACAAAATATTAATCACCCGTGGGTATGAATTGTGGTTATAACAACTTAATTAGTATATTGAGTTTAATTCATAGAAAAAAATATAAATAAGTAAGTTATTTGTGAATTATTTGAACTGGACTAGCTAAAGATTTATTTAATTAATTAAATAAATTCTTTTCATATCAGTTAATTCAAACATGCATACGTGGTAGGTTTTAATCTTTGACGATTATATTTCATTCCAAATCCAATATTTTTAATAATGCCTCTCAATTATCAGAAATGTATGTATACTAAAAAAAATATTGGTATTTCTGACAAAATATTTTGCAAAAAAATATTTCATAAAAAATGTGTGATTTATAGATGAATTTTTCTGACAAAAAATATTCTGTCAAATTTTTTTGAATTCTAACAAAATATTTCTGTAGGTAAAATTCCGTCAGAAATTATGGAATTTCCGACGGAATATTGGTGAGCCCTACTCATAATACAGCCAAATAGTATGATTTGAGGATGCACCTCTCCTTTGAAATTTCATAGTTAAGGATGCATATTTGACTTTCCAAATCTTCCTATCGCCTTTTTGTTTTCTTTTGTTCATTTTTTTTCTTTTGTTCATTTCAATCTCTTCTTGTATCCCCTTTATAGTATTTGTTTCTTTTGTGTGGGTGACTTGTGTTGAGTTGTGTTTCTTTCAAAGAAACCGTGCCACTTGCTTTTTCTTGCATAACTATTATTCTAACTTCATATATAATTGACATTGATGTTACATAAAGGATACTTAAATCTCTTGAATGACAGGCGAGAGGCAATTCTTGCTTATCTAGTTTACCTTCTTTTTATTTTACTTCATCCTTTTAATCCGTATACTATATATTGGGTTTAATATATTTTTTTCCTGAAAAATATTTTAATCTCCGACTTTAAAAACAGTTGGTTTTCATTCTTATATTTTAAACTTTAATTTCTGAACATAATTTTAAGAGAACGTACAGGAGAGAAAAAAATTCATAACCCAAAATTATAATTCTTTAAAAACATTTAAAAAAAATTAGGAACTTAAAAATCTTTTTTAATTTGAAAGAATATTGTAAATTTCTGTCTTTGATTCCTAAAAGATAAAAAAATACAATTATTGAATGATATCATTGTATAACTTACGTAATACTATTAATTATTCATGTTATCATTGTATTTATTGAAAGAATTTATTCAAAATTGAAAATGTTACCAAATAGATTAAATAATTTTGTGTACGGATTATCGTTAATAACAACTTATAGAGTATTGCTACTTTAAAAAATCTTGATTATAAATGAATTATTAATGAATTTTGCAACAAAAAATTATAAAACGGACAATATTTAAATAATTACGAGCAAATGCTTTTTTTTAATTTGTCCAAGACAAAAAAAAAATCTCAGGATCAGGCCTCCCACGAATTGTCATTCCAGATCACGAATGCTAAGGTCAGATGGTCGATGTTCAAGAATATGGCCAATCTTCAACCTTCCTAAGATCTTCACTTCTCGTCACGGTCAAGTAGTGAATCAAAATTGAAATTTAATTGTTTTTCTATTATGCAGAGCCAAGTTCAGCTTCTTCTGTTAAACCTACCTCCTAAGAGGGGAAATAACTTAAAATTTAAGTGGTGCTTGATAGAGGAAAAATAATTTCATGCCCAAGAATTATAATATTTAGATAAATTTTTTAGGAATCAAAGAATTATATGATATTTTTATTATTAACTTTAATTATTTATCACATTAAATAATTTAATTAGATTAACATAATATTTTTATTATAATAAAATAAAAATTAAACTTGAAAAAAAGATTTCACCCTCTCCACAAAAACGAAAATGTGAGTTAAAAATAATTTTCAGGAATCATAATTTTACAAGAATATGAAGTTTTCCAAGTTTGGATTTTTGAAAAAGTGAAAACTTTCTCTTACCAAACACGTCCCCTTAAACTAACCGCACCAAACACCACCTTAAAGTAATCGCAATTATCCTTTAAATCTTCATTTCCATTCATAAAGCTGGTTATTTGCAAAAAAAATCTTAATTCCTATGGCAAATAAGGCTATGCACATCATTTCATGTCCCAAATAGAATATACCACTTATAAATAAAGTAATTTATTTTCTGCATACATGACAGCTCAATACATTTGTAAATTGTTGAGAGCCGCAAGGCACATAAATAAGTGACTGAACCAACAACCTGCAAAGTTCACACAAGTCCTAAGGGCACAAGAAAATGTTTAATGTTGGCATCTTAAGCCAACGCCATTTCAAGCTGTCTAGTTAGTAAGCAGGGCTATTCCTTTGAAGAAAAGAGGCTGCAGGCCTCACATAAGAGAAATCCTTAAAGGGGTTTCCGCCATTTGGGCTGGCAGCTGGTGAGTCAACAACAGGCAAATCAGTCCAGCGCTTCTCAAAGTTGGCAACACACTGCACACCAGCTACTTCTGGCCTAAAGCTTGGTTGGATTTCTCGTGCTTCCAACTTTCTCCAATTGATTGGTTTAAACCACCTGTGGCTTTTAATTTCCTCAACACCCGGGGCTCCACAACCTAAGCGCCTACCTGGTTCCTTCTGTAGCAGCTGTAACAGTGGATAATCGTCATAGATTAACTTCTGTTAACCAGTCAAGTAGCAATAGTAGAAAAAGCTCAAAATAGAATGCAAATCAAGGAATTGACATCTCTTGTAAAGAAGAAGAAAAATTATGAACTTTCGACAGCATTTCAAGAACAGATGAATTTATCTTTGGATGTAATAAAAACTCGATCATTTTAAAGTCAATGAAGAAAAAGTGTCACTTGACAAGGTAGGGCAATTATTCTAAGATGACAGTATTTTATTGACAACAGTATTTTTAAACGGAAAAGTCATCTAGAGCTCATTATGTGCCTAACAATCATATGAGATTTATAGGAACTGTTCTAGAATAATCAACGGAAATATCTTCTCTGTGGACTAGTGATTACCCCTTTCAACAGTGAATGTGCTTCACTTGACAAAAATGCTGGCAGCTTAATCTTGTCTTTAACTATCTTCTGCTGAATTTTGTCACGGTTTCCACCACAGAAAGGCGGCTGCAGAGAAGGTAAAACAACATAAACAACCATCTGGCAACTTCAAAAGAGGCTAGCAGTTTTTTCAGTTCCGAAGCCATTACAACTTACAAGCATAGTATTACAATAACAAAACACGTAAATTACAGCTTCTAAGCTTGAAAGCACATACTTAAATTAAATTCAATAAGATGAATATTTATACAGTTAAACTTTAAAGATAGGAACATTGTATTACTGAATATAAGCCTTAGCACTTTATAATCTATCAAGAAGGTACACTATTATCCTATACCCAATTAAACATTAATAAACCTTGCAATCATAACTCCATAAGAAAAACCAGTCTTACAAATTAACAAGGAACAAGATGCAAACCTTTCCAGTAAGCATCTCAAACAGTAGAATACCTACGCTCCACCAATCAGCAGCCTTATCATGGCCTTTGCCAAGAATAATTTCAGGTGCCATGTACTCTAATGTTCCACACATCGAATTTGATCTTGTACTCTCTTCGAATTGTTTAGCTAAGCCAAAATCAGTCAACATAACCTAGTAGATCAACAAAGAAATAACTGTTCAGTTATTACAGGTATAAAGCAGGGT
This sequence comes from Glycine latifolia, assembly GCA_013407115.1. NCBI lineage: Eukaryota > Viridiplantae > Streptophyta > Magnoliopsida > Fabales > Fabaceae > Glycine > Glycine latifolia. The sequence goes on from CM023949.1 coordinate 35,403,198, forward strand.
TCAAAGTCACTATGAAAAACATGAGGGAGGGAGGACAGAGTACATGGCCATCAGCGTCCAGTAGGATATTTTCAGGTTTTAGATCCCTGTGCATTATTCCATTTGAATGGAGATGGGAAACTGCAGAAACAATCTCAGCAGTGTATATGCGTGCTAGATCCTCTCTGAACATTCAACAAAAAATAGAACCAGAGATTAATCCTTCTTTAAAAACAGAAACAGAAGAAACAAAAAACCTCAAAGCTAAACTCACCTGAAAAGGCCTTGGTGATAAAGCTGGAAGAACAGATGGCCCCCATTTACAAAATCCAGCACAAGATACAGTCTGTATTTTGTCTGAAAGAGCATATAGACAGAACACATCACTTTTAATTTCTATTATTGCAGACCATTTTGTTTTATATGCTAATGTTAACTAACAAGAGAAAGCACTTTACTTACAAAGAACACAATTGTTGATATAAAGCAATTAAAAAATATATCCATAACTTAAATTAACATACTGCTCATTTAGATTTTGGTTAACATACAATGATAGATACTAAAGCGGGAAGAAATCAAATGAAAATGGCATTGCATATTGAAAGCTGCGTCACAAAAGATAGATCATCGTAAAAACACAAGCAGCTTAAAAACCTTATTATAAATTCGAAATTAAGTACCTGAAAAGAGTATCTAAGTTGAACAACAAATGGGTGTTCTATCTTTGTCCAAATATCCCTCTCAGCTTTCATGTACTCAGCATGGTTCTTCTCCATAATCTTGTCCTTCCGCATTACCTTCATAGCATATATGTCTGAAGTACCCTTTTTCCTCACCTGATACACTTTTGCAAATGCACCCTGCCCCACAACATTCAAAATCTCAAAATCTTCAATGCTAACTCTCTGGATCTTCTTGAGATTCCCATCTTCATCTTTCAATGATTTGTCGACAAAGGAAGATTCTTTGATGTCTTTAATGATCTCTCCATTGACATGCTCCACTAGTTCCAATGAATCCTCGCTCTCATGTATAGTGAGCTTGCCAAGCTTAAGTGATTGACTAACACAAGTAGAAGGGCCAACCAAAGAATGTGAGCGGGTGTAAATCACTGGCGGGTCATCATAAACAAGCTCGTTCACTTCTTCTACGGGCTCACCAGTAGTGGAATCAATGTTATTCAAATCTACCGTAACAGGACCAAAGACATCAGAGAAATCCAGCTCAATATGCTCCGTGTTCACAGTATCAGGAAGGTTTGCAGGAAAGAGTAACTGAGTCTGTGACGGTTTGTAGCCAGCCATAGACAAACCAGAAAACTGAGAGGACACCATTTCCCACACCACTCAACAATATGAGATCTAAATATGCTGCTGCTGATGATGACCAAACTAATAAAGACTATAGGTTAACCACCCCGAAGTTTCCCCAAACCACCACCGCCGATGGACTCCTGTCAATGGCCTGAATCAAGAGAAAGCTGATGTAGGCAAATGGAGTTCCCAAAAATTTTGGCAGCAAGCAGAGCAAAACCCAGCAGAAGAGATCGTTGTTCTTGTTTCCCGCAACAGAGGAAACGAAGTATGCTCCAGTGGTTGTTGAACTCATGAAGATCCAATTGACAATCTGCTTATCAACTCACCCAAAATTAGAAAAAAAATTGAAAAAGCCAGCCAAAGTGACAATCACAATGTATAGCAGAAACAGCCCTTCCACAAACTACATACACATCACATTTCACAATTCGAAATCCAATTTCATTTCAATTTCCAATTTATAATAATATTATAACATCAGAAATGAAAAATAAAGTAAATAACGGCTTTTGCGTCATCCAAGAAAGCTATTTTAAATAACCGAAATCGATATTAACGGGAGCAGATGGCGAGATATAACTGAAAATTCTGAAACACTGAATCACAGGTCGATCACAAAGCGCGAAATTAGGTTAGGGTTATCAACTTATCATCAAACAAAAGATTAACAGAACAGACAATTAAGAAACAGAATTAAAATTGAAGGGGATCTAAGCGATGAAATCAAAATTAAAAACAAAAAGAAAATGTTCTGTCTGTGAGAGAGAGGGTTACCAGGGAAGGGAATTGGAAGGAACAGTGAAAGGAATGCGTTGTTTTCAGGAATATTTGATTCCGCGGTAAGGGACTCGCGTCGCCACTTATAGTAACGTTTAACAATTTATTGTTATTCTCTCTATTGTTCTCGAACACGTGGCGCGATGTGAGTGGTTTGTGACCAAGTGGATTTTGGAGATGGTGGGTGCGAGGACGGTGGACTCGCCTCGCTCGTAGGGGGGATGCGAATATGCTCTTCCGTTCCGTGAACTACTATTGGGCTCTGGAGATGGTGCTAGGCCCACTTGTTTTTTTGTTTCGCTTTTTTGGGCAATTTAAATTATTTGTAAATGTACTGACAAGAAGAAGAAAATTAATAATTTGCAGCAATTCTGCCAAGAAAGAGTTCATCAAGGAATGAGAGATTGAAAGTTGAAACATGTGAGTTGTGATAAAGACCGTAATAACATTATTGATGTAACGCATCTTCTCAATCGTTTTTAGTTTCTTAAGTGATAAATAAAGGGATCGGAATTTGTTTGAAGTGAATTATAATTAGATATGGTGAGAAGCTAAAATATATTTGAAAAATACTTGCAAAAAGAAAATATACTGTATTAGTAGAATTATCCTTTTGTGTTGTTTATCTTTAAATATTCGAATGAATAGCAAAAAAATAATTATTTAAAATACACAAATAATGTGAATATCTTATTTCTCATCTTTTTCTTTTTCTTTTCTTCCTAGGGAAAAGACTCTTAAACAATTGAAATTTACCACCATGTTGTCACACTTCGTTCCCACCTTTGATAAAATAAAAACGAATGAAATTCTTCCCTCCTCTGGGTCCTCTAGGGTGAGGAACTTGAGCTTATTTGGGTTGAGTGTGTGTGCTAAAAAGGATTGAAAGAGTCACGGTGGCATCATCTCCCTTGCATTCCCTGGAGCAGCCTCGTGTCATTGTGAACTGGGAAGCAAGCCACGTTCGTGAAAATGGATCAAATCCAATCCAATGGCTTTGGCGTACTACTGTGAAAGAGGGAGAATGATAAGACAAAGACATGGCCTCTTGGGTGCAACCAAATCTATTTTGATGTAGATCAAGGGGGGAAATAATAGCTTTATTATTCCCACCCTCTATTTTGTTAAGTTCACGCCCTATCTCTCTTGTTCTTTTTTCTTTTTTCTTTTTTTAAAAAATATCCCTACCAGGAACATGTTTCTCTTGAGATAAATATACAACAGTTGAGACAAATACACTATGGAATTAAATGTATATAAAATGTTTGAATAAAACCAAAGGTATTTCATAAATACACACATTATTATTACTTGGAATATTGTACATGATTGTGCGCACAAATAATAGACCACACATGACTGGAGACAAAAGCAAAATTAGGGTTAGGGTGTTTGAATATCAGTTAGCACATGTTTCAATGTGGCTGAACGGAGAAGTTAGTCTCTATATGGATTGAACTAAACAGACATTCAATATGTTGGAACAAAACCCAAACACACAATTAATTCTTAAATAGTGATTACACACTTTGACTCAAACCTAATCAATTAAGGTTGTTCAATTGTTTTTTTTTTATTTTACCAAGTTTGACCTAAACCAAACTAGTAACATAACCTTCGTTGGTTCAAGTATCATGTGTATGTTTTACAATATTATAAGTACATAATAGTAAAATTCAATAAGTAAGGCAAATTTAAAATAAGTAAATATATTTAAAGAAAAAATTGACTGGTATATCATGAATAATGACATACAAACATAAATCTATCTTCCAAACTCAAACAATTCATGTGGGATAATTGATTTACAATATTTTAATGTAGCATTCACACTTCATTTTTCTATGCATGATATGTTTCATCAACTTCAAAGTTAGTGAAAAATAACATATGTAGTGAAAAAAAATTAATGTCACATCAAAAAATTGTAAACTAATATTCTATTATCCCACATACAATGTATGTATATTGGAAGAAGATTGATATTTGCATGTCATTGTTTACATGTATGATAATCACATTTTTCTTCAAATATATTTACTTATTTTCATTTTACTTTATTTATTGAATTTTATTATTACTTATTGTGTGTTTTACATTTTAAATTGTACAATATATAATAAATTAATTTTTATTTAGGATTGTTTTTTAATTTATTTAACAATATTAATCTATGTTATTTTAATATACTTAATTAATTCAATTTAATAACAAAGGTACTTTCTTGCTGTTCGTATATTGATAGTGGTTAGATAAGTTTACTTGGCTCAATAGATATTGTTTAGTCATTTATCTCACAAGAATCACACTCAACTACATCTTTGTCATCATGTGTTTTCTCAAAAAATGAGTTTAATACAACACTTCCATTGTGGACTTGAGCTGCACACACACAACCTAGTGGTTACAGGTTGTGGTATAAATGAATCAACAATTTCAAATTAATAAACGTTAGCAAGACAAATCAACAATTTTAAATTACTATTTTGTTTTGAATGACAAGAGTGAAATAATTATTTAAAATTATTGTTTAATTTTTTTTTCTAATTGGACTATCAGATCCTTAAATTATCAATCTGAACCCTAAACTTTGGTCAAAATAGACTCATATCAATGATTTATTTAGAATGAATGTATTTTTGATAAACAATTTTTTTGTAAAAATGACCCCAAATCACTCGCATTGCCATAATCATTAATCCATAGTACTTATCTTCCATAGTCCATAGTCCATACACATTACTCAACTCATCCGTTCTGGTTCTGGTTCAACACAGCTCACCATTTCTAATGCTGTAAAATTTGTACCATGCAGCAAGGGGCTCTGCTTCTGCTTTTGTGCTTGGTCTCTCTGTTCCCCCTCACTCACTATGCCTGACTTTCTTGCCACAAACCCTCTTACCATTTCAGCTGCAGAATCTCTAAGATTCCCCTTCCTCAATTCACGCCCAACTCTTACACCTAGAACCCAACTCAACTTAAATTCATGTGTCCCCTTTTCTCCCAAACCATCCAAAACCAGTTGCAATAACAAGAGCGTCTGTTTGGCACTGAGCTCCAGGTCGAATGAAGGGCCATCAAGGGGTTATGGCTTTTACAACGAGCTTGAGTTTGAGGACAGAAAGGAGGAAACTTTGGGGTTGGAGATAAACCCTGTTGTTGCGGAAGATTCCCAGAGTGAAACTGGGTCTCTCCCATTTGATGGGGTGGAAGGTGATGATGATTATAAGGGAGAGGATGTTTTGGTTCGGGTTCAGGGGGATGTAGATGGAGATGGGGATGGTTTGAAGAAAGATTATGATGATGATGATCAAGGTGAGAATGAGAAATTTGGAGGTAAACTTAGAGGCAGAAGAGGTAAACAGGTAATTAGAAGGTCGAATTTGTTGGCCAAGCAAGTGATCAGTATTCGCTCTGCACTTAGCTTGGGGTTCGTTTCACAGCTTTGGGTGGACACTTCCTCTGTGAGTCTTGAAAATAGTTGCGGAATCTTAGTTTTGTGCTGATTGTTTGTTTGTTCATTTTGTTAGGGAGCAAGCTTTTTTGGAATTTGTTAATAGTATTTGTTTGTTTTGTTGATATGATGTCTTATTTGTGGGACTAAGAATTAATTTGTTTATGTATTTCATCTTTTGGTGGATTCCATTTTCAGTGGATGGTGCTGTTTGTGGAGGTTAGACCAAACTTGCTCTCTGGGGATTCAGAGAAATTCCTTCTGGAAGACATTAGTCAGGTATAAGAAGTTTGGAATTTGGGATTGACCCCTTTCTCTGTTGAATGTGTAAATGCTTGCTTCATACATACTTTACTGGAAATGGCGTCACATCACCACGTTGAACACAATATTCACGACAAAACCGATAAAAAAATGCAGAAGCTAAAACAAATGCATCAAAAGGACGTGGATCGGGCATATGCGATTCCAAAGTAGACACACTGTTAGTCTTAGGATTGCTTTTATATCTATTTTGGGGATTTCTTGAATTTTTGGCCTGCAATAATATGAAAGATATTAGCATTAGTTAGGAATTTCCCGGGGGGAGGGGGTTCCAAACTTTTTTGTCAAAAGTTTCCAATGCATTGTGTGTTCAGATGGCAAATTTCCAGCTTGGCTTTGTACTTTGTCTTGTGGCTGTATTGAACTCCTAATAATAAATATGGTGTAGCTTGTTATTTTGCCAACAAGTGACTTCTTGGGTATTTCACTATATTGAGTATTCTGCATGTTCCTTTTTCAGATTGGAGATGTTGTCCTTGTCCAGGATGAAAGTGTGATAGACAATGAATTTAAAATGGTTGGATTGGAGACACTGGTATGTTTTACTGTTTTACACGACTCAAACTTGTGGATTATTATTTTTTACATCGTTTATTTGAGTTCATTATCTGGCAGAATATGGATAAGAAGTTGTCTTTAACTATATCTATTATGTGGTACTCAAATTCTGATGTGTTGCTGAAACTGTGCAGATTTATTATGTTTCATGCAAAGACTAAATCTTGCCTTAGAGGGAAACATTTATATTGTTTAAAGTATCTGGCCATATAATAGTTGTTTTTTTTTTTATGGTTTGTAAATTATGTCAACATAACCTCTGATAATTTCATGTTGTCAGATGCTTATTTATGGATTTGGTTAGGAGAATGTGGTCTCTCCTCTTTTGAATACTCTTTTTCCTTCTCACTGAAGAGTAAATTTCTCTATTTGAATATTTATGAATGTGGATCTCAAAAACTTTTATTTGAATGTGTTCAATATATCCTCACATGGGTTATCCAGTTGCATTGTAAGATGTTATTTTATAGCTAACATTAGTGGTGGATTTAAGTGAAGATTACAAGGCTAACACATTTAGCATACATCTTAAGCCTATCCAAGTACCTATCGGACTAGTTACAGGAGTAATTTGCAAACCTTAATAGGATTTTATTCAAATTTCTTTATTTGTTATCACCAATGATGTATAATAAGACCAAAGCTACTACTCAAGGCAGATCGGAATAAAGAATTTCTTTGTGACTTTGGTTCTTTGAGAACTACAAACTTATTTGATTCCTTCAGTTGCATTCAAATCAGAGTAAGAAGACCATGACTTGTTGCTTAGAAAAGCAAGAACCTTGGTATAGGGCATGGATAGTCAACGCCACAACTAGATAAAATTACCTAGTTGATAAGTCGGATGAACACACCAATGAGAATCAGATAAGTTCATACCTCTTGGGTTCACATCATTAGGGTGCTTCACAGCTTGACACTAGGTAATTGCAATGAATTTTTCTTTAATTTTTTTTTCAAAATGAATTTGGCATTTAAATTGCCAGTTGGGTAGCTTGAATTTATTTTTTTATTTGGTGAAGAGGGAAATCATCAAGACATTAAACTATCATTTGGAGTGTAGTAGATTTGACTTACAAAGTACGTTGAATTTCATCATCAATACTTTGAGCTATCTTAAGCAAGAGAGATAGAGACAGAAGCCAGACATGATTCAAAGTTTCAAACAGCTGAAAAAATAAGGGGGAATGAAAAAAATATTAAAATTAAAGAAGTTGGAATAAATTATTAAAAATTTAAAAGTTCAAAACAATAACTGGTTCTTGGTGATTGGCTAAGCTTAATGAGATCAGAAGGTACCTCAAAAAATATGTTGGATATAGATCATTTTCCAGGCGTTGTTATTTTTTAAAATTATTTATCATGTTATAAATGATAGTTAATTGAATTACTTAATGGTAAATCTTAGATCAATGAATTGTCGTGACCAGTTATATTCTATCAATATGAAAATTGAAAAGTGCTCGTTTATGGAAATTCTGGTTTTCCACACTTTTATCCAGAATTCCAGTACCTATGCATGTGTTTTTCCTCAACTCTCTCATTCACCCTTTTCAACTAGTTATATAGAAAGTGATCTCATAGATTTCTGGCATCAATCATGACTTGTTTATTATGTCTCTGAAATTGATATAAGTTATGGGATACCTTAATTTGTTTGCATTTGCTAGGTTGGATACAAAGTTATAACACCCTCTCGACGGAATATTGGAAAGGTCAGTATATATCTCTTGCACCATGTTATTTTCACCAAATTATTCATCTGTTATGTAATTATGGGAATCTTAAATTTTAGGTGCGGGGGTACACTTTCAGCATCAATTCAGGTGCTGTTGAAGAACTTGAACTTGATTCATTTGGACTATCCATTATTCCATCAAGTTTGGTAAGTGGGTGGCTTTTTTGTACAGTTAATAGTACAAGTACAGAACTAGATTGCATGCAATTTCTGTAAATTTAATTGGAAATATGCAAACAAACTTTTGACATGTTAGGTGAGTACCTACTCTTTGCTGGTTGAGGATGTGCTGGAAGTAGTATCCGACGCAGTTGTTGTGCATGAAGCTGCAGCTTTACGAATTCAAAGGCTTTCTAAGGTACCTTTAGTTCAAGAATAAAACTGCCAGGTTTGCTTGGTGATATACATTGCTTCTGTTTCTTAGCTGCTGAAACTTTTTATGGATAATGCATAGAAGCATAAAATTCTGATACCTGCCGTTTGGTTTCTCCTGCATATGGCATATTAGGTTCATGCTTTAAGTAGAGTCATCTATTTATATTTGGTAATTTTTGGCTTTGTTCCATTTTATATGAGATAGTTGATAGTTGATGCTGCCATCTTTGCCATAGTTTCAAAAACTAGAATGGACTGATCAGTTTGATTGATTGGACTGAGAACCAGTTCGGATCAAGATCTGATCAAGTCGCCAGTCTAGATAATCCAAAAAATCAGGAAAGTAAAAAACTAGTTTGAACTGGTTTTTAAAAAAGTATTTTAAAATTTAATTCTAAAACTTTTTAAAAATAAACAAAGACCTGTATGAGATTTGCATGTGTTGCTATTATTTAACTATTTATTATGAATGTTTTATCTTTTAAAACTACCATAAAAAATGATTCTTTTTATAGAAATCTAAAATTTTATTTATGTAATTTATTACTAAATATATTATATAATATTGAAATATATGTTTAATTATTACCAATTTGGTCCCTGTTTAACTATGGTTGAACTAATGAACACCGAATAAGTGCCTTCTCAATTACTAGTTTAGTTTTGAAAACGTTGATCTTTGTAATAACTAAGAGCATCATCTCCAATGGGGAGTGCTTATATGAGTTTCTTAAAACCTCTTACTCATCTTTTTGTAGTCCCGTTAGCATTTTTTGTGGTCTCCACAATATCATGTCACTCATAAGAAATTCCTACAAAATTTTGCTCCAATGTAAGAAACCATAAGAAACTCCAAAAAATCCACATGGTTGGTGATGCTCGAAAAAATAAGGAAATGTAAAAAGAGTTTCTTATATTAGAAATCCAATTTTTTTTGTGAAGGAATTCTAATGTCACATAGATACTCTCCAATGGAGGGTTTCTTTTAAGAAACGGTTTCTTGCCCTTAGAAACCCACAAAGCACCTCCCATTGGAGATGCTAAGCCTACTTAGTTTGGTTTTGAAAACATTGAACAGAGAATAAATCTAGGACCTTTCTTTTTATTTTTTAGGACCTGTCTGATTAAAATAAATACAAATATTTGGGCATCCTTTAATCGTTCTTTGTAATAACTAATAAGCCATTGATTTATTTTGTCCTATTATTCACAAAGCAACCCATCTGTTTGTGCTAGGGTTTTTTGGGCAACCAGAATGTGAGAATTTCAGTGGATGATTTTGAAGATTTTGACTCTGAACAATCTGATACATACGGTCCTATTTCAAGGAGAAGAAAAAGATCCGGAGGAAAGAAACCTAATCAAAGAGATTGGGATGATGAAGATAATTGGGAGCTTCCAATGGACTATCTTTGATTCTAATGGATTTTCTACTAAATTTCATGTAAAACACGTTTTTGTTTATTAAAAATAACGAAAGTTTGAATAAACCTATTAAAAACATTAAAAGGAAATTCTTTACTTTTTTCATTTTTGATTATGAGTAGGCTTTCATATAGTTGTACAGTTAGTTTCGTTGAATTTCTTTAGATTTGTTTTGGATATTTATTTTAGCAATATTTGTCCTGTAGTATTTCCTATCCACACTGAATAAATCTTCGCATGTAGTGATAAGCAATTTCCTATAGTTTGACAAAGATGGTGTTTCTTCTTTTGATAAGCAATTAAATGTGTATTGAAAAAAAAGTGCGTACTTTCATCTGTAATGATTTCAATCATCATAATTAGAAACATGTACAATCAAGTGATTAATGACTGTCAAATAATTAAAAAATCATTATTATTGGTAGTATAAGTCAGTATATAAAATTTTAATTTTTAGTTATTGGGAAAGAAAATAAATTTATTATATATAATAATTTATTATATTGAATAACGTTAAAAATATTTCAATACGTGCATTATTTATTCTATAATCTTTCAATAATTTATTATTTATTTATAGAATAAATTATGTATGTAATGAAAGAAATTATAGAAAAAAATATTTTTTCCGCCGGATGGCATTCATGCAATTGTATTGAAATATATTAGTTTATATTTTATAACATTTTATTTTGACCTTTATTTTTTGGTTTTCCGTGTAAACTCACAGGGCCGTATTCTGTTAAACTTTTGAATTTGAATTTAGGATATTTTTTTAAAACAAAAAAAAAAGTACCGTTACTGCTAGGTCATATTTTTGAAAATTAATTTCTACCCATTAGCTAAGATTTAAAATGATGCTTTAAAAAAATTCTAAATATAAAAAAAATATTAACATTTCTCTTTAAATCTGAGAAAAAACATTGTCAGAACATAAACTTATTTTCATCATGATATAATTATAACTTGTAAATCCATGTTAAAAAATACCAATTTACTTTAATTCACGGAAAAGATCTGGTTGAGTTAGTACAAAACATAATTTAATTGAGATGCGTTTGGAAGATTCATCTTGAATTCAAAACTACTTTGATATTGTTTCATATTTTCACATCCTTGATATTTTTGGATATGGAGCAAATACAAATACTCACATAAACTTTTTGATATCAATTCTTACAAATTAAAAAATTATTTCAACTTGTAAATTACTTAAAATTTAACTCTTTATTAGTAACAATGCAAAACATAAAATTTGGTTAAAGTGAGTTTAGATCTAAAATGTAATCAAATTGTACACCAATCTATATATTTAAAAAAAAAAATGTGAGAATCCAATCTAGTAAACTTTTTTAAAAGCAAAAATCATTATTAGCGAGCCCTACCCCAGGTCCAAAAAAAAGAAAGAAAAAAGCACTAGCCGTTAGCGCCTGTCTGGTTTCAAATTCAAAACTCGCCTCATGCTTATGTCTTCTCCACCTCTTTTATTCACCCCTCCCTTTCACTTCCCCTTCAACTCCCAATCCCAAATCAATAACAAACAAACCAAACACGACATAAACGCAAATGCTAATGCAAACTCAGATGCTAACTCCGACGACCGGAGTACCGAAGCTCCGGCCGCGATCCGGCCGGACGCCGCTACAGCTGAAGAACTCTCCGGCCGATCCCATCCATCCTTCCGCGAAGCCCAAGCCGAAGCCATATTTTGAGATTTCGTTGATCGACAAAGAGAACAATCCGATCGCCTTCGTTGCGGTTCCGCCGGCTGTGCCGCCGGAGACGTCGCTGGCGGAGGAGCTCAGCGCGGTCAAGAAGAAGCTGGAGAGGATGAGGGCGGACAAGGAGAGAACGGAGAAAATACTGAACGAGAAACACGCGCTGCTGGACGCGTGGATGAAGGAGATGGAAGAGCGAGGGGAGATTCAGAAGAACTTCGAGATAGAGGTTGATCGGTTGTTCCGGTTGAAGGAACTCAAGTATCGCTGCATGGTTCGCACACCAATCACAACACATTTTCTGTTCGATTCGTTTTTCAGCTTAGATTTCTCGATGCTGATTTTTTTTTCTTTCTCATTTATTGGAACAGAGAGTTTCTCCGATGAGAACGCTTAGGGAGAAGGAACAAGGAAAGATCGTGAACGAAGCGCCATCGCAATCGGAGGTACTTGATTTTCTAATTTAATTTTATGGTTTTTGCATGTATTAGTCGATTGAAGAGAGTGAAAATTGAGAAATGTGCCTTTGTTTTGGTGTTGAGAAGGTGAAAACAGAGGAAACAATGTTGTCGGAATCGGAATCGGAATCTGAATCTGTAGGAGGCGAATGCCAAGTTCTGCAGAGTCCTGGGTCAGCTTGTTCACAAACTCATACTACACACACAAAATCAGATAGTTGAGACAGTTTCTTTATGGAAATTTTCAATACATAATTGCCCGTTATGTTTTTTTTTCTCTTCAATTTATGTGAATTTCACATCGCTATTTGTGTTTCTTTTTCATTATTATCATTACTTTTTAAGAAAGAAAATGGCTCAATGTATATTGCTGATTATCGATAAACTTGAAAGCATTCTGTTGATATTTCCTTTTCTCTTTTTCCTCCCTCTTTTATGTTTAGCTACTACTCAGACGATCACAGCGTATATATTGTAATTTGAATTTGAATGATAGAAAAACATAAATGATTCGTAATCAAATGGAGAATTAGCCATCTATGGTTTCGTTCCGAAGGCAATTTGATTGACGGTAGACAATTTGATTATGCCCTAAAAATTGAAATCTATGCCTATTATGCAAGACATTTAATCATGTTAATTTAATTGCAAGGAAAGCATTTTTTTTAAGGAAAGTAAACAACATATATTTTTTTGACTGAAAGTAAACCACATATTAACATGGTTAATTATTATTTTTAGCATCAGTGTGAAACATCTATCAATATTATCATGATTAAATTCCGTCGGCTTTAAAAAAAAAATTCTTAGCCTTAGTTGACCAATATTAATAGAAACTTTTCTTTTAATTATGTTTTTTTTAAAACCCGAATATTAACTTAAAAATTTGAGTCCAATTTCATTTAGATTTAAAACATAATTATCATACTTTTTATACATTCATAAACTAACATCATTTTTTTTGTTTTTTCAAGACTAAATTAAAATTCTCACTTGATTGCATATTCAGGGATCAAAATCTAAATTTACTTCCCAAACAAATTTTACATTATTATGCTCCCTTGGTGTAAAAAACTAACATTATTTTATGAAATACATATCATTAGAGTCTTGCCGATAGAACTATACTTTATTTCAACCCAAATCTTCCATTTTGGGTGTAACTTTAAAAGAGTAATAATACAAGTTGTGTTTGTGTACCCGTCTTCGTCTTGGACGTGCTTATATAATTGTATTTGGTTCTACTTTGAAGGAAGATTGACATGTGTGTACAAGTCATGGCTGGCTTTCTCTCATTACTGATCCTCAATTTGGCATTTCCCATAATGACCTTGCTGTGGCACCCTCTCATCGACTTGTTCTCAAATCAAATGATTTTTATATCGAATCCATTGATATAGACGCGCCCCTTAACAGATATGCTGTTGCAATGCATTTCTTTCGCTCCCGCGCTATTACGAATATGACTATTATTTTTTAGTTTAATCATCTTGGACTAAGTTCATTACTTATCGCTTTTCCCCGATATGCATCACCAAAGATGGTGGAATTTTTGGATCAGATAGCCATGAAAGATTAGAGAAACTTAATGACAAAGGAGAGTTGCTTGAGTTTCTCTCATATAATGGAGGTCGAAGGTTGAACTATGACAATCTACAATCTGCTATGTATAGAAGAGAGTCTCCTTTCACTCCCTGGTGGGGAGACAAGTGAAGATGATCAACACTAGCAGACAAGTAAAAACGGGGTATGCCTATATGTTCTCCAATCCCTTTCACCATTATATTTCTATTCATCTTGTATTATGGGAAATGAAAAGTTATATGCAGAATGAGGTGGTTTGTGAAAAATCATGCTTTCACCTATTTTCTACTCTTCACATCCTTGCTGATAATGCTCATTTTAAATGATGAAATCAATTTACCTTGCTTAGATTAAATATTTAATGTCTTGATTTCTCACAAGCCACAATAACCAAAGGAAATTTGAGTGGAAAGTTATGTAAGAAAAATAACTGATGTCTAGAGTAGAAGAGTAAAACAGTTAGTTAGATTTTCCCATGAGAATGTCCAATTAATATTCCAACAGTTCCCTGCAGACCACAAAATATGCAAGATTATATACAATTGCCTTGATATAATTTTCTTTCAAATGGCACACTGCTAGCCGAAAGCATAGCACTTGGAACAGAATGGCATGTATATAGATATTGAATAATCTCGTGTTAGTACAGAATCAATGTCTGTTTTAGTGGTGATTTCAGTAAAGTTGTTAGCAGATCCCAGTTGGTGTTTTACATGCTATTTAGTGCCTTTATCCTATCTCCTCTTAATGTTGTTATATTTGTTTTTTTTTTTTCTCTTAAGCTCTTTTACAGAGTTTTTCAGTTTCAAACTCTACTTATTTGATTATGTAACTGTTTTTAGGTGTCATTTTTTGGTTGGTAAAAACAGTTACTAATTTTTAAAAGTTATCTGGTGTTCTGTTTTAGTTGTGATTTCAGTGAAGTTGGAGCTTCAACAGAACAGGCTTGACAATTTGTCCATTTTTCAATTTTCAAAGAATGAGTTAGCACTTAGGAAATCTTAGTTAGCCTTATATATTTAATTATTTCACAGAATTTAGGTGCTTCTTTTTTTGGTGAAAACTGTTACTGGTTTTTGTTAGTGTGTTGTTGCTCCTTTTGACTTGAAGTTGTGGAGATGTCAACGATCTTAATCACCTGGGAGCTAATTGAGTGATTAGGGTGAAAGGATTGTAACTAATCAAATCATGATATGTACTGATCTTTCATGCAGTTGATTTAACATGCTCACACATCCTGATAGTCATAGCTTTATGCTCACAGTTATCAAACTTGTTTAACCATTATTCTCACAGTTCTACATATTAATTTAACATCAATAAAAATCTAGACATATGTATGCTATATGAGAATAAAAAACATACCAAAAGTGCAAGTCTGAACATCATATTTACATGCTAGTAAGTGTCATATATCATAATAATGAAATCCATGAAAAGATATCTAAGCTCTACAGATTAAGGATTTGGTGTAACTATGGTGTATACATGATAACTGTGAGAAATAATGGTTAAACAAGTTTGATAACCAATATGTAGAACTTGAATAATTTGATAGACATTACAAACTGTTAATATAAACCAATAATTAAGAAAAAGAAACGTGTATAATCTTATAAAGCCTAAAAATAAATAGCAACCACCAACTAATCAAATTATTTAAATTCTACTTATTTTTCTGACAACTGACTGATAAATGTTCTTAAACGCAATAATGGCCACGTGATACATAATTTGGCGTGATCTCCAAATGGGGTCCTAAGTCAGTGTTGCCATGTTCTTAACTTTGATTGTTTGCCTTCGATAAAAATCTTCATTAATCAAGAACTTGCGGCTTGAGGATCTTTCTTAGATCGAACATTTGCCACAAAAAAACACTTATTTTACTTTGTCGATATTAATAATAGCTCATTATTTGAATGAATAATTTTTTTGAACAGCAAAAAATTATATAAATAATCATCCAAAATCTCATTTATCAGATTTAATATCAAATTTATCATATTCCATTGTGATTTAATTTGTAGAGTTAAGCATCAAGGTAAATTATCAAATATTTACAAGTTAAATAATGTGCCATAACAAAATTTGTCATTGGAGTGAATGAGATGAAGTTGTACATAAGCATAATTAGTTGTATAAGTAATGTTACTTAATCATTTTTTAACAATAAAAATATATTTTCTAGAAGCAACTCATTTAACATTTACGGATGAAAAAAAATAAAACTAGTATGAAGTGAAGACCGAAAAACTCTTAAACAACTTAATAAGCATCTATACACTTTGAATACTCTTAGAAGAAAAATAATTATAAGCATACATTTATTTTCTATTCTATTACATTTTCATATTTGATTTTAATTAAAAAAATTCCTGTGCTTAAAATTTAAGGTTTACTCTTTAAGCTTTTTTTCTTTACATAATTATTTTACCACTTCTAAGTCTAAAAAAAAAAGTACAGGCGGTAGACTTTATTTAAGAGATTTAACCATCAATTTTCCGATTTAATAAGGAAAATAAAATGTATATGCTTATTTCTTAACAGTATATATATGGTTTAGTTTTTAAATATCCTAAAATTATTGACATCAGGAAAAACTATTTCTCAATTTTTTTTGTCCAAAATATAATTAAATTGAGGACTTGAGGTTCTAAAAAATAAAGTGAATAAAAATTGAAAGAAAAGTCGCAGTGGAAAACAAAGAAAGATGAATTAGTTGAGTGCTTAGGTCAGTTGATGAGGAAATTGTGATGATTGAGGTACAGGCAATTATGGTAAGACAAGTTTGGTTTTGGGAAAGGACAAAAAAAGTGCATGCAGATGCAGGTGCAAGAGCAGGTGCCTTGCATGCACAAGTTGAATGCTAAGGCAACAAGACACGTGTCTCATTCATCACTCCTAACACATCCATCGAGTGAGATCGATGACACCAAGCTTTATCTGCAAACTCTTATCCTGCTATTTTTACTTATATATATATCTTTAACCCATAAAATAAGTTAGATTGGAAAGAGAACGTTAAAAGAATAATTTGTTAACATTCTTCGAGAAATTATAAAGGAACAAATGTCTAAAAATAGTAATAAGATGTATTTCCTTACTTAGAGTTTAACCATTTTTCACCTGTCTAAAGAGATGATGTAAGCTAGAAAAAAGAGAAGGACTATTTGTTTAAGAAAAATATTTTAAAAAATAATTTTTTTAAGGAATAGATAGAGATTGTTTTTCTATATAAAAAAAGTAAGAAACTTCTTTTTTTTAAATGATTTAAATAAATACATAAAGAAAATAAAAACTTATTTATTCCATTAAGAAATGTTCATGTTATAGAAAAAATAAAAGGTTAAATAATCATGGTCAAGTGAAGTTATGTATGTATCTTTTTTATTTATCAAATAATAATTTTAAAAACAAAATTGATGTGACAATCAATTAGGTTATAATTTTGAAATTTGAACTAATTTAATTGATTTTATCATAAATTAAGGATTTAGTCAAGTTAAATTTATTATCAAATCAATCATATAATCAATTTGATGTGATGTAATCAAGTTATGATTAAATTAATAATTAGCTTATGGGCCTATTGCATCACACAATCTTATTTTTCTTTCAAATTAATTAAAATGATGTCACTTTGTTTGTGGTTGTTGCAATGTATTTTTTTATTTGTTTATATTAATTTTTTAATTTGTTGTGTTCAAGTGGCTATATTTAATTGTTTGAGGTATTTTATACTATGATTTTATTTATGAGTAGTGATTTTTTTACTTTGTCAAGACATGTATAATTTTTTATATTTTTTAAACACCAATCAGATTATGCGGGTTATTTACTGGTTTGATTATTAATTCAATAACTTAGTGCCTTGAGCAAATAGATAACTGGTTTAGTTTTAAAAAATGGATAAAACCAAAAAAATAAGTTATTTGGTGAAGTAATATTTATTAAAATGAATTAACACAATTCATCAATAATTTTTTTATCCATAAAAATTAAATTTAAATATAAAAAAAATTTAGAACATTCACCCACACAATCTAACTGAGGTAATCCCTTGTCAACGGCTATCCAATTTCATTTGCCATTTGGTATGACGAAGACCCACCACAGCCATTCAGAAAAAAGAAAAAGAAAAAACATTGCTATGACAAAGAGAAAAAATATAATCATAAAAAAAATTATCATTTTTCTTTTGCATCACTTAATAAAAAAATTATTTAATTTTTTAGATAAAAAAGAATAAAAAATTGAAAATAGTTATCTTTTTTACTGAATTGAAAATAGTTCTTAAAATCATTTTTAAACAACAGTTAATTCATGAATTTTATTATGCGTATGATTAGCATTTAAGTAGTTTACAAAACTCGTATTAGTTTTAGTTTTTTTAAGCCCGGACATACATTATTAAATTTAAAAATTAAATTCAGAAATTAAATTGTACGTAAGGAAAAATGTTGTCCTCAATTTTATTTTATAAATTTGTATCCCACTATAGGTCAGGTGTGAATAATATTCAAAAACTCTTATTGAAAAAAAAAAAAAAACTTAACCCGCAAAGCCTGGGAGAGACAAGCCTCCTCTTGTCATGTTCCTTGTTCCATTTCATTCACAGGTTATAGCATGATGACACGGACACATCTACCTAACTTATCAAATCTATTTTTTCATTAATAATATAATATATGTTTATTTTATATTTATAAATTAAGAAATACCAAATATAATCTATAAATAATTTTATAATTTTACATAACAATTTTTTAAAATATTTTTTCCTATTTTTAATCAATTATGATATTAAAAAAATTATTAACGAGTCATATAAGTTATAAGTTTTGTGTTTTTCGGTGTATTTGGACACAAAAGAAGTTGGTGTAATAGTGTAATAGAAGTGCAGAAGAAGAAGAAAAAAAAACGTGATTCTATTTCACGAGGGAAAGAAAAAGAAAAATAGAAAAATGAAAGTTTCACTTTGATGATTTCTTTGCACAAGCAAAGATTTTGGATGAAAAAATGGTCTCGGTTTTTAACATTCCTCTCAAACGTCAATACTCTTCCCAGCTACCTTGCATAAACGTTTTGACAAGAAAAGTATTATCATCGTTTTTCTATTTTTTTATCTGATCAAATAAGAAAAATATATAAATAAAAGTTTTTCGTCTTTTAATTTGTTTTTATTTTTATGAGTAGTCTTTTATTATTTAAACTAAACAACTTAAAGAATTTATTTTAATTATTTTCTTTGCTCTTTATTTCATCCTCCGATGTTTCTGATCTGTCCAAACATATATAACAGAGTTTTATTTTATCTTGCCGGTCCCTTGCAACATGCAACTTGTGTATTGATGCTCCGACTGCTTGGTCATAGATTTCGAATAAAAGAATAATAAAAAAAAACTGGCCATAATATTTTGTATCTTATTAGGAGTATGTCTTTTCTTCTTTTTCTTCTTCCAATTACTATTTTCCAGCTAAATCATAAATTGCAACACATACTCTAAGAACAAGTCTAATACTAGTAAAAAAGAGCACTATTTAGCAACCCAATATTCTTTTCAATATGTTCTTTATTAAAAATTATAAAACTTTATAGATTTCGTATCTAGTTTAATGAGTCTTCTAATAATATTTATCTATTACTAATAAAAAGTTTCCTTAAAAAATACTAATAAAAAGTTATGTTAGAGAGTATTATTAACACTCCTCATATTTTAATTTTAATAAGAATACAGTTGGAGGGAAAATATTAATCAGGTCTTGCATTTCTAAAACAACGACTGTAGTAGTAATTTTGAAACATAATTAAAAAAAATAAGACATCTATACATATAACACTGAAGGAATATTTATTTTGTCTTAATCTAAAAAAACGTAGAGATAAAAATATGAGCGTGTCTTTGCTTCAACAATCAACACTCTGAAATTTTAAGATGGCAAGTTTTAAATTTTGAGATTGAATGATTCCAGAGTCCTGAAAAGGAAATTTATTAATTTGTTTCCCTATTTAAATTTTGAGTGAGTATTAAGTATATATCTCTAAAAAGAAAGAAAGAGAAAACACTGAAAGCAATAGGGAGAAGAGAAGGTAAAAGCACCCATCGTATTCATCTGTCCAAATCCCCGTCATACGCAACTATCCTCGTCAGTGGTTACTGACATACTTCTCGGAACGTACATGATGAAACAACATCATGTCAACTTATATATGGCCATGGATGATGGAGTAAAATCTTAGATATAAACTTTGAGATCAGATTAATCTAGCAGCTTAAAATTCTGCATCATGAATCACACCTGAATAGGTAATCCACCTTAGCCTCAATCTAGAAACAAATAGAAACTTCAAATATTGTTGTATAACTATGAGTTGTTACACAAATATCATGCCTCTATATTTAATCCTGATCACGTACAACATTAATTTTGTGTCTATTCCTTATCATTATCACATATAGTAAATAATGTGCAAAAAGAAAAATTAAAACAATAAATATTGTTATACGAATAACATTTTTCTAAATAAATTAACAAGTGAAGTCAAAATTTTCACAAGTTGAACTTTACAAACTTAACTCAATTTATTTATGATCCAATTAAAATATTTGTGTTGATTTTTTTTTTTGTCTTTGATAACCTACATGAGTAGAACTACAGGAATAAATATTTTAAAACATTATAAGAATAAAAAAAACAGTGATTTAAAATACTAATTTAATTTCCATGCATTGCCCATATAAACTTTTTTGAGTAACATATTTTTATCTATCTTTTTTTTTATTTAAATTTATTTTCTATAAAAAATCTATTTTGAAGTCCTATATTTGTCAAAAGTAATGTGATTTTAGTCTCTCGTTACACAATCACGTGTTTATGTTAAAATATAAAGATTAAAAATATATTAATTTCTTATAGGACTAAAATTAAATTTTGAAATATTCTTAGGGACAAAAATATATTTTATCTTAAGATTTTTATATTATTAATAAATTAAAAATAATCCTAAATATAACTTTCAAATTAATTATTAAAAAAGTCAACAACCTTATTCATCATTGAACTCTAAAACTAGAAAACATGTTTTTTTTTAGTTGAACGACACAACAATAGTAAAACTAAGAATTTTGTTTTTGACTGAAACTAAGAATTTAATTGGAATATGCTATAATGTAAATCTTTTATAAATTATCATTTAATCATATATTCTCATATATTTAAATATTTTATTTGACTTTATAAAAATAATATTATATTTAAAATATTTTTTGAGTAGTTATAACTTATGAGAATAAATAACAAAACTTATTTTTTAAAATATAGGGGTAAACACATTAGTGGACAAAGGAAATATTACTACTACATTCTCCAATGTAGAGTTTTTGATACTATTTTATTAGATAAATTTATGTCAGACTGAGTAAATCTATATTAGTTAGTAAGTGAAACTCTTAAAATTAGTGACTAAAACCCCTAATTTTTGGTACCCCCAGATCTTAATAAAATTTAACCAATAATGCATTTCTACCAATTATTCTTAAGGTATTTACTATCAATATTTTTACTAAAAATAAAAAATTGTCTTCGAATAATACAGATAAATAACAAATATTATTTTAAAGGGAATACAAAGGATAATAAAGAAGGCATGGTGCCTATAAAAAAACATAAAGAAGGTATGGACTTTGGACATGGTGTATGGTCCGAACTCCGAAGAAGGATGTTGAAGTTATATTAGATCTTAACTAATCTAAGTTGAATTCAAGTGAAATCGGTAAAATTTAAAAAGATAAGACTCTTCAAACTCAAATTTTTTTCCTATTCACAATATTTAACTCAATATTTTATAAAAAAAAAACAAGTATTTTACCACTTGAGTCTATAGCAGCTCTGCAATAAATTTTAAAAACGTGTATACTTTTGTATCATCAAAAGTCATATATACGCTGTAAAAAAATTGTCAAAATATACCTTTAAAAAATGTCAACATATATGAAAACTGATAATATCACACCTTTTAAAGCGTATTTTTTAAACATATTTTAATCTTTTAAAGTAATATAAACTTAAACAATTCTCATTAAATAATTGTTAAAATATTATATGATCAACCTTAATAAAATTTAATTAATAATGAAGAATAAATTTAATTAATGCATTTACTATCAATGCTTTTACAAATGAATTTAACCATTAAACACATGAATTATTAGTACGCATAAAAAAACACATAAATTATTAGAGTGACATTGTTGTTATTTTTTTTACTATCAAAATTCAGAGTTACGTTAAGGTAAATTGATAAAGAAAATTTCAATCAATTTCGTATCAAAATAACACACTCCAGTATATTAAAAATCAAAGAGAAAATAAACAAAACACAAACTATCAAAACCCATGTACAATTATGAGAATCTAAAACAATACATCACTGTTGTTATTTAGATAATGATATTTGGTTTAAGTTTCGAATACATCACTTTATTTTTTACCGCAATACACCACACCACGAGGTGTATGATATTTTTTTTGGCTTGAATAAACTTTTGATGTCTGTAAATTTTTTTTTTAAATTTTAGTTTTGATAAATTTATATATTTTTAATTTTAATCTGTATATGATGTTTTACTTATTTTTAAACAATGTAAATTTGCATTTTTCCAAATCCCTATAAGCGAGAAGATTACAAAATAAAAAAATTAGAATCTTACCTATTGAAAACTTTAGTACAATGTCTTAACAATTTTTAAAAATGAACCATTAACGATTAATATTTTATATATATAAAAAAATAAAAGAGAGAGAAAAGAGAAAGGAGAGTAATGGTATTGGATGGAGGTGGCCCGAAGAAAAGAAAAAACGAGAAAGAGAAAGGAAAGGAAGTAAGGGAAAAGCCAAGAAGCATTGCTCACCGCTCCTCTCTCTCTTCGAACTCCGATGCACCCTTCCATCTCTCCCTTTCACTCCATTCCAAATCTCAATCTCTGATCCCTCCTCTCTCTTCTTTCTCTTTCTTCTCCTCCTTTCGCTGTGCTACATCTCAACCACATTTCTTTTTCACTCCCATTTTCACCAGGTACTTCATTTTCATTCCATCACCATTTTTTTTTGGCTTTTTTCAATCTAGGGTCAACCATTTCATTCAATTTTTGTTTTCTGATTTATTCAACAGGTATTTAACGTATTAATTCAACTCCAGGGAATCCACCGTTAATTTTAGCGTAATTGAGTAGCTAGGTTTTTGTTTATTGTTCTTGTCTTGTCAATCGAGAATGCCTCGGGGGTGATTCCGATTCGTGTCTTAGATCTCGTTACTGCTGCGTGGAATTGGATTTTGGGGGGGGGGGGGTTATCGATCCCTTTTCCGACGGTGGATTGTTTGTGCCGTGTTTGATACAATGTGGTTGGAGAAGTATTTATGAGTTCTGATGAGTCCTTGCTTTTGGAATCGTCGGATTCTCGTCCAGTGATTCATCACCGCCGTGGCAAATCGGGTTCCCCGAGCTGCCTCTCCCGCCATGGTTCCTTCTCGTCTTCCGCCTTTGATAATGCTTTTTCTGAGAGCATCGTTTTGGATGTGAAGGAACGAGACGGTGGGGACGTTGGGTTGTCTAGAGATTGTAGTCTCTACACTTCAGCGTTTGGGAATAATAGTAGTGGTTCTGAGAGGTGTGTTGAGGCTCAGTCCCCGTGGCAGTTTCCCTTGGAATGCCCCCCGCGCGAGACGAAGAGCTCAGCATCGTCGAGTGCAATGGAACTGCATGATGCCGCTGATAGCTGGAGGGTGCCATTCGAGATATCCGGAGCTTCATCTCTGCAGGACAGCAGGTTGAATAGTAAATCACAGAGAATTCGGCAAAAAAGTGTGCAATTTGATGATGCTGCCTTACATGAGGACAGTGCCAGGCTGATTTATATCAATGATCCGAGGAGGACGAATGATAAGTATGAGTTCACTGGGAATGAGATCAGGACTAGCAGATACACCTTTGTTACCTTTTTGCCCAAGAATCTCTTCATTCAGTTTCACCGGGTGGCTTATCTGTATTTCCTTGCTATTGCTGCGCTCAATCAGCTTCCGCCACTGGCTGTGTTTGGGAGGACTGTGTCACTTTTCCCACTTTTGTTTGTTCTTTGTGTCACGGCTATTAAGGATGGCTATGAGGATTGGCGGAGGCACCGGTCAGATCGCAATGAGAACAACCGGGAGTCTCTGGTGCTTCAGTCAGGTGATTTCCGATCAAAGAAATGGAAGAAAATACAAGCTGGTGAGGTTGTTAAGATCTTTGCCGATGAGACAATTCCAGCTGACATGGTCTTGTTGGGGACGAGTGATCAAAGTGGGCTTGCCTATATTCAGACAATGAATTTGGACGGAGAATCAAATTTGAAGACAAGGTATGCTAGGCAGGAAACAGCTTCAGCAGTCGCATCAGAAGCTTGTGATGTTTTTGGTGTAATTAGATGTGAGCAACCGAACCGGAATATTTATGAGTTCACGGCCAACATGGAGTTCAATGGGCTAAAGTTTTCCCTTAGCCAGTCAAACATTGTTCTGCGTGGCTGCCAATTGAAGAACACAGATTGGATAATTGGTGTTGTAGTTTATGCAGGACAGGAAACAAAAGCAATGTTGAACAGTGCAGCTTCTCCTTCCAAGAGAAGCAGACTGGAAACTTACATGAACAGAGAAACCCTTTGGTTGTCAATTTTTCTTTTTATCATGTGTTTGGTTGTGGCCATTGGGATGGGTCTTTGGTTGGTACGCCACAAGAACCAGCTTGATACCTTGCCTTACTACAGAAAAAGATACTTCACCAATGTACCAGATAATGGAAAGAAATATAAGTATTATGGGATACCAATGGAAGCATTTTTCTCCTTTTTGAGTTCTGTTATAGTGTTTCAGATAATGATACCAATATCTCTTTACATCACAATGGAGTTAGTTCGATTGGGTCAGTCATACTTCATGATTGAAGACAAGGATATGTATGATGCCTGCTCTGGGTCAAGGTTTCAGTGTAGATCATTAAATATAAATGAAGATTTGGGTCAAATACGCTATGTATTTTCAGACAAGACAGGAACACTAACAGAAAACAAAATGGAATTCCAGAGGGCTAGTGTACATGGGAAGAATTACGGGAGCTCCTTGCCTATGGTTGATAATACAGGTATTCAGTCTCCTCTTGAGATTGTTATCTAAGTTTAGACTGCTTTATAATGTGGTACAGTGCCATTATTTCCTACGTCGCTACTACAGTTTTTAGTCCCTTAACAATTATTGTGTCAGTCTGAGAAATGCATTCATTAGGTTTTGCTTTTTGATTGCCTTGGTATATGATAATGGCTGTTCTGCTGGACAGCTTGATGAGAATTGGTTCCAATATAACATGTGCTCTTTGGTTGTTATTTTTTTCAAGTGTTTATTATCTTTTTAGTCTCTAAACATTTTAGGATTTCTGTTTTTAGTCCCTAAACTTTTTTTGACTGGTTTTAGTCCCTTAACTTTTTTCCGGTCGTTACGTATAATCCCTGTTAAGGGACCAGAACTATGGATGGATAAAAAGTTAAGGGCCTAAAAGTAAGGACGGATAAAAAGTCAAGGGACGTTGACTCGTCAAAATAAAGTTTAGGGACTAAACATAAATCTTAAAAAGTTTAGGGGCTATAAAGATAGTAAACCTTTATTCAATTACTTATAATTGATCCTAGGATAGCCGTTGCAAAAATGCTTTGTGAATCTTTAAACTCTGTAATTATTGTATGAGGGGAAGAGCTTCCTTTGAGTTAGGTGATATTTTTCTTTGCATTGTTCAATCTCTTCTTGCTGGTTTGCTTATTTGATGAAATGGCTATGCTCTTCAGTTATTTTTCTATTACAAACTTACAATTCAATTATATATCTTGATCTAAGGTAGAAGGTGTTTCATCTGTGTGAGTTCTAATCAGAAACCATTTGTAAGCTTATGATGAATTGAAAAATGTCCTGGTGCATAAATATCACAAGACTTTTGTTAATGATTGCAGCAGCAGTAGCAGATGTTATTCATAAACGGAGTTGGAGGCTCAAATCTGAAATTGCAGTTGATTCTGAACTGATGAAAATTTTGCAGAAAGACTCAAATAGAGAAGAAAAAATTGCTGCTCATGAGTTTTTTCTTACATTGGCTGCTTGTAACACTGTAATCCCTATACTTGGTGATGATGAATTTTCCAGTCTTGAAACTAATGAAGATATTAGACGCATTGATTACCAGGGAGAATCTCCTGATGAACAAGCTCTAGTTTCTGCGGCTTCTGCATATGGATATACTCTTTTTGAACGCACATCTGGACATATTGTTATTGACGTCAACGGTGAGAAACTCAGGTAGATAGTGACTTCCTTTTGGTGGCTACTTGTTTTACTTTGTTTTAGCAATGTCACGCACACACACACAAAATTAATAAAATTGTATTATGTACTTGAATATTCTACTTCAGTCTTGCACTTATGTAACCTAAATTACATCTAGATTATTAAATAACTTAATTATCTCTGGTATATAGATTGGACGTATTGGGTCTGCATGAGTTTGATAGTGTGCGAAAAAGAATGTCTGTTGTTATTCGGTTTCCTGACAACGCGGTAAAGGTGTTAGTCAAAGGTGCTGATACTTCAATGTTTAGCATTTTGGAAAATGGCAGTGAGAGTAACAATAACATATGGCATGCAACTCAGAGCCATTTGCATGAATATTCTTCACAAGGTTTGCGCACTCTTGTAGTTGCCTCCAGGGATCTTTCTGATGCTGAACATGAGGAGTGGCAAAGCAGGTATGAAGAGGCAAGCACTTCGTTGACTGACAGAGTTACTAAACTACGGCAAACAGCAGCTCTTATAGAAAGCAATTTAAAATTACTTGGAGCAACTGGAATTGAGGACAGGCTACAAGAGGGTGTACCAGAAGCAATCGAGGCTCTACGGCAAGCTGGAATCAAGGTCTGGGTTCTTACTGGTGATAAGCAAGAGACGGCAATTTCAATTGGTCTTTCCTGCAAACTTCTTAGTGGAGACATGCAGCAGATTATTATAAATGGTACTTCAGAGGTTGAATGTAGAAATCTTTTGGCTGATGCTAAAGCCAAATATGGTGTGAAATCATCAAGTGGAGGGCGTCGGAATCTGAAGCACAAAACCAATGCTGGACATGGTGATCTTGATATTCCCAATGGTTCAAAGTCTTTGAGCTTTCCCAAATGGAATCCTGGAAATGAAGAAGGAACTGATGCTCCATTGGCACTCATAATTGATGGAAACAGCTTGGTTTATATTTTGGAGAAGGAACTGGAGTCAGAGGTAAAGTTGTCCTTCCTCATTTGAATTTGTTATTTGAAATTGGTTAATATACCACTGCTTTAGATTGGAGTTGTTAAATAAACTTAATGGTAAATATTTACCAATTTCCTTTTTCCTTTCAACAGCTTTTCGACCTTGCAACTTCCTGTAGGGTTGTGCTGTGTTGTCGAGTTGCACCCTTGCAAAAGGCAGGAATTGTTGATTTGATAAAGAGCCGCACAGATGATATGACACTGGCCATAGGTGATGGTAAGTTATTTATAATATGAAATTGAACTTAATTTGCATTTGGGTGTTCTTGTGAGGCGTGTTGATAGTAGTTTGCATGGCAGTCCAGGCTTCAGATAGTGTTGCCAGATGGATTTTGATGTAAGATTTGATTTAATATGAACTTAATCTTTTTTATCTCAATTACATTTGACAGGGGCCAATGACGTGTCAATGATCCAAATGGCAGATGTTGGTGTAGGAATATGTGGGCAGGAAGGGCGCCAAGCAGTGATGGCATCAGATTTTGCTATGGGACAGTTTAAGTTCTTGAAAAAATTACTTCTGGTTCATGGGCACTGGAATTATCAGCGTGTCGGTTATTTAGTTCTGTACAACTTCTACCGCAATGCTGTTTTTGTAATGATGTTATTTTGGTATGTATGGTTGTCCTTGGATATCACACGAGTTACTCTTGTTTATTTGAATTGGTCTCCCTTTCCTTATTTCTTTTGTTATCCCTGATCTTTCAGACATTTGGACAAAATCTTGAATTAGAAACATGTGATTTTTAATATTTGCCTATGATATTAATAGGCTGTGTGCAGATAATTGGCAAAAGGATTTTTCCATATTTGGATGTTAAATTTTGTTTATACAACTCTATCTTGTTATATTCTGGTGCCAACATTTCTGGAAATAATATATTTCTTCCCTCTGTATGCTATCCTTGTTGATACACGTAATATGTAGGGTGTATCATAAATTATTGGTTCAAAGATAGAAGTTATTTGATTTTAGTAGTTGCAGGTTGTATGAGTTTTTAAACATTCTGATGTGATGTTTTCCTTGTCGTTAGGTATATATTATGCACGGCTTTCTCTACAACTTCTGCGCTGACAGATTGGAGTAGTGTTTTCTATTCTGTGATATACACATCTATACCTACTATTATTGTTGGTATTCAGGACAAGGACTTGAGTCATAGGACACTCTTGCAGTATCCGAAACTGTATGGGGCAGGTCACAGGCAAGAAGCTTACAATATGCAATTGTTTTGGATCACAATGATGGACACAGTATGGCAAAGCCTTGTTCTTTTCTACATCCCATTGTTCACCTATAAGGACAGTTCAATTGACATATGGAGCATGGGAAGTTTGTGGACAATTGCAGTTGTTATCCTTGTAAATGTACATCTTGCTATGGACATCAATCGTTGGGTATTAATTACTCATGTTGCTATCTGGGGATCAATAATCATTACATATGGTTGCATGGTGGTACTGGATTCTATACCTGTCTTTCCCAATTACTGGTTAGTTACATGTGGCCTTCAATAAGTATTCTGTAATCTGTATTATGGATGAAGCAGTACTGTAGGGTATAATATACAGCTAACCAGTCCCTCAAAATCATTGCAGGACTATTTATCATCTGGCAAGGTCCCCTACATATTGGATAACAATTTTGCTTATAATTATTGTGGCATTGCTCCCTCGCTTTATTTGCAAAGTTGTTTATCAAATCTTTTGGCCTTCGGATATTCAGATAGCTAGAGAAGCTGAGTTAATGAGAAAACGACATGATAATTTGCAGCCGAGGCAATAAGTTTCCATTTAACTTGTTTTACTGTCCCATGTCTTACAGAAACTACAGAAATCTCAAATGAAATGGCTTCCCTTGTATTTGTCCATCACAATGCATTCCTGTGGCAGTTGGTTGCGCAAGTGACCAGGTAAGGGCAAATTTTCTATATTTATGTAGATGGTGATGGATTTAGTGATGAATAATGGACGTCTTCCTCCAAACACTATATTTGCATGTTTTAATTTAGTAGGTTGTCAATAAATTAGTCCAAAGGTGCACTAAATGTCGTTTGGTAGCTACTAAGTACTATTAAAATGTAATTTGCTGCTTCTAGGTGAAACCTGAAGCAAGGATCTTTCAATCCTAGTATCCTACTGGATTGAGAGTTGGATAAAATTTGCTAACGATAAATGCAGTCTGGCTATAGTTTTGTTGGCCATGTGTCTATAGGAATCTCCATTGAATCATTTTAGTTTGTACAAGTGTTGAACCTCATCTGGTTTAGTGAAGTTCACATTCAGAAACATGTTTGCTGTCAAAGTTTTGTAACAAGCAAATGACTTGATCATAATTGTATGTTGCAAATTAGTGTTTTTAAAAAAAAAATCATGGCATGCTGGTTTTTTGTGGTCATACAAGAGTACTATTAAAATATAATTTGCTGTCATTGTTTGTGTTCGTGCTCACACTTCCTACATGATTAAGATGAACTGTCTAACCAAAGAAAAAGATGCCCCTTTTATGTGTTCAAATTTGTTTCTGCTTGGTCATGATTTTTTCTGGTCTAAACTTTCCAGATGAATAGCTGAAGTAGATTGCATTTGTGTAAGACAAATGCTTGGCATCCAACATAGTAATAGATTGTGCCACGGGGAAGCACATGCCAAGGCTGGCAAAGAGCTTGCCTGGTTTCTCAAATGCATCGGGATCAGGTCAGGAAGGTAAATAGGAGATGGAGGTTGGAATAGGCTTAGACTCGGGTATCTGTATCTCCAGCAATTTGATGTGGGTGGATTTTTATCAGTGGCGACTTGATAATAATGATCCACGGTTTATAGAAAAAGTGTGGGAGAGAGTAGAGTGTAACTAAGTGTACTATAGTTCTGTAAAAATCAGGCTTGAAAAACGTCCTTTCAAAAGGAGAATGTCTTCCTCCATATCTATTATTGGGTTTATCTATAACCGATCCCAATTAACTTGAGTTAACGCTGATGTTGAAAAAGAGAATGTCTCCAAAAAGGACAAAATGAAAGGAAAAAAAGGTAATTTTCAGAGTCTCTCATCTCTTCTTACAATCTCTCTCCCCCCCTTGTGATTTTGGTCTTGTTAGTTCCTAGTTTCTTTTAATTGCTATAATTAAGGATGCATTTTTTTGGGCGGTTAGAAGATATGCATCTGTTGTAGGAATTAAGAAATGGTTTTAAGAAATTAATAAATGATTTTTTTAAACATCAAATATTACATTTTTATTATTTATAATTGATACAAAACTGTGTAAATTATTCTTATGATTCTTATCATATAATCAAAGTAAATATATGCAAACGAATTTGATAAAGTTTAATAACTTTGTTTATAGAGAAACATAAAGTGTATTAAAATACAACAATTGGTAAGATAATAAAAGTACATTATTAAAATTTATAAATAATTCTATATCTTGATGTTTCAAATTTGATCAATGTACTCAATTTGTTCCGAGTCTAAGCCATCATCTACCAAACTTAACAACAAAATTCTTTATAGTAGATATAAGAGCTACACTAGAGCTTGTGTAGCAATCGACTTGAAATACTAAAAGATCAAGGATGTTAAGAAGCTCAAGTAAATAAAGATTCTCAGAGACATTCTTATAATTTGGATTTAAGTCTAATTCAATCATTCATTCATAATTTGTAAGATGAGAATTGTCTTATATCTATTAATTTGATCTAATCCCTAATCAATGTGGGATTTAGATAAGTTCCTATACCATTTTTTTGGGTGATGTTCTCAACCATTTTAAAATTTAGATTTAAAAATGTTTAATTACTCATGGAAATTACAAATGAAAAGATAAAAATAGGGAGTGTCATAGTGCTAAACGAACACCATTTTATATCATTTAAAACTTCTATATTCCGCTGACCCCATAAAGAAATGACAATATATAATACCCCCACCAGTAAAGATACATATATCCAACAAAATAGAGAATATTTCAATCCAATACCAAGCACAGAAGAAAAAGGTAATTTGAGGTAAGGGAAAGAGATAGGAATTTAGAAAGAGTTTGTTGGAAAGAGAAGGAGAAGATGAGCCTCTGAGTACTTAATGAGTCTGGAGAAAGCTTTGCAGGAGGTTAAATATTAAGAAACAAATCACTTGGGAGATAACGAACAATTAAGTAATGTAACCAAGTGAAGTGAAACAACTTCGGAAGAGATAAAAGCATTTAAGTAGCAGGGAGGGAACTACGCAAAGGAGGAGTGCACCACAACGCGCGTGTAGTGTTTAGAAATCAGATAATTATTTTCATTTATTTATATTTACAACGAGATAAGAGAATTTACCTTAATTTGTATTGGCCATAATTTCTTCAAATTATATATTTTAGAAAAGAATCATTGACATGTTAAAATCGTGAATATAATTATAAAAAAAAGGTAATAATAAATAAAAGTTACTATGTATAAAAGTATTCTAATTACTATGATTAATCTCTTTAGCCTTGCGAAACGTGATAATAAAATATAAGAATGATGTCAGTTCAATTTACCAATTAAGGAAAGAAATATAATTTTGATTGGATTAAAGTAATACTTAGCACGTGTTTCATTCCCCAATAATATATTAAATTTTAACTGAGGTAAAATTATTTAAAAGAGTGCTGGCATGGATATACTACCTTAATTAATTTTACCATCTATACACCCTAGAATCTAGTTGAGTTTAAAATATTTCCTCCTCCGATGTTGCTTTCATTTACTTGAATTCTAGATTGAGATCATGATATTTCTTTTTATGGTATGTGAACGGAATCTAGATGGCTTGACCTGTCCTTCTATGGAACAACAAGATTGAATCTTACAAAGAAGTCTTCTCAGCAATTAATTCGTTCACACTTACCTTTTCTCAAATTCATACTAACATTCACCAACCTTTTGTTTGGTGGTTTGGACTTCTAGATCCAGAGAAACCTCAAATTCTTTTTTATGCATTCTGAATTATTAGTTAATTCCTTCTCAAATTTTCAACGACTTTTAACCGAAGTGGGTTACTGAAATTATCATATTACGCAATATACTTTTCTATTAAACATTTATGATTAGTCAAGAGGATATTTAAATAATAATGTGAGTTATTATAAACATGTGCGCTGTGTGAGAGTTTTGCGTACTGTTGAATATTTCAATAAAATTAGGTGACGGTTGAGATGATTAGAGTCTAGCATGGTCCTAAAATACCAGATTACACGCTTTTATAAAATTGACAAGTCACGTCTACAACTATTAAATTACACTGTTCATTTTTAATTTTCTCTCATAAAACCCTACCCAAATTCATGTTCAGAGTGCGACTGCATTTTCATCACTAAACCCTAATCTTCGTAGCATGCGTTGTGGTGTGTGAGTATAACCTAGAATCGTGAGGTCACCCTCGATTTTGGTTTGATTTGTGCATTCGTGCAACACATCATCGTCGTTTGCAGTCATTGATTTTGGCACGACACCTGAACCTTCAAGTGATTTTTTTTTACAACAAAAAGTTGATTTTTCCCGCATGAGAAGAAATATTTTTTTGATTTAATGAAGTTTTACCCCATTTTTTCGTCTCAGTTTGTACCTTCTTTCTGTTGAGGGGAACATAGATGAGAGAGTCATGGGTTGGGAGAAACTTTTTTTGATGCAGATCCGCAAATGATATTTGTTGTGCAAGGTGGTTGCTATTTTAATGTAATCGCAATACTATTGACATGATGATGAGTAATTGATTAACATGGAATATAAAATAGAAAAATCAGTTTAATTAATCTGTAATTTGAGCAATTTTATGTGTTTTACTTTTGCAGATATAAATATGAAAGAGAAGGGACAGAGGCTTCATTTGTTAGTCATGCAATGAATTCCATAATAAGAAAGACAATTTATTTGAAATAATTAGATTTTTTGGACAATGAAGAAAGTGGTAAGGAAAATATTGACTGAGTGATGATGATGAGGGGATGATGATCAGCAAGAAATCATTTAGACATCAATTCGGGTCTGATTCCAATGAGAGAATGAAAAATTGATAACATTGTAATTTAGTAACAGTATACGGGTTTTATCATTTTTTTTATTATAAAAGAAACATGTAATTCGGTGATTTATAACCACGCTACACCCAAGTTAATAGAAATATCTAACAGTGTACAAAACTCTCGGCACGATGCGTTTACATGTTAAGCTTACTCACGTTAGCCATCTTCTTCAAATCATCCTCTTCAAATACAAGTGAAATTGTAATATCAATTGAACTGAAAGTAGTATATTTAAATTCTCATGACGCAGAAAGGACACGTGATTACATTATAGGAATTTTCTAATCGATACCTCTGGTGGCCATGTGCAAGGTCGTGACTAGCGGAAATCAAGAGTATAGCCAACAACTTACATATTGTTATTATTTTATACTATTAAACAAGTTTTTAAATTTTTAGATCACATTATTATTTTATTCGAAATTATCAACTTGATTGGCACTATTTTAGCAGGTAAATGTATAAAATATTTCTACTTGCATAAATCTAAAGATTTAATTTAATTCTCTGCATTATATTTACTTTATGTTTTTTAGAAAATCTAAAATATTTCTTGATCGAGAGTCAAATATTAATCTTTCTAAAATTCATTTAAAAATTAATCTTCTAATAGATGTTCTTTTCTGCAACTCACACTCAAATCTAAAAATTAAATCCTCAACCACATATTCATAGGAAATAGTTATTTTCCAATTATACTAAATTATGCTAGTGTTATGTTTTTTTACAAACCATTAGTTTTTACGGGAAATAATTTTGCTTCAATAAAATTATCATCGAGTGATAATAATTTTCCTCTAAATTTTTATTACAGTGTTATGCCAACTTTTAATTTACTATTGTTATTCAAAAGATTTTATATCATCATAGTGAGTATATTGACTGATTTTTAAATTTAATATAAATTAAATAATTAATTTGATATTTGGAGTAGTTTTGAAATTATTTGGGAATCTGGTGCACTTAAACACGTCTGGTTTGGGCGTGTTTAAACACGCCTAAATGGGGCGTGTTTCACTTGATAGTGACACGTGTCAGGGATGCACAGTGTTGAACGAACTTCGAACGGTCATAACTTTTGACTGAAATATCCGATTGAGGTGAAACCGGTGGCCAGACGCTCAAATTTGAGAGGAGATGCCGTTAACAAATAGCCGAAGGGGACTTGGCCAAATTTTTTTCCCAAAAGAGGCATCTAAGTGCCTCAAAATTATGATTTAAGATTCAATCACTCAAAAAATTTATTTTTCTCTACTTTTTTAATTATTTAATTACTTTATTTAATGTTATTTTTTTATTTTTTCAATTACTTCTCTGAATTTCGAACATTTTGACATATCGTACGCCTCTATCGGACATTTCTAT
Organism: Glycine latifolia; assembly: GCA_013407115.1. Taxonomy (NCBI): domain Eukaryota; kingdom Viridiplantae; phylum Streptophyta; class Magnoliopsida; order Fabales; family Fabaceae; genus Glycine; species Glycine latifolia. The sequence goes on from CM023949.1 coordinate 35,437,696, forward strand.
CAAAAGTTATGACTGTTTAAAGAACATATCGTACACCTAATTTGGGCTATGGCCGTTTGAAAGACACATCGTACACCTAATTTGGGCTAATTTTTTTGCAGACATTAAGATGTAAAAATAAAAACATCAACTTAAACAATTATGGATGAATTAAAAATTATATACATATTTAATTATATACAATAATTAATTTGAACAACAAAGTTAATAAAAACTTAGTCCAAATTAAGTAATTTTTTTTGGTATACTTATTTATCAAAATTATACTGTTAATTTTTAAATGTTTTCAGTTCAAAAAAATTAAAAAATCATAATATTGTGGTTGCAACACATTTAAAAAAAATACAATATTCTATAAAAAAGTGTTAACGACTGAATTAGAGATCGAATTAGATATGGACAAAGACACGTCCCATTTAGACATATTTGAGTATCCTAAATATCCAAATTCTTTCAAAATTACCCAAAATATCAAATTAATTATTTAATTTATATTATTTTTAAAAATCAGGCAAGAGGATATTGTTATCTTAATAAGTGTCACGTGCGATGCACACTATCTCTAATCCTTATCTAATTTGACACTGTTTACAGAATAACTTGTTGACTATCCCTTCCTTGTCCGTAAACCCTATGTATTCTTTTCTCTCATAAATAAAATTCTGAGCAAGGGCATACCCGTCTTTTCAATCATTTTCTGTCAGAGACTGGTATATCTTTTGAAGGCCAATAAAATGCTGGCACCTGTCACCATGACATCTATGGCAACGTAAGTACGATGGCGTCACTTTGGCTCTCGTGACATTCATCCCAACGCGCCATCCTTCCCCCATGCTCCACAGAGAAACCCCATTCCAAAACCATTACACGTGGCGCATATCTACCCGTTGTGTATTTCACGCGCTACGATCGCACGTGAGTACCAAATTTCGTGTTGAAAGGGGTTGGAATTTTCGTGCTAAGGTTCCTTTAAACTTCGGAGCATGTGCGCATTGCAACAACTTGGTGTTCCTTTTGTATTATTCCACATAATTATATAACGCCTCCCCCCATGTGTATATATAATATATAGTTCAGTTGAGTGGGTGTGTGAGTGGAAAAAAAAACCTTGTGACTACAAACACAAGGTTGTTCAACTTGTGTGAAGGGATCAAAAACTCTCCTAGATTGGAACATGGAAAATCTTGGTGGTTCTTGTCGTAGGAAAGCAATTAAAGAGCTTCTTCTTAGAGGGCGTGATTGTGCCAAACAACTTAAGAGTGTCATCAATGGGACTTATGATGATGGATCAGCAACCCCCTTTGTTGAACAACTTGTGAAAGAGGTGCTCGTGTCCTTCACAAACTCCCTCTTGTTCTTGAACAACAACTCCACTTCTGAATCACATGACGTCTCCAATGTTCAAGTATGGGACTCTCCCAAGTCTGAGGACTCTCAAGAGAGCAATTGCAAGAGCTCCTACACCATTAAGGAACGAAGAGGGTGCTACAAGAGAAGGTAATTAATTGATTAATTAATTAATTTGTTGGTTATGCATAGATTTAATTTTAGACTTTTTTATTAGTACCCCGTTTATTATTATTCCTTGCATAATTTTCACTGCACTTGATTACGAGATGATTGTACTTTTTAACATGCATGATGATGATGTTAATTGTTGAATACTAATGCCCTGTACATGATTGTACTCTTTAATTTGGTAACATGATACTTTTGTTGTTGTTTGTCCTTTATGTATTATTGGACCCCATCCAATTCAATAATTGTTCATATACACACAGTGAAGTACCATGTTGTAGTTAGCTTTACTATATCTGTTTATTATTCATTTATTTGTTTGTTTGTCTTTACTTATGCTTATGTTATGTCTGTCTGGCACTGTAAAAATGATTGCACACACTGCGTTGATTGGTTTTGATTGGTTTATATATCTTAGAAAGTTTATCTGAATCTGCAATTCATGTTTGCAGAAGAACTGAACAAACATGGGAGAAGGAATCTGAAGCTCCAATTGATGACGGCCATCAGTGGAGAAAGTATGGCCAAAAGGAGATCCTGAATGCCAAATTCCCAAGGTAAAGATATATATATATATATATATATATATGATCATACATGATTATGTGTCAATTGTCATCTAATACTAAAGTTCTATTATGAATAATCTTCTGGATAAGCAGGTATAAAAAAGAAAATAAATTAAACTTTTATCAGAAGTTAAAATCAACTTATATATTTCAATTCTCACAAAAAAATTCTTATTTAATTTCTTCAAAAACTAAATTTAAATTGTATTTTTCCGAGATAAACTTAATTCATTTTAGTGTCTTCTTTTCCAAGTGTTCAATGAAAACTTTATGCAAACATGAACTAGATATATTATGTGTTTACTAAGCCTAACTAAATTGATATATATCTTGACCTTTCATTTTCAGGAACTACTATAGGTGCACTCACAAATTTGACCAAGGTTGCCAAGCAACAAAACAGGTGCAAAAAGTTCAAGAGGAACCAATCCTATTCAAAACCACCTACTATGGGCACCACACTTGCAAGAACTTGGCAAACCCTGAGATCATACTTGACCCCATGTCCCCTTCATCCTCATCCAAGTTCCTTAGCTTTGACAACTCCTTCCCAACTTCATCCAAGCAAGAGGGCCCCTTTCTCGCATCTTCTAATAATTTCCCATCATCATCATCAGCGAAAAGGGAGTGCAAGGAGGAGGTCCTTCCCTCAACTTCCTCTAATGATTACCTCATCTCTTCTGACCTCACTTTTGATAGCTCACCAAGGCATCATGTCTTGTATGATTCTGCTCAGTTTGATTATGTCTTTGAACCCTTCCTTGAAATTAGATGAGCTTGTCCTTGTTTTGGTTTGTGATTTTCTTTTTTAAATTTTAACTTTTACTTCAGTGAAGGCAGTGCAAAACAAATTGTGTAATATATAGTTGTACTTCTCTTAGAGAAATGTTATTTCGTGCTTTTGTGGTCAATATTGGCATTTTCAATAAATGAGAAATAACCATAATGTTTCAATATGGTTTAGTCTAGTTAATAAGAAAGAGACTCATCTCTCATACAGACTTTGAGTTTGAATATTCTCATTGTGAAAACTGTTAATAAGTAATATGTAAGTTTTTTTATAAACACTCTCTTGAATCATAAAATCTATCCCTGACGACCCTAGTGAGATTAGGCATTTAATTAACCTAAACTTTCATTTCAACATAAAAGGAATGGCTTCAGGGTAATTTATTTGCATCAATGGAAAAGTATATGCCTTGTGATGCACAAAAGGTGTTTTGTACCTCTAAGCAATGAATAGAGGATTGTTGAGTCACTAGCTTGGAAAGGTTAAGGGTGGGTTCAGTGCATGAATTGGCTGGGGGCCCCTAGGAAGCCACAACTGTTGAGTTGTCTGTTGGTTAAAGTGTTATTATGGTTTTGCCTTTTGGGGTTTGAGGATATATATCAAACCAAAAAAGGTGATGGAGATATGGCATGTTTCATGTTTATGAACGTTTGATATCAAATTTATAAGGAGCAAAGTTCACTGGCCACACCACCCTCAATCCTCTATGCGATTACTTTTGTTGAGCACACTTATCATGGGGATTGCCTTTGTCGTACAAAATATGAAAAAAAAGTATGTAATGTTGTTATTACTACAACTTTTCACTCGCCCATGCATATTCAAGGAGATTCATAGAAATAATACAAATTCAAATCATCCTTGTTGAAAGGAGATTCTTTAAATCTATGGCTGAAACCTGAAAGCATGTTTCCATATCCACATGCTTTTTTTTTGTTAACGACTACACATGCACTGCTTTTCACTTTAACCAAAAAAAAAATGAAAAAAGATTAATTCATTCATATATATAGTCTATGCGTGTGTATACGTGGAACATCGACGATATTTTGTGTCAGGTCTTTTTCTCAAGGATTATAGGTGAAGTTTATTATTATCCTCCATATCTCTTAGACTATTCTCTAATTAATGTATATATATATATATATATATATATATATGATTAAGTCATTCAGTACTAGTCCTTATAAAAAATCTACTGCATCTATTGTTCGTTAATGTAGTCGTTGTTGAGACATCCAAGTTTCTTTCTGAAAATGTCATTTTTCCTAATATTTTAATACTTGTTACCATGTAAAAAATTTTAAAAAATATTATTATTATATTCTCTAACATACTTTTTCAAGCACAATCTTTATTATTAACTGAAAATATTTATTGAAAATCATAAAATATTGTAAGTTTGATTTCTTATTTAATGAATTTTACTTGTGATTTTATAATTTTCAATTAATTTAAATCAATCATAAAAAATGTGTCAAAAAAATATGTTGCTTACCCTATTCTAATTAAATTTAATTAATCAGATATTACTTTAACTTAACTAAAAAATTTAAGTTAAATTTTAGATACTGAAAGGTTGCTTAAGAAAGAATGAAAGAGATAAAAAACTATGAATTTGATTCTCTATATTAACAAAACTAACATTTTAATATTATCAACATTTCTCTGTAAAAAAACACAATTTTATGACTTTCAATCAGTTATCATATAAAGTAAAAACTGTATTAAATAATATGTCAGAGAGCAAATAATATCAAAGTGTAAGTGTGTAGCCGATTAAAAAAAGTGTAAGTGTGTAGGGACTGTATAGTCAGCATTTCTCTAAAGGATAATTTACACAATCATATTATGATGCACCCTCATTCCCAATTCTATAAATATTTCAGCACAGTTATATGTTTAGAGTATCACTGCATGCAGTATATCACCGTAAGAAGAAAAAAATCCCCGTTCAATAACTGGAATAATATAATAACAATAATAACATGCAATCAACATATTGTTTGATAGTTAAGTAATGAAATCAGAATGACTTTCCTTCAATCAATTATATGTATGTTGTATATGTGAACATGTGGCATGGGTTTGCACTTTACACATTATTCATAAAGCCAGAACCTAGCTTTTGATAGACTTTGAATATCATCTAACCCACATCACTGAAGAGAAATTAATAAGAAAGATAGCAAAATAAAGTGAAAAAGAAAGTATAGTCGTAGTGAAGATGCGTTTGGAATACAGAGAGAGAGAGAGAGAGAGAGCGCGCGCGTATTTAGTAAGAAAATGAAAGGTGGCTGGAAGAGTTCATCGTAAAAATCATTTTAATTAATTATATCTAATTTTAACTATTTATTTTAAAAGTATAGTCAAATTTTATTTCTCTGGCACTTTTATCTTTTAGTTGTTTAGGTCATCTTCTCTCTATCTATTTATCTATACATGATGCAAGACTAAACTTTCGATCATCAAACATCAAAATTATTATCAACTTTTAGGGTTGTTGGAAAATAGTGGTCACTGGTGAACAGGGGGACGTGGGTAGGAGGTTTCAGATTGGAATTCAATTAAATATCCAATTCAGCAAATAAAACTGGTGGGGTCTTCTTTTTCCACAAAGATAGCGATTTTTATATAATTAAAATTGGATAATTTTTTATGTCTAATTCTAGAGAAATATTTTTTAGATGCATATGTGTAAAAAAATAGGTAAAAAATCAAAACAATTCTATATATATATATATTAATACGATATTATTCAATATTCAAAGAATAAAACTGTTTAAATATGTATTCATATAAAATTGGGTATAATAGATACCCAAAAAGGTTACAAGACTTGGTAAGACAATTTTTGGATGAAGAGAGAGCAGCGAAACTGTGAAACACAGCTGGAAATTCTTGGAAGAAGTACAATGAAAAAAAAATATTCATAAATCAACATTCAATATATTACAATTATGTTAAAGACAGTTTGAGAAAAAAATGTTAACAATTTTTTTTTTCAGTTTTTCTATCATTTTTACAAAACAAAACAATTGAAATTTTGGTCGGGCCCCACTCTCGCTAACGTTTTGTATAACAGTACAAGACATAAGTAGGGACAACAACCAAGGGTCGTGCCACTGATGTCATGTCCATCTATTTATATGCAAGTTTAATAATTGTACACTCTTTTTCCAACAAATTTTGGTGTTATCTTTAACAAAAATGTGTGTTTCACACAGACGATACGAAAATGGTTAGTTGAATTCTTAGAATTGAAAGGCACAGTCCTGCATCTTAATTTATTTTCCAGATGGTTCAAATACCTCTTTTATGTTCCTTTTCTTTAACACAGCAATGATTCTAAATCCTATTATGGTAATTGTGTTAATTTGGTGTGAACACATGGGTATTTCAATCCCCGCGTGTCTATGAATTCTTCATGCATGCTACAAGTATGCAACAAAGCGTGTATTTGTATGGACTCCAACCCTCTCACGTTAGAGTTTTGTAAAATAATTAGCATTGAAGTCCGTGTATTATACGGATTTTTAAACAAAAGAAACATTAGAAAAATAATAACAAACTGAATAATAAAATAAAATAAATAAATAAAATAAATAAATAAATTTAAAAAATTATCCGGTCAACACACGAAATTTAAACAATCTCCTAATAATACGAAATAATAACAAAATGATCTAATGTTAATTCCTATTTAAATATAATAATCGAAAAATGTAATAGTCTAACAAATCCTAACAATAATTTGAAATTTAAATTATACAATTCAACACTCTCCCTCGAGTTGGTGCATGAATATCGGTCATGCCCAACTTGCCAATTGTTTCTTCAAACACTTTTCCAGGAATGATTTTGATCAGTAATAGGCTCAAGAGGTGTTTCAGAATAGTCCATAACACGTGCTTCAGTTACGTGAGGTAGAAAGAGAATTGAGATACGGGAAGGGATTCAGGAACAATCATATGTTCAAGTCAATAGACTTCAGGGTTGGTCTGTGAATGATTCAGACACATCAATAACCTTCAAATGGAATGAGTGCATGGAGAATTGAGATACGAGAAGGGATTCGGAACAATCACATGTTCATGTCAATAGACTTCAGGCTTGGTCTGTGAAAGATTCAGAATAATGCAACGAGCTTCACATCAATGACTTTCAAATGGAATACGTGCATGGAGGCTTCAATACTGAGGTTCAAGAATGATTCAAAACAGATTTATGTTATGTCGTCTGTGTTGTTTTTGGGAAGAAGATTAAGATAGGGCAAGGATTCAAGCTGGAACCGAAGATGCGAACATTATGTGAAACAAAGATGGAGTTCATAATAATAATAATCATACTTTGTAGAGGAATCAAATATGGTGAAGGTTAAGGAAGAGAAATAAAAGTGAAATATAGGTATTGATACGGGAAGAAAAAAAAGAGATGTGAGTTTGAGAATATGAAGAAGAAAAACTCTTATGGCAGCGGAAGATAGGGAACATGACTCTCATTTATGAAGGAAACCATGGTTCTGATATCATGTTAAAAATCAGATTTGGATAAATGGAATAATAATTCCTCCTTCATTTATTTACTCCATTCTCTTTCATATTTATTCCTTCAACGTGATGTTCTTATATATAAGAGTAGTTTAACAACCTCCTAATAATACGGAATAATAACAAAATGCTCCAATGTTAATTCCTATTTAAATATAATAATCGAAAATGTAACCGTGTAACAAATCTTAACAATAATTTGAAATTTAAATTACACAATTTAACAATTATTATTGATGATATTGTGGTTAGCTTACGTATCTTGTTCAGGTGGTTTGAGGAGTATTTATCTTTGATCGTTGCTAGAGTTTTGTTCTTGTTTAATGACTATAAAATTGTTGATTCATTACATGATTTTGTGTGACATAACATCCATTGAAAATCCTTAATTACCACCAAATTAAAAAAAAAAAAACTCTCATTCGATCTATTGTTTGTTTTGAGACAAATGAATTTAATGTTTTCTTCAAATGTCTTCAAACCTTTTAGGATTATTATTTTATGTTATGAGTTGTTATCTTGGCACCAAAGTTCCCTTATCTTGTGCAAAAAAAAGCTTTAAGCAACATTACAAAAAGTGTCATTATCTTTGGATAGGCATGGCGTGCGTCGGGCAATTAATGTTGTCGTGTCTTCTATAAAAAAAAATAAAAATAAAAGGGTATGGTAGTGTCGTGTGCTGAAAGGAAAGTTAAAGTTGGAATGAAAAGAAAAATCTAAAATTAAGATGTGAAAGCCTGGATATTGATTAAACGTGGATTAGAATGAGACACACATGTATCAGTGTGGACTGTAGAAATGCTAGGGAAAATATAACTATGACATACAAAATTTATAAATGTTTTTCATACAAAATTATATAAAAAAAACTTTACAGAATATAGAAGACTTATAATTTATTGAAATGATAAATTTAAATTATTCATAATTAATCGATTCTTCATAAATCAAACGTTCTCTAAATATTATGTATATTATCATTAAATTAAGTATAACAAATATTAATATTCTTAGAATATATAATATATCATCTAACTATACTATAGTGAAGTCTTAATATTTATAAAATATATAATTCATTATATTTTGATATTTCCTAGAAGCATTTTTTAAACCTTGAGGCATCACATTCCATTCATAATGCCCAAAATGTATCACAAAAGCAGTTTTATATCTATTTTCCACCCTCATCGAAATTTGATAATAGCTTGACTTCATATCAAATTTGAAAAAAATAGAGGAATTATTTAATCTTTTAATTAAATCAGTTTTATGAGGTAATGGATATCTAATCCATTTTATTACTTATTAAGGGGTTTATAATTTATTACTAATCTTGGATGATCTAATTAAACCTTTGTCTAAATATTCATTTATCTCCCTTTTACAATATTCTAGATATTGTTGATTCATCTGTATAGGTCTTGCTTTAGTTCTTATATCTTTTTCATTAAAGTTATCAATATATGATAAGCTTATTTCATATTTCTTCCTATGTTAAAAAAATTATTGGATTTGTTTCACAGATTTCTTTCATAATTTTTTCTAATATTTTATTCTTTTTATCTTGAATTACCTTACTTTCTAACTGTTCTTCTATTCTTTTATATTGAACTTCTTACTTAACATATTTATTTGTTTTGTTTTATTTTTAATAAGACTTATGGCGGAGGTTTTGACTATATTCAATTCTCTTTGTCTAGGAGGATTTATAAATTCAAACATTATTGTTCTTCCTATTACTTCAGTTATTAATCCTTTTTCAATTCCTTGAAACGGATATAATAGAGCTAAAAATGGTGTTCCTAAAATTATTTCACAATTCATATTTTTTATTAATACAAAATAAGTATTATAACATATATCATTTTTACATATTCTTGCATATGATAATTTATATTTAATATTCATTTTTGATCCGTTAGCACTTGAAATGTTCTCTATGGATTTTTCATAATATTTAGTAGGTATTAATCCTTCTTGAATACAGTTAACATCTGCTCCTGAAACTATCAAAGCTATTAAATTAAAACTTTCTTCTTTTATTATAAGAGTTATTTCACAATGCCATTTATGAATAACAATAAGACTTAATAGATTAATAAAATTTTATTCGCTCTCTTTATCTTCATTTTTAGAGGTACTAGCTATATTTTCTTGAGATCTTATAATATTATTGCCTTCTAATTCTAAGATTCTATATTCTAATGCAATATCATTTTGTTTTAATTCCTTTATTTCTTGTTTAAGAGTTCTTATCTCTTCTTGTAAATCTTTTAAAGTAGCTTGTTTATTAGGAATAAATCTATTATAAATTTCTTTCATATCAACAACTTTAATGTGTTCTCTATTTGATTTATTTTTTGTTATTAATTCATTAAGTTGTTCTATAAATTTTTCCCTAATAGGTGAATCTTATAATTTACCTATCATATTTATTAATGCCTTAGTCTAATCTCTTGTTAACATATTAATAGTTTTACATTCTTTACAAGTACATATTTATGGTCCTAAACAATAATTTTCTTCTTTTGAACTACTAGAATTATCACTACTACTTGTAGATTCATGATCCAACTGGTATATTATATTATCAATGAATTCTGATTCTGAAGAAATATTTTCTGGTTCTGAATATAATACTATTTTCATCAATTTTTGTTTTATATCTTCTTCTATTTCTAATTCATTAATCTTTTGTTGAGTTGTATATTTATTAGCAAAGTGTCCTATTTTTCCACATTTCCAACAAGTATTTTTCTTCTTAGAAATTTTTTTATATTTCTTCTAATAGGGTTTTTTCTTATAACTTCTATTTTCATAATTATGATATTCTTTCTTATAATATCCTTTTCTAGAATAATTATTATTCTTAGCTATAGATTTTCTATGTCTTTTCTTATTTTGAGTACTAGGGACTCTTATTACTTCTATTCCATACCGACGACAAAAAGTTTCTAACTCTTTTTTATTTGTTATACTCTTTTTTCTCATCTTATTATGAAGTTTAAAATCAGTACAAACTTGTATTTCTTTTTCTATTATAATATTATCAATCTGAACAAAGGTTAATTTCTCATGAGGTACCGGAGTTTGAAAATGTCTTTCTAAACTCATCCTAACTTTCTCAGCAAAAAGTTTGGGTAATCCTGATATAAATTTTTCTTTTCAATATGATGCATATCCATCTTCTCTTAGTGTTATCTTAGAAAAAAATGTATCTTTATACCATCTATAGTCAGACATAGTTGGACAATATAACTTATTTAGTTGACTAGCTATTCTTTCTTTAAATATATTAGGATCTCCTATAAAATTTTGTATTATAGTAAAAATAAGAGTTGCTAATGCATCTTGTTCTTAAGTTTCTTGTTTTATACTATTTAGTATCATATTTCTATCAATTATTCATTTAGTTCTATAAGCAGTTGCTGCCATATTCATTTGACAAGTTAAATCTAATATTTGTTGCTCACTCATATCATCTATATTCCACTCTGCTATCTCAGTTCCTGAATAAACATTTTGTCTAATATCCCTCGTTCTTCAAATTGAACATCTATTCGGGATGGTCTAGAATAGTAATTTCTAAGCTTAGGATAATAATTTGTATCTCTTCTTAACTTATTAATTTCCAACTTTTCATCATCAGAATTTTCTTTGAAAATTTTTCTAAATTTTATATATATATGAATAACAAGTATCTTGTATATAATACAGACAACTTTAAATTCTGATAAAATTATAAAAACTTAAAAACTAATCTAATGTATTAAAATCAGGTAATTATTTTGAATAAATAAAACAAACATTGTCACATTTTCTTACTCTACAAAATAAAATGTATACCTACAACAACGTTTGATATAAGTAAAGACAACTTATATTTCTTAAGATATTTGATGTTTTAGGTGAGACAATTTTATATGAATACTATGATTAAATATATATATATATATATATATATATATATATATATATATATATATATATATCACTTATAGAATCTAACTTTCAGCTTCTTGAATTAGATATTTTTCTAAAATTTCGACATATTATTTCAGTTTTTGTTGAAAACTATATTTTTTTAGTTTTTCAATATATTTAACACTTTTTCGTTTTCGTTCTTATAAATAAAACAAAAATAATTTAAACCTCTTGTATTTTAACATACTACTTTCATAAGAATCACAACTCGTTTAAAAGTTTCTCTCTTTCATATCAAGCTAGCATTCTTTTATATTTATTATTTGTATACTAGATTTTTATATTACATTTATTTAAAGTCAATATTGAGAGGTTGGGACAACTAGTTGACTCCTGTCATACCCTAATTCTGTCCGGGTACCTAAAAAAAATAATAATAATAAGAGAAGAAATAATAATATAACAGTTTAAAAAAAATAAAAAAAGAAAGAAAAAAAAAAGAACAAAATGAAAGAAAAAGAAAAAAGGTAACAAATAAAAATATAGAAGTTTATAAAAAAATGTAGTAGAAACATAAATAAAAAATGAAAAAGTAGTAAAAAGATTATATATAACAGTTTTTAAATAATAATAAAAAGAAAGAAAGAGAAGATAACAAAAAGCAAAAATAGTGCAGCAGATAGTAAAAAGGAATGAAAAAAAGGCCACAAGGCCCATTAGGTCAAAAACAACACAGGCACAAATGAGGTAATAGTGAAAAAAAATTAATTGCACAGTCGCCGCACGGATCCCAGAGAAGAAAAATCGAACCAATCATAGGTCGACATTTGGCACCTCCGTGAGAGAAAGGGGAAGGGGTCTCCTGAGGTACCTCTCATTCTCCCTTCCCACATCCTTCTTCTTTTTTTTCCGATACTTCTTCTTACCCTTTGTTCTTTTTTTTTTCGTTTTCGCTCTTTTTTTGTGGGCTGTTGATTATTTCGTTCAGAGGAAGAAAATGCTTGTGGTTTGCTGTAGATAACTTCATTGATTTTGTTATGTTTGTGTTTTTTTCTTCTTTTTTTCTCTTCTATTTCTTTCTTTTTCTTTTCCGTTTTGAGTTTTTCGGCCACTTCACGGCCGCCACCGCGGCCAACCACCGCCCCCTCACCGCTGGCCACACCGTGGTGGCCATCCCACCACCAACCCCCATCATGGTGGCCTTGGGATGTCACGAATCCACCATGGAAGGGAGGTTTCAAGCTTTTCGCGCAGCTTTTCCATGGCTGCTGTGCCCAGATGAAAAAAACGGGTTGGACCGGGTCACCTGACCCGGTTCTAACCCTAAAAAAAAACCTAAAAAATTACTTTTTGCTCTCTACGTTTAATAAATTCACCCCCTTTACTAATTGGGTCTGGCCCATTTAGAAACAGAATTGGTAATGCTTTTTACATCATTCTTTTCATAACTGCATACCCCTGTACAGTTTTGAAAAAAAATATATTACTGTTTGCACTCATTCTTTTCATTAATGCACCCCTAATCTGTTGGGCCTGGCCCATTTTGTAATTAAATAACTTCTGCTGATTACAACTTCTATCCTTACTGCATGCACCCCTAATTACTAAGTGTACCCTCCACTTCTATTCTATCCCTTTCTATTTTCATTTAATTTATTTGATTATGTAATGTTATGTTAATTACTCATTTATTTTAGCATTAGTATCTTCAGTACGCATTTATGCTTCGTGCACTCCATGCTGGGTCTCCGACTTGCTTGGTGGTGTTTCAATAACACGTGGATAGATTTTGTGAATATCATGCTGAGTTCCCAACTTGCTTGATTTCATAGAGTTTATCGCAAATCTAAAATCTTAAAAAAAAAAGCTAAAAACACTCAAATAAAGAATTACCCAATTCTCCATTTTCTCAAAAAATATTTCATATTACTCGAGATCGCTTCAAGGTCCAATGCCTTAGCGATTCTCTTCGCATTTTCTTCAAGTTTAAGATCGCTTCATGGTCCAATGCCTTAAGCGATTCTCTCCGCTTTTTCTTCAAATTCAACGTCATTTCAAGGTCCAACGCCTTGATGACTCTTTTTCATGCAATTAAAATAAATCTTTCAAAAAATAACTACGTAAGTCTGATTCCTCATTGCACTTGAGGATACGTAAGAGCGAGGGCAAACCCCTTGTCGACCTAAAAAATAAAAAAAATAATAAAATCTTCTTTTCTAAAAATAAAAAAAATATACATATTTCTTTTTTCGAATAAACAAAAAAATAAAACCAACAAAATTTATGTTCTTAAGGGAAAATAAATAATTAAAAAAGTCACTTTATTTTAACACATTCGATTAAAGGCTGTCGTCTTCATGACGAACGTGTGGGGTGCTAACACCTTCCCCGTGAGTAAATGACTCCCGAACTCTTTTTCTCTAAAATCGTAGACCATGCCTTTTCTTTTTTATTTTTCCGACGTTTTCCTTAAATAAACGTTGGTGGCGATTCTCATCTCAAGTTTTCCCTTTTTTGGGAATCTTCTTTTTCTTTTCTTTCATCGCCGTCCCCGTCGTGGCCGGATAGGTTGCGACAACTCCAATTATGTTTTTTCCCTCCAAAGGAACACTGCTAGAATAGTTTGGTGAGCCATCTTTTATAAAGTTGTATTTATTAATTATTACTATTTAAAATTATGAGATTGATTTAGATGAGATAGTTTATTGGTCTGTTTTTTTTTTCTGAAAGAAAGAGGGAACACTTTGGCCCAGACAAAATTGGGGGCTTCTATTTATCAAATCATCCACAAATCTTCAGAGGCTTAAAACGACCATGACTCAAATTAGAGCAAGAGCCCTCTTTGCCCCAACCTCACCAACCCAAAGAAAAAGGAAAAACAAAATTACAAGTAATTACTTTCGGAGGAATGCTAGTTATACAATAAATTTATACATCATGTTGTACAAAAGGAAAGATATAGAAAGAAAAGAAAAATATGTGTAATAAGATTATATGATAAGTGATGTAATAAAAACATTATTAAAAAAGTATTTAAAGAATATTAGTATATGGAAAATATAACTTGTTATTTTCAATCCCATGCACCTGGACACTAAAAACAAATCGTCACTCACGTATTGGGTCGTTACTAGAAGATGAAGTTGATCATACATTTCAAATTTCAATAAGATTTTTTTAACTCAACCTCTACGTATATTGCTGTACCTAGATAGGCTATTTTATGATACATTTCTTATTGTTGTCCGGGAATTTGCAGACAAAATCAAACTCATGCAACACAAAAATCAACACCAAGGAAGCTAAAAGTACTAGTACTGGACCCAGCATCCATAACATCAAAGGAACAGCAACACAAAGCACCCTATTACCAACAAGAGCTAAGGTGAACCCTCTTTCTAATATGGTTTGTGTGTAACCCCCAGACAAGAACTCTCCATATGCATTCATCAGAAAATTGGCATCAATCAGATATCCTATGGCCATGGAGCTGAACATGAAGCTCATCACCAAACAAATTGATGCTGATCCATACTTTAAAACAAAGATTTTATCTGACTTTGACCCAAAAAATTCACTGCTAAAAAGATGGCTAGCATTGTAGGTGTTGTTGGTCAAAGCTGCCAAACCCAAGTTAATAAGAATGGTTATAGTAGCTGTGAGTATTGTGGACATAAGAGTGTTCCTCAAGCTTTGCACCGTCAACATAGCTTTGCTGGCATCACCCTGCACTATGACAAAGACAAATATCTAAGAATCATTGAAGCTCCAATTGCCCAATTCGTGAATAAGTGATCATTGAAATTTTTATTTCTATTACTCTCTTTATAATAAGCATTAAATTTTGTGTTTTTATCAAAATTTGTAAATATCATCCAAGAAATAGATAAATACAAAATTTTAACATGATATGGTGAGAAAAATCAATGTCTGATATTGTGTGTTTGAAAACTCGTTGGAAATAGAAAAATTATATATGTTTGAGATGTGAAAGTTAATTATTATTATTAATTTCTGAAAATCATGTTCTGACACGTGAAAAATCATATCTGAAAACATGAAACCAAACAATTACTCTGAGAATCAATTCCATGTATAAACATATTAAATACACAATTGATCTACGCAATTACCTGATTTAAGTTGAGACTCCAGTCTGTCCTTCTCTTCTTACTGATTCCATAAGTGGTACGTGAAGGTTTGTTCTTGATGGAGTGGCAAAGATAGGCATGGTAACCCACTGTGATGAAAAGACTCAAAGGGACGAAAATGGTGTCCAAATAAACAGCCACTCCCATCTTTACCGGTGAAGAAGAAAGAAAGAAAATAGCTAGTTAGGGCCTCAGGGAGTTTGGTTTGGTATAACAACGAATAACACGAGATGTCTTTTTATAATGAGCTATTCTATTAGAGAATGCCATGGAAAGCTGAATAAGAAAACGAATGATGCATGAAATATTGTTTTTAATTGTAGTTAGTGCATGCTACGACTCCTCTCTCTATAAGTGGAAGTGATATAATGGACACCAAACTTGATGTGGGGTTTGAGTCATACGTAACTCGTACTTATTCGTGAAGACCTAATATGCCACGAAATCAAATTGAAAGTAAGGAACTAATTACATAATTAAATATTCACTATTGGTTAAGAGGTATAGACTATATAGATAGAAATAGAAGCAACTTGCTGGGATATGTTCAATTGGATAGTATCAAAGGAAAAAAAAATCCAATTATATATATATATATATATATATATATATATATATATTTTGGTGGTTTCATATAAAGTATTGAGTATGAGGGGATATATTAAAATATATATTAAATTTTACATAAACTAAAAATAAGATAAATATATAATGTATAAGTAAAAAATAATTCTTATAAATTAACTTTTGAGAATAAGTTAGACTTAAATTTTAAATCAATCAATTTTCTTATAAATTAACTTTTGAGAATAAGTTATACCTAAATTTTAAATCAATCAATTGAAAGCTAACTTTTTGAATAATGTCAAATTCATCAAAACCCTATCATTTTGGTTTGTAAGAATATCCTAAAGTAAGATGTATTAAAAATCATGTCTATTCTTATTTAATAAATCCGAATCTTCATTTTTGAATTATATATAGCATTTTAAGAGTTATAATAGAACTGATTTCTAGGAATTATTTTTAAATGAGAGCCTTTTTACAGTTATTTTCACTCTCACCAAACCACATGTCTTGTCCTAACCCTACACTTATTAATTTGTATGTGTGCGTGTGTATGAATTCTTGCTCATTTATATATAATTGTGTGACTTAAGCTTATTCTTGTCGTTTTCATATAAAAATCACTTCCTCATTATATACCTCGATCCCATATGTATATTAGGTGATACTGTATATCAAAATATCAGATTAAAAAAAATCCTTAACCTTGCATTTACCTAGAATAATAGAGGGACCATGGTCCTCGTGCTCCCATTTCCTTTCCTCCACCACTTCTTAAGGGAGTTAGCCTATGCCAATATTTTTAATTTAATTGGAATCGGCAGACCAATGAGAATGAGAATTACTATTAGCCTATTACATTTTGCTTTGTCGTAATAAAAAATCTTTTTGCCTTCTTTTATTGGATGTTTCAATCGGTTTTGGTGTGGTAATCGCTGACATCATATATCATTTGAAGAGTTCGTGGCCTCCTGCTATATTCTGTGGACGTTCAATTCTCTTCATTTTTCAAAATCTTTGAGAAACTACGTACGTGTAATTTATGCATGTTTCTAAACGTCTTTATTCTTAGTTGTCGCCTTTGTTTAAGTTTCACTGTCTATGAGTGTGTGAATTTAGCTATCTATGCTCTAAAACATGATAAACATATTTATTGAAAAATTATTGAATACTCTTGCAATGTTTGTGCTATTGTTCATCACTTTATTGGATGGATTAGCTCTGAGGTAGTTTTTAATTTCCATGCAGATAAATAATTTGAGATGGACCGGTGGGAGTGGGAGTATTCGGACATTTTCTTTTATGCCATATTTTATTTTCATTTGAATCATTGTTGCTCAATAGCTATTATTTCATATTGTGCTGAACCAACAATATACTTTAGTGCAATTACTGGCCCAGTGAGTGATCTGTAGCAATTTTTGTGTGCGTGTGTGTGTGTGTGCAAACTATTGATAATGAGGTTGGAATTTAAAATCCCGTGCAAACTACTTAAACTCATAATTATCACTATCTTATCACTAGGCTGACCCAATAGGCTTGAGCTGTGGCAAATTGATTCATAGTTCACTGGGATGAGTGTGCGTGGGATCATATTTACATGTTATATTAATTAATGTTTCTGTTCTCGTGCGCATTATAAAAATAAATAAAAACTGATACTATTTGTTTTTTAATTTGGATGTGTACTTAAAAGAAACAGATGGCTTTGATGAGTGCGGATATGATAGTCAAGATTAGTGTTCATATTTTATTGTCTGTGCATGTGAAAGATTATTATGCACCCAAGCATGTGTTCTGTTTTCCCGTCACTGAAAGCAGATGAAACAAAATAGTTGAATTCAAATAAAAATGTTCAATCAGTCGTACGTGATAAACTATGAAATCGCAATAAAGCTAATGTGTGAAAATCCTGTGCGTCAAAATATGTACTACAATATTTAATTTTGACTTTTATTCTTTAGTGGAGATTATTTGCTTTTCACATTCAAAACACATTAATGGTTAATTCAGGGCCACCTCACTCAACGCAAAAAAAATAAATACACTGTCTTAGAAAAAATTTAGATGTACTTGATTCATTATTCTTTTTAATATATTCCCTCCTCAATTATTTTTTCATTTAAAGGGGGTAAAAATAGCAGGGTCTATACGATTGTTTCTTAGGAGAAAAAAAAAAGATAAAATGGACCCTCTTCAGACTAAGAGGTCAATAAATAAAACTGTTGTTCTTTACAAACACCCCACCTCCTGCAAAGATGACTTTCATCTTTCTTTGTTCATCCACTCTGATAAATCAAATCCTCCTCTTAATCTCTTATTTATCTACTAAAGCTCTCTCATCCTACCTATGTTTGCTTATGACCCTATCTTCAACTGCTTTGGACTTTGGTGGATTCATACTATCACATCAACGTATTGAATTATTCTTATTACTATTGATCCAAACATTTTAGTTTCTTCATTCCTTCCTTCCTGGCTTCTTGTTATATATATTATGATATTATGATTATGATTCCTGAAATCCTAACTTTACTATTGTTTTTGGCAAATAATTTATTTTTGGACATGTCCATTTCAAGTGAATGCTTGTGTTTCTCTCAGCGGGCCGTCTAAACTTTAGAGGAGGCCCAATAGTGCATTAAGGATCACCACCAGAAAACCTAGAACCATAGGAAGAAAATGAAAGGATGTGACTTTAGAGAATGACTACTAAGAATTTGCTAGGAAATATCTTAAACTAAATTAACTAGCTACTAGCTAGGCTCACCAGACAATAAATGGCATATTTTGGTTCATCAATTATGTGTATATCGCTTGCAACAGGGATTTGTTTGCTAAAAATATATTTCTACAATTTGGTTAGAACAGATAACTTTAATTTTCAACTAAATTGACTATATGGGGGTGATATTAAAAGAAATTTTGCTTACATTAATAAAAAAAATTAAAACAAAAAAATCACTTTTGATTACTTGAAATTAATTAGTCTTATAAAAGATGTTAACAAAGTCATATTAAGAGAGAGATAGAGAGAAAAACATTATATCTAAATATATTTAGGTTAAAATAAACTTTTTATCTTTTCGATTATATTCAATTTAGTCTAAAGTAAGTTAAAATAATTATTCTAAAATAATTATTATTTTTAATTTCGGAATACAATTTTAAACATTTTTTTACTGATTCGAGATATGAAACTTATCTCGTTAAATTTATATATATTAAAACATTAAAACGGTAGAACTAATTATTGTTGAAATAAAAAAGGCTAATAAACATTATTAAATTCACATGAAAAGTTAATCCAAGGAGTAATTAAAAAATCTTAATATCAATTTATTTTTTATTCCTCATGATACTTATTTTTATCATATTTATGATTTTTTTTTTTTACATCAATTAAGTTCTATAACTTTCATATAAATAAGTATAATGGGACAAGATATACATCTTAAATTATTAAAAAAATATTCAAAATCATGTTCTAAAATAAAAAATTATTATTATTTCAAAAGGACCATTTTAATTCGCTTAAAATATATAATGAATAAATTAAACTTAAAAAAATTAATATAATAATACGTAGAAGAAAATTGATGACAAAATAAAATTTGACGAGTCTTAAAAATGAAGGAACATAATTGACTAAGTTAAAATTGTACACTGTCTAAGTTAAGGATGTCAAAAGTGTAATTAAATTTAAAAATATTATAAAATATGTGTTTTGCAGATGATAAATAAAGATAATTGTAAATATATTAATGCAAAAATAATTGCAATGTCTCAACTCAAATCATTTTTCTAAAGAAAATCCAATAATAAATAGTGATAAACGCCTATTTTGATCAATATCATTTTTGAGTTTTAAGAAACCCAACTCACGTTTTGGACTAGAAGACAAAATTAATTACTGTGAATTGAACATATAAATAACATGTTTAATTGAGTTAGTAAAGTCTCAATCATGATTTTGATAAAAGTTTTATCTTTTATATGCTGGATACTAGATTGACAAATAGCATCCAACAGTTAAATTAGATTTGAGAAAATAAGAGCTAACTAACACAATATTTTGACTTGAAAAAACTCATTTTTTATCAGTAAAAATAAAAAACACATACCAACAAATTAATTATAGTTCACATATCTTAATTAATTGAGTTGGATCTCTTAATAATAATAAAAATTAACAAAGAATATAAATCCTATCATAGTCTGTTTATTCATAATTTATCTTTCTTTTTAGGATAAAAAAAATGCTAAACCAACATAATATATAGTAGATTATAAGATAAGATTATCATGTTTTTTTTTGTGAGAAATTTATTTGGGGTGAATTTTGTGTGATAGATTATCATATCTTATTAATACATCAACAGTTGATTACAATGAGATAAAAATAATCAATTGTCATATCCAATCATAAGATATCTAACCACTAAACGCTTCTTAAATAATTTCACATGTTACAGCTTGCAACTTCAAATTAACATTAGTTATAGGAGTATGAGAGAAGAGGGAGTAAATTGAATGATTATAAAATAAGGTATCATTAGCAGGTGATCAATGAATGACAGCGTGTTCTTGTCAAGTTGTCAACTAATAAAACACAATATAACTATTAAAGTGTTTACCATTGAACGTAGATCGAGTATACCCATTACAAGGATCAAAAGTTTAAACAATTAACCTTATTTTTTAAGAGTGAAATGCCGCCCACGCACAAGCCAAAATACATAATTTTTTTATTAATTTCAATAGTCCAAAAATTGATGTTGACAAAATCACTTTTTTTAAAAAGGTGTGAAATTATCTAGAGTTAAAATGAAAATAAATTAATGATTAATATGTTATTATTATGAGTAATTGATGCTTAGTAATTAATGTTAATATTTAAGTTTGTTTGGAAATTATTTAATTAAAATTGATATATCATCATTTATCAGTATACATTTATTTTTAAATGTATGACACATTTTTTAATGAATTTAACACCCAATACATTGTAATAATTAAAAAATAATAAAAATGGTTAAAAGCTTAAAATTCTACTCTACATTACTTATCATAGAAGAAATTAAAATACAATTAGATAACCTTTTTCTTACTAACACGTTAAACAAAATGAAAGAGAAAGTACAATAGCACCACTGATAATAAATAAAAATTATTTAACTTGTGTATTATATAGAATGAATATTTATTTTACAGTTAAAATTTACAATAAATTAAAAAATTCTAATAATAAATTAATTATATTTTAAATTTATTATAATTAATTTATTGTATGTTATAATATTATTTTAAATTATTTATATTTTTTAGAATAGATAACAACATTTAAGTCAGGACTAAAAATATTAAAAATAATAAATTGAAACAGATTAAAAGTTATAAAAAAATCTCTAAAAACATTTCTTTTGTAGAAGATTTATTTTTAAATATTCTTGTTGAAAGATGACAGTTTAAATAAAGCTTTTTGATTAAAAGATAATTATCCTAATAATTTATATATAAAAAGATAAATAAATATCTCCTCTGTTCTTAGTTTGTTGTTTTGATCTCCGACGGCGACGATTCCAATTTACAGTTGAACTTAACTGACACGTATCCTCCATCATTTCGACACCTTTAAGATTTCTCTGTTTTTTCCCTTTCTCACGCATCACTCTTCTGCTCACCCAAACTCAAAAAGCCTCTTTTTTTTTGCCTCACTTCTCATTTTCCTCATCTGGGTCTTCTCCCTTTGATCAAATCACACTTGCATTAATTGCACTTTGAATTTCAGTTTTTTTTTCCCGTTAATTTTGACCTTCTTCCCTTTCCGAGACACAAGCAAGCGTTGGGAAGAAGAAGAAGATGATGGGCACAACAAAGCTGAGTCTTTTGTTGTGTGTTGGCGTTTTACTTTTGGGGTGTTGTGTCGGTAGGTTTGTGGTGGAGAAGAACAGTTTGAAGGTGACTTCTCCGAAATCGTTGAAGGGTACGTATGAATGTGCAATTGGGAATTTTGGGGTTCCCAAGTATGGAGGAACGTTGGTTGGTTCTGTTTTGTACCCAAAGGTGAATCAGAAAGGATGCACCAATTTCAGTGATGTCAATTTTCAGTCCAAGCCAGGAGGGTTTCCCACTTTTCTTCTTGTTGATCGTGGAGGTTAGCTTCTCATTAGTGCTTTTAGATTCTTCGCCATTTTATAAAGGAAGGGAAAAAAATCCAATAAATGGTATTATGATTCTGTGGTAACTTCGAATGTGTTGTGCATTGGAATTTATTTTTATGTTACTTATTGCATGAAATGGAAAGTTGGGGTTAGTTATGCAATCAATTGGATAATGGATTGCCGGTTATCTATTAAGTTTGGAACATTGTGGTTTATTTAACTGGTAGTACTAGACACAATATGATGTAACAAGTTCATTGGGAGTTACTGCGAAATATGTGGTAAATGTTGCATTTAATGTTCTAGTCAATAATGCAGAATGACATTGAGTTTAAGGGTGTGTTTGATTTCTATTCTTAATTGCTGTTTTTAGATTAAAACAAAAACAAAAACTAAAATAATATACTTACACCAAGTTCGTGGCCTTACCACATGCAGCACCACTCCAGATGATCCATACCCTTGAGCTAGGATCACGAAATAAAAGAAGAGAATGAGAAAACATTTTCCATCTGTTTTTTGTTTTTTTATTTTTTAAATGCTTGTTTTGAAAACAATTTTAAAAAAATAATAGTTTCTGGATAAGAAATTGATTGCTGAGTAGCATGAATTTATTTTAGAAAACAGTTTTTAAAACCGAGAAATAAGAAGGAATCAAACAGGCTGTTCCTCCTTCTTTCTCTTTGGTGATGGCAGTAGCAATAAAGTACACTATTGTACCAGAACCCATAACAACAAAAAAAGGACATGTTTTCTGGTTTGAGTACCTATTATATTTTTAGAGTGTATGGTGCCACGTTAATGATATCTATGCATAGGTTGTTACTAGGAACACTGCCACAAAAAAATGGATCAGCCCTTTAATTTTTTTTTTCTGGTCATTTTGGTAGATTGCTACTTCACTTTGAAGGCGTGGAATGCACAGAATGGTGGAGCAGCAGCTATTCTTGTAGCTGATGACAAGGCAGAAACATTGATCACTATGGACACTCCTGAAGAAGGGAAAGTAAATGATGATTATGTGGACAAGATTAGTATTCCTTCTGCTCTTATCAGCAAATCCCTGGGGGATAGCATCAAGCAGGCTCTCTCTGACGGAGAGATGGTTAATATAAATCTTGATTGGAGAGAGTCTCTTCCGCATCCTGATGATAGAGTTGAGTATGAGTTATGGACAAATAGCAACGATGAGTGTGGGCCAAAGTGTGACAGTCTAATTAATTTTCTGAAGGACTTTAAAGGGGTGGCTCAGCAGCTGGAGAAGAAAGGGTTCACTCAATTTACCCCTCGCTATATAACTTGGTTTTGTCCTGAAGCATTTCTCTTGAGCAAGCAGTGTAAATCTCAGTGCATAAACAATGGAAGGTACTGTGCTCCAGATCCTGAGCAAGATTTCAGTAGAGGGTATGATGGCAAAGATGTTGTTGTTCAAAACTTACGCCAAGCTTGCTTCTATAAAGTGGCAAATGAAAGTGGAAAGCCTTGGCAATGGTGGGACTATGTTACCGACTTTGCAATTCGTTGCCCCATGAAAGAGAATAAGTACTCAGAAGAATGCTCAGATCAAGTTATTAAATCTCTTGGTAGGTTGAGAAGTTCATGTTTCTTTGCATACTCTATGGAACTATCTTGTGTTTCTGTTTGGTGTTTGATTTTGAATGACTTGGAAAAATTTGCCCAAAATGAAAAATCATATAATGCTTTTAATTTCTTGGTTTCATTTTTTTTTGTTTACTAGTGTAGTTTCCCTGGCGTTGCCTTGTTTTTTAAAGAGGCATTTTTTGGAAGGTATATAATTACAAACCAAGGAATGGCATTCGTTGGGAAATTATAATAAAAATGTTGTCAGGGTAAATTCAAAATATTTTTAATTAAAATTAACATTTCTGAAAATGTTTTTCAAAAGTCAAATGATAAGAGAAAAAAAGATAGAAATGGAAATTAATTTACATTGTAAAACAACATCTCATATTAACATGAGAAAGCAAGATGTCCACCCCTCACCATAGATGAAGATTAAGTAAAACAAGTATTCTCACTTTCCTTAGGATTAACAATGCCAAGGTATTGTTTTTGAGCTTGTATCAAACGTGGGAATGCCACATTCCCAAGTTTTCTTTCCCAGTGATAACTTTACAAACCTTGAAATAAGCACACTCTAAAATGCTGAAGCTATAGTGTATATGAGGAACAAACCCAAATTTGTAAGTTTGCTGATAGAAGTATCACTGCCATCATTCCAAGCCCAATTAAAGAAACATGTACCTAGCCATAGTTCCTTTTTCAATTTTTTTAAATGTTTTAGTGTAAACTAAACTAACTTGTCTTTTGTTATCTCAAATGTTCTTCTAAAATGGTTTATCACATCATATTCTAATGAGAGATATGTTTCCCCCCTGTGTCTTCCATTTACTTTACAGGTGCTGATCTGAAGAAGATTAAAGACTGTGTTGGAGATCCCCATGCAGATGTAGAAAATCCCGTTCTTAAGGCTGAACAGGATGCACAGGTTGGCTTTCTAAAATGCAAACATTTTTTTATGTTATCCTTGTTGTTTTTTTCTTTCATTTAGGCAATTCTGTTGTTTTATGAGTGTATTCTAATTTGTTCTAACTTCGGTTTCAGATTGGTAAAGGCTCTCGTGGTGATGTTACTATACTGCCTACACTTGTTATAAACAACAGACAGTATAGAGGTCTGAGGCAGCTTTTCTAGATATCTTGACTTCTTTTTTACTGTATTATATTTTCTAATATGTATTTTTAACTTCTTTTAGGTAAGTTTTCAAGACCTTCTGTTCTCAAGGCAATCTGTTCAGGCTACCTAGAGACCACTGAACCATCAATTTGCTTAACTTCAGGTCATTTTTTCATTATCTTTTAATTTTCTAGTTTCCTCCTTTCACCCCCCCCCCCCCCCCCTCCCTCCTTTCTCCAAAAGAAATCATAGGAGAGACATCAGGAATTCTTTTCTGCCTCTTTAGTTGTTTGCTTATATATGTATTCTTCAAATGATCTGAATTATTTCTTGGCTTCTATCTATCAACAAGCAGTGTCTATTAGGTAGTTCTAAAGTTAGTGATAATTTTTTATTTTAAAAATCGTTCTCCTTTTTTTCATTCTGATGTTTCCATTTTGTGAATATTCATAAAAGAAATCTGGATTTTGATCTAGATAAAATCATATAGGCGTACTGGAAGCTGACTCATTGAAACTGAATCTTGTTCAGAAGCTAATGATTTTACTGGTTATTCTTTGCAGACCTGGAAACAAATGAGTGTTTGGAAAACAATGGTGGTTGTTGGCAGGACAAATCTTCTAACATTACTGCATGCAGGGTATTTGGTTAACTGAACCTTGTCAGGCACATTATTGTGAAAAGTGTATGTTTTGCCTTCAGATGGGATCTGGTTCTTCCGGTTTTAACAATATTCAAATTTTTTTTTTCTAATTATAGGACACTTTCCGAGGAAGAGTATGTGAATGCCCTATTGTTCAAAATGTGAAATTTGTTGGAGATGGATATACCCACTGTGAAGGTAAATTCATTTTTCAAATTCAGATAAATTGCTCTGTTCTCCACTCTACATATTTATTTTAAGTTTTCCAAGACTAGTGAACCTTTCTAGTTTAACGTCCAAATAGAACACATGTCATCATCATCCCACCAAATTGTTGTTGGGGTTTATATTTCTACCTCCTTTTGATTTCTATCAGTGGCTGTCATTCTACCTAATTGATTTCTTGTCCTTGTAATTTTTGTGTTAGGGAGGTTGGGACGTTTTTCTACTTACTGCTAATTTCAATTTTTTTATGGGTATCATTTATTCATTTTTGTGGGAATTTGAATTTCTTAACAGCTTCAGGATCCTTGAGTTGTGAATTCAACAATGGTGGTTGTTGGAAGGGAGCCCAAGGTGGAAGGGCTTACTCGGCTTGTCTTGTAAGTTGTTTCAGTCATCCTTTTGTGCATGCTCGACAGGTGTAAGACCGATGTGCTACGTATTAACTGTCATTTGTTTCTTAATTGATAAATGATAATGCAGGATGACTATAGAAAAGGTTGTACATGTCCACCTGGGTTCAGAGGTGACGGAGTCCAGTCATGTGAAGGTACTTGCCACCCTAAATTTGGTGATTGTTGTTGTATTCGGCGAATGACAAACACAAATCAGAGAGTTACTTCTGTTAGTGGATTAATGCTGAATTTGATTTACATTCCTGCAATTGTTATTAATCATGCTGTTAGCCATTCTAGAAATATGTTGGATTTTCTACATTTTTTCTTCTGATTATGTTGCAGATATCGATGAGTGCAACGAGAAAACGGCCTGTCAATGCCCAGGTTGCAAATGCAAAAACACCTGGGGGAGTTACGAGTGCAAATGCAAAAGTGGTTTGTTCTACTCACGAGAAAATGACACATGTTTCGGTGAGGTTTATTTAGTTTTCCTATCTTTTTTCTTTACCACTTTCAAAATTGCGTTGCTAAATGAATTGTTTTTGTGTAATCATTTAAAGTAATACTAGTTTTCCTATGAAAGCTTGTGAGTTTGCATTTTAAACCAACATGGAAAATTCTAGTATGTTTTCCATTATCTTGATCACGTTGTAGATACACTTTGCATGCAGCTGAGGTTTTAGATTCTACTTATCTGTACATAATTTCCAAAGATTTCAACCTTTTTATTTTAGCCTTACAAATTATCCATGCAGATATTCTTTGCATAGATATTAACATTTAAAGAATAATTAATTTTTTCACTTTATTGATATTATTATAAATGCAGGTGAATATTCTGCTTCAGTGTTGAATATCTGGGTGATTATCCTCGTTTTGGTTGTTGCCGTTGCTGGAGGATATGCATTTTACAAGTACAGAATCCAGGTATGATTATTGCAAGTTTGATGTTTTGTTAATGTAAAGTTCACAATATGAACTAGTGTGACTGGCTTTTCTTCTCTTTTTTTAGTCTTGATTTGTGTTGCCGACATTTTTATGCATTCTCATCATAAAATTCTGTTATTTTTTAAAAATAAATAAATTTATGTGCAGAGATATATGGATTCGGAGATACGTGCAATTATGGCCCAATACATGCCTTTGGATAATCAACCTGATGTCTCTAATCAAGTCCATCACAATATCTAGATCTCTATGGCTAAATGGAGACAAATGATCATATGCATTCTCAGTTTATATTATCATCCTCTTCCTCTCTCGTAGGGGATTTTCTTTTTCCTTTGTTAGTATTATTTAGCTTTGTAAATTTCAAACCAAAGTGGTAGTGACATTATCTTCTACATATATTTATGCCCCTTTTGTCCTGTTTCGGCTTCTCGAAGTTGCTCCTTATTTTTTCTTTTTTCTTAATTCTCTGGTTCGTAAGTGAACAATATCGTTGATTAATTCAGAATTTGATTTACAGATGACTAAAAATATTTTTGTCAATAACCAAATTAAAATAATATATAAACGATTTAACCTTAATTTTAGCATATTAATTATTTATGTCTAATCATTTTGTAGTTCTTTTATTATGATCCTGACATTATACTTGGCATGGTAGGGTAGGTATAAATTATGATATTTAATTTTTTACAAGTTCTTTTATATAATTAAGTAATGAACTATTCATTAAAAAAAAGTAATAAATTATTCATCTTTTGTAAAGTATATTGAGTGCAAGTTTCTTTTTCATAAGATTTTAAAAAATGTAATCGGATTTATTCTTTGGGTGCATAATAGTGGCTCTAAATTTAGAACCTCTTATAAATTATCCAACCTCTTATTAAAAAAATTTAATGATTGACATTGTAATTAATTTTATATTTTGTTATGTATGTATTTAATTTCATTATATTTTTAATTATTGATTTTCTAATCAACGATCGTGATTTTACCTGTACACATTCTCACTCTCACTTTAAGGAGTTAAATCTCAATAATGATATCCCACTGTAGTCAAAAGTTAGATGATTTTTTTTTATAACCAAAAGTCTTAACATTTGTAGAATGCTAATCAATACTCTTGAAGTATTAATAAAAAAAGTAAAAATAAATGTTTTTATATAATATTTTATGTATTTAATACATTTTTTACTGTACTAACTTTTAATGAAAAATTATATATTAGTTTATTAACTACTTCCTTTAAGGCATTTATTAGCAAGACTTTATGTTTTTATACCGATTTGTGCAAAAAAATGCATGCACTAAAATTGAATTTAGAGGTCTTGGACCTGATAATTTGTGATGTATTGCAATATTCATCTTATTTTTACAGTAAGATCTTGACATTAGTTTTTATGCTAAGAACTTGGGTGAATTACGTGGGTCTTCAAAGATCTCTCACTAAAGCAAAAGAGAGTTTCTCAATCATGAAAGAATCATTCTTCACAAAAACTCTTAGAACTTCTTTAATAGAAGAATTTACTTTGAATTTTTGAATAAATTTTTGTGAGTTATATAAGATGCAAGAATTCTTTTTATTTTTTGTTTTAGTGATAAAACTCAATATGAATTTTTGAATATTTTTTCTCTCAAATGCCAAACCAAAAATATGACAGTACTTCACTTCCCCCATTCCTTCTTTCTCTCCCCATGCCCTCTGCTCTTCTCTTCTTCCTCTCACGCTTTCTTTTCTTCTTTCTCTCCCCTTCCCTTTCACCTTCCTTGGTCGCTCCATGGTTGTCGTTGACGGCCACCGCGCTCGTAACCGCCGCACCTCCCTCTTCGTTACAGATCTGGCCCTCCATAGACGCCGCATTCGAAGTCGTCTGGCCTCCCTCTTTGTTTTTGTCATGTTGTTCTTTGATCTGTTGTTTTCTTTCTTGTAATTTATTTTTTATTTTTTATTATTTATTATTTTGAATTTGTTGCGTTGATATGGCTTGTGGTTCTTCTGTTCTTCCTTCTTCCCCTCTTCCATTTTTTATTATGCCTCCCTCTTAAATTAATTAGGAAAAGAGATATTAAAAAATAATATTTTTTGAAAAAGAGAAGTTCTTAAGAGTTATTTTCCTGAAATTCAACCTCTAATATGAGAACCTTTGGGCAATAATAGTGATAGATTTAATGGAGATAGCTCTTCCTTATTAAAGAGAATCTTAGAACATCTTTAACTATAGTACCGTTTTTGGGTTATTAATGTAGTTTTTGTGGATCACTTATTAACAAATCAGATATTAGTTGAAATGAAACATGTAAAAAATATTTTTTTATTATGAAAGTATATTTGTTCAGACTTCTCGTGGTTTCATAATAAAAAATTAATTTTTACATGTTTCACTTCCAACTAATTTTAGAGGAAAAACCAATGTGAAGAAACACAACAATTCATTCTAAACAACAAAATAAAAACAAGATAAAAACAAGAAAACTCCTAGATTTGGTTCAGATTTGGTGTCGCCATGGAAGCTCTGAAATAGATCTCTGAAACAAATATGAAGAGTAGGAGAGGAAAGGGCGTTGAACACCACCATTGGTTCGTGATGACGTTCAAGGTACGCGTTGCGGAATTGCATCGCTAGGTTCCGCAATGGTATCCATCGTCACTCCTCCGACGTGCGACGGTTTCGAGGCATGCATGGTTGTGGTCGTCGCTGATGTCATGGTGGAATCAAATCTAGACCAATGTTGTTTGCCATCATAGATCTGATCCAATATCACAGAACAACTGCACGAACAAATCTAGATCAGTAGTCGTTGTGCGTTATGAGCAGATCTAAATCTGGATCGATGATGACTGTTGTCCACGGTGAGCAAATATGAATATGGATTAGTGTTGAAGAAGGTGATGAGACTCGCTTGAAAGGGAAGGGGAGAGGAGGGGACGAGGGCGGCGATGCTACTTAGATTCGATGCGGAGGGGAATGGAGAGGCAGCATGCATCCGGGAGTGTGTGACATGGTAGGAGAGAGAAAAGGTGAGAAAAAATTAAGAACCTTAAACTATGATTCTATACATAACACCATTCTTAAATCTGACTTTTCAATAAGTGGCCTACAAAAATTACATCAAAAAACCCAAAAAGATTATACGTTAAAGATGCTCTAAGTTGTGATTTATTAACTTAAGAATAATTTTATTTATACTAACATAGAACGAATATAATTGGCATAAACTTTATTTACGCTTATTTTTAATACATGATATTGGTAAAAGAATGTGGTCAAAAATAATCAAGGCATTTTTTAACTTGAAAGTTATTTTGAAGTTAAAACTCTAAAAAATTTAAATAAAATAAAAATTGTTTGACAATTTATATTTCTTTTGGTTTAAAAGAACTGACGAGAGAAAGCAAGCAGCGGAGAAAGAGAGCTGGGGGAGAGAAGAGATAGCCAGGAGAGTGAAAAGTGAAAGACGAGTGAGGTGAAGAGAGAGAACAATACTGAAACAGTAGAAACAAAAAGTTTTTTTCTCTGATAAATCTATTACTCAACTTTTTTATATAAAATTTCTTTTAGGAAGAAAAATCTACAAATTTTTTAAAGAATTTTTCTGTTTAGTCAAAGTTTCACTTTTAAGATAAGAAAAATTGATATCCCTTTCCATTATTGGTCTTGTAATATCAGGGATATTTTTTGTATACAGGGGAGGGTTTAACTTGTACCCCCTAATGTCTTGTTTGGGGGTTTTGAAGTCCAACCCACCTATGGCTTTCTAATTCATGTCCTTTTCATGTATTAGGTTGGCATAGATGTGTTTTGTTTTTGGTTGGACTGTTATGCTTTATATTCTTTCCTTGTAATTATCCTCTTTTCTTATATATATATATAGATTTTTGCTGATCAAAAAAAAAAAAAAAGATAAGAAAAATTGAACAAATACTAGGCCAAACCCGATCTAAGCATTGTTACCCGTTAAAAGAAGCCAATGGGATCTTAAGTCAGCTATAGGTTCTCATTCTTGTAGTTTGGTACGGAAGAAACATTAATAAAATAGAGATCTAATCTTATTAGTTCACAATCCCAGGCTTACGTAACTATTTAAGTGTTAAAATTTCTCCCTCACTTGTGGGATTAAAAATGCAGGCAGCAGGTGTAAGGTGCTAGTTGAAGACAAAGCTCTAAACACCATATCTAAATTTTTAGTACATATGAATCTGTAACCGGTTAAGGTTACTCTCAGAGAGGTTACTCATAATATGATATTAGTAATTTTCCAGAAAAAACACCACAACTAAACATGAAACTACAAGTGAAATTATTTCCAGATTCTCCAAGCTCCATTTTTCAAGGTCTGAAACCATAACCCTTAGCAGTGAGTCTTTAGTCTTGATGACCCAGCCCGTGAAAAACTATATGAAAAAAAATGATCACCAAAATTTACTCTGACTATCTTCAACTCGATCTTCAATATTTTACCTTATCTTCATGCAGATCTTCAATTTTTTACACTGGCAAACAGAAATAAATTACATTTACATTGACACTAGTGTTGAAAAGTGCACATGTTGAAAAGACAACATTTCTCTTATTTATTCCCCTGAAGGTTTTTGGTTTAAAATATAGTGTCTATGAATTTAAGAGGCTAACCTCATCATAAAACTAGTTTCCAGGTTCAGTTTCCAAGTTTGAGCCCTTCTGTTGATTACGTTCCAGTACTATTCTAAAGATATAGAATGCCACCACTGCACCACTGCAGATGTGAAACAAAGTCGTTACATAACAAAATACTAGTATTAATTAATATGAAAGATCAAACAATTGAACCAAAGATTGGGAATGGGCCAAATGATATCCATTTCCAACCTATATTTTCACAGTTTAATTGAAACCTCATGCTAGAGTTTTCCATTTGGGTCTTACGCAAGAACCATTATAGTTTAAAATCTTCTGGAAGAATTCCAATATTTCAACATTCCAAATTTACAATTTAACAATCATTTGTTGGATCAAACTCAATGTCATGCAAGACCCCCCCGTCCATAGCATTAATAAAATCTGGTTTTAATCCAACCCTGTCTAAGTTTGTGCTAAATATGAAATAGCAGCGAGTTACTAAGATTATCAGTAAATTCTACAGTAGCAAAACAAAAAACACTAGTGTAATACAAATTAAATAATATTGAAGTTTCAAGAACCTGATCAAGGCAGTGAAATAAGATGATCCCTGGGAAAAAGAAAACAAGAATGAGAAAATATCAAATGTTTGAAACTAATATTAATTTTATTGGGATGGAAGTTAAATTCATTTTGATAAATACTCAATATAAAGCCTTACTTTGCCTATTGAGCTTATCTCCCGCAGAAACAATATACTTGCTAAAGCTGCAAGTCCAATAAGTAGTTCAAAATAAGCTTCAAGTTAGAGAAATAAGCAAATACACAACAGATTTTGATGTTGATGTTGTACGTTTTTGTTTTTAGTATGAGACCACAAATATTTTCTATGGAAGACAATCCTACTTCAATTGGATAGGATCAATAGGAGTGACAAAGTCCTTTCTCTAAGTATTTCACATAGCTACATGTATGCTCGTACTCAAAACTATTGATTAAGTAGGAAACCGCCATTCAAAAAAAAAAAAAAGTTGGAACAAACCTGTATTAGTTAACCCATGTGGTCGGTGGTAAAGTTGATGACTTGTTGTGTTAAATATTAAAGATGGCTTGGAAACAAAATGTCATCATTTGAAAAAGTGTAAAGAATGTTTTGTTTCTTCTTTAATTATAATATATTTGGCTACAATTTGTTTAGTATTTAAATATTGTGAACAAAAACTAATCAAAACAAATAGTCTTCTATTCAAGTTTTGTGGATAGAAAAAAGTAGGCACTGGGAGAGTTTTGCCCCCTTAGATGGGTCCGTGCAGTGAAGGTTAACTTGAATTGGTTGGGATTTATTGTATGTAACTTTTAAATACCAAGGATCTCACAAAAAAAAAATCACAGATAGAAAGCAAATCCAAAAACGTTTATTTTTGTAATTCTTTTAGATGTAGTATCTCCTGTTAAATAAAAAGCATATGATCTTACCAGCTTGGCCCTTCAAAGCGAGAGGAGAGGTGCGTCCTTTTTTGTATGATTTCAGACTTAAAATGCTTAAAGCCAGGAGGACACCACCTAAAATCACCCCAAACCTTATCGCTGCAGTGTTGCCTGTTACCATAAAGGAAAGGAAGCCACCAAAAGAAAGCAACAAACCTGCAAAGAATAGAAATATGACAAAAATATTAAACCAGGTACATGGGAGGAGAAACAGGACAATAAAATATTCCCAGTCAACATTTTTTTTTTTTTATCAGCCCCAGTCAACATAATAGAAGTCATATCATTGTATAATGGGATGACGTCTATAGGGAACTGATATTGAGGCCCATAAGCCAGCCCCTTTACACCATTCCAACATCTAAAAAGATACCAACAAAATCAGACCCTATATGGACTATATATGTCTATACCTTTAATAGAGGATAATGCTCATTAATACCAATCTCATTATCAGCATATATATAACTCCTATCAAAGGCTAATAATCCTTATCAGCTATCAATTCTAATCCTCATTGGCTGCTATTCCCCCTAACAAGTGAACATGACCAAGTCATCTATAATACATGAACAGTGAATTTGGTACGAAGTCCTTGTTATAAAATTTGACAAAATGGAAATCATGAAATGAGAATCTTCCTTGACCATTCACTGGTCAAAGGATAAAAAGCAGTTTATATAGTAACAGCTTGAAAACTACCATTCATCTTTTTTCACATAAAAGTGTTTGTACTAAACAGGATTTTCCATAATATATACTATCTCATTTACTCCAATCTAGTTAAACATATGCTAACTAGAGCACAGGAGTACTTTTCCTTCGTTGCACAAGTCCAGCTACAACAACAATCTTACAATTTGGGCTTAGGCCCCAACTCAATCCCACAAAACCAGCTTATACAGTGAGAATTGTCCAGCTTTACAAGCATTATTTGAGCCTCATGTGAGATCTCAACCCCTATGAACTAATGTCTCAACAGCTGCACAATACGACGTTTCACTCAGCCTTGTTGGTAAACCCCTTCATAAGTAGCCCATTTCAAGACATTGGCAACCAACTTTGATAGGCCGTAATTAAGGCGGGGCCAAGGATGCTGCAATTAAGGTACCTTTCCAACAAACAACATCTATATCAAGGAATCATGCATCATCACACATTCAAATCCCTCTTAACATACTTTCGGCATCATCATAAGAAATAAACTCTCTAAAACAGGTGTAACATTCACCAAATTATCATCCAATATAAAATTCAGCTACACAATACACACAGTAATTCATAGTTTCATACCATAAGGTACACCAACATAGAAGTCCCTCACTCCAGACAATTTCTGGATATCCTCAGGCGGCGAGATAAACGTCTCCACAATCTCCTTCACCTCTGGTGAACTATCCACCGCTGTGGACAAATACTCTTTCCCTTCATCAGTGACTTCCTTCGCTGCCACACTCAACTCGTTCTTCGTCTTATCTGCCAGCACCTTCAACTGCTCTGTGGCGTCTGTCAG
The DNA here is from genome assembly GCA_013407115.1 of Glycine latifolia. Lineage (NCBI taxonomy): Eukaryota > Viridiplantae > Streptophyta > Magnoliopsida > Fabales > Fabaceae > Glycine > Glycine latifolia. Next base: position 35,472,439 of record CM023949.1, read on the forward strand.
AATGACAGCGGTCTTCTTAGAGTACACCTCATAAGCCTCCTGAGAAACGCCCTGAAACTTCTCTGCCTGTTCCCTGAACGTGTCCAGAGCCTGCTTCCACGCTTCCTTAGATTCTTCAGAGCCCACGTGGACGTCTCGCTCCTTCTCCACTTCAATCTCTCCGTGTTCCTGCACAGTTCCACAATCCAAATCACCAATCATAAACATTGCCATTCTAACTAAGTGTGTGTTTGGATTACAGTTGTATCCAACTGAACCCACGTTAAACTCAATCCACCACTCACATAATTTTTCCATTTGTACATTGGAATGTGTAATTTTCTCGTTCAACATGGTTACAACACCTATCCAAACACACACTTATAAGTAACTAAATAACTAATAATGTGTTTAGATAATACAAAAAGAATCAATTTTATCCCACAAAATCATGGTGATGCCGTGAAAAATTAGAAGTAACTATTTGTTGTTTAAAAATAATTGATTATTTCTCACCATGACGCTGATACTTACTAACACACTAAAATTAGCTTCGGTCTTACCGAGTCTTGGGGAGAAGCTGTGAAAGCAACGGTTAACGGTTTCTGTCGGTGGAGGGTGAGGTAGCAGGCGGCGAGGCCGTTAGGGGGGACGGCGGCGTTAACTGCGCGGGGTTTGAGTAAGGGGTGGAAGTTGAGGGAATGGGGGAACCTGTTGAATGGGAGAGAGAAATGGGAGTGGGAGAGTTTAGGGTTTAACACCGAAACTGAATCCATGGTGAAACTCATCATGGTCATGGAGCTGAGAACGAGAGAGATGCAAAGGTTAGGAGAAAGAAGGTGAAGGGGAATTTATAGTAGAGAGAAGTATGGAAATGGAAGTTGGAGAGGAGGTGTTTGTGAAATGTCCTAAACCAAACCACCCACAAGACGCGAAGGGGAAGATTGAAGAATGCGTTGGGTGGGTGAGTTTGTTTGTTTGTTTGCTGCGAGAACGAGAATTGGAGGTGAGACGGTGACACCTACTACTTATTCATCAATAACATCAAATACATGCTATGTTCCGTTGGGCCCCGAATCCCCCAAGTCCAAGCAATAGCAAATGCTCCTTTGTCATTTCTCCCTTCCTTTCCTTTCCTTTTTTTCTTTCCTTTTTTTTTTTTTTTTTAAGGTTTGATTCCACTTTTAAATTTTTGACAAATTTTATTTTTAATAAATTAATTTGACATATTGTATTTTTAATTTTTTAAAAAATTATAAATTTTATCCTGTCATTTTATTTTTAATATAATTGATTTTTTTATCTCTAACTTTTTATTTTTTAACAAATTTTACCTTCAATTTTTGTGTTTATTAATATAAAATGACTAGGTAAAATTTACAAATTCTTAAAGTTAGAAAGTAAAATGTGTCAAATAAAAAGTTGGAATAAAATTCGCTAAATATTAAAAAATTAGAGTAAAAGTACAATTAAGCCTTTTTATAGGTTAAAATATATGTTTGTTTCTTGTTTTATATTAGTGTTTTAAGTTTAATTTTTATTTTGCTTTCTTATTAAAGTATTTTTGTTAGATCATTTTCTCAAATTGACTTTTTTGTCAAATTATACAAATTCAATTAATTTAATGATACGTGACAAAGAAATGTTACGTATAAATTTTGATTATGTGAAATAGATATTTTTCACTTCAATCAAATGAAATAGATATTTTTCACGTCAGTCAAATAAAGTAACAATGTTAGTAAAAAAATGATGGAAGAACCATTTTCATTCATAGAAAAACTTTGACGCTTCATTTGGTAGTGCAAAAGAGACGGAGAGTGAGGGAAGCAAGAGCAAAAAAGTGAAGAGATGAGATTCGGCTGTTATTTGGTAGCGCGGAGGAAAAGAGACTAGGAAATAAAAATGTTTAATTATTTAATTAGTCCGTTAATTATATTTTAAGATTTGATTTGATTTTAAATTATTAAAAGGTTTAATTTAATTCTTCAATTATTTAAAACACCTCAATTGAGTTTCTCAACTATTTTAAAACTTAATTAAATCATTTAATTATTTAAAACACTACAATTAGGTCACTTTATATAATGAAATATAAAAATTTTGATTAAATTTTTTAATAATTGAAGAATCTAATTGAATTTTTAAATAATTAATGGATTTAATTAAACTTTTTTAAAAACAATTAAACGATTTAATTGAAATTTTTAACAATGGAGAAATCCAAATGAACTTTTTGAAATACTTAAAGAACCTTATTTAAACATTTTAATAATTAAAGAATATAATTAAATTTTTAATTATAATTAAGTGATAAATTATCTCATTAAGCCAAATAAAAAACAAGTGTAGAACAAAGTGTGGGTCTCACTTGTATTTTTTTTCCCACAAAATAGCATAAAAATGGAAGAAAGAAGGCGCTACTTAGCTTATGACATTTGGGGGGCAAATTCCGGGTAAATGCATGGCTGATGACATTTACAGGGTTTGAAACTGCCAATAAATGCAAAACTAATATTTACTAGGGTTTAAAATCCTAATATTTATGAGGTAAGATTATGAACCATGTGGATAAGTTGGCGCGAGATTTTTTCAATTTAATCATAAGTTTTACAGTATCTTTAGTATTAGATTTAAGTAAGGATCTTGAATTTAAGATCTGGTTTTCATTAGATTTCCTAATAAAGGAGGTGAACATATCTTTAACATAAAAAAGGGGTTCTTGTAAAAGAACCTTGAAGATTTGTACAATATTTATAAAGGAATAAATTTTTTCCTCTTTCTCCTTAAGATCTCAACATGAGATCTATCACTAAAGAAAAAAATATAAGAAATCTTACATCTTACGTGACAGTATAAGGTCTACTAATAAGTGGTATAATATTCTAATTTAGAATCTACCATTAAATATGTTCTTAGGATTGAGTTCTAAATATGTAATTGTGTTAAATATTTAGAGAAAAAAATTTGTCACTCATAGTAATTCTATCCGACTCGAATATGATTATCTTGCATAAAAAATATCAATAACTTAAAAAAAAAAATCTTCAGTAACACCAAATATGTATAAAATTAATTATGTTACAACATGCAACTTAATCATTAAGTTGTTGTTTTTAGGTTTTTCTCTTTACTATTTTTTATATTTTGTCTCTATTTCTCTTAAATCAAACATATTTCTTATCTATTTATTTTCTCACCTATCCCTTTATTTACTTCCTCTTTATCAAACAAAACATAAGAGAACAAAGTAAAATCTTTTAGGGTGTGTTTAATTTACTAAAAAGATAGTACAAACAGAACAACACTAAACAAGTAGTTGAGTCACATAACAAGTTTTTGTAGTGTATGTTGTTTGATGGTCGATGCACAATACAAGTATTTTTGTATTGTATATTGTTCAATGTGCTTATGTACTTGACAAAATAATGTAAATTTAACTATAATATCCTTTGAATTGTGCAATGTTTGTATGTTGAAAAAAAGGTGTGTGTAACTAGCACTATTTATTTTAATTCAGACCAGGGATACCTTTCCTACCTATTTTTATTCTTTTTTTTCGTTTTTATTTTTTTGGCCTAGGGTTTGAATCGTGTCAAAATGACTCAACCCAACTTGCAAGTAAAGGAATAGGTTAGATTCCCTGGATGCATTAGCAGCACCTTGATGATGCAACAAATGAGAGGCACCTCCACGAAGGAGGCATGTCCCTTGACGCCACTGGGAGCAGGGCTTGGAGGCATGACAATGGTACGTAGCCTCGCTAGAGTTGGCCAAAAGAAGAAAAAACTAGCTAGAAGGAGGAAGTTGACAATGTAAACATTTGAATAAATTAACAATGAAAAGAAAGAAATAATGAGCAAAAAAGGAACAATAGCAGTCCATATGCCCTCATCGACAACCAAGATGCCCCTTGGTGAGGTGAAGTGAAACAAACCATCAAAAAGAAGAAAAAAGAATGAAAAACGAAAGGGAAGAAGAGGAGAAGCACGAGCGAAGAGAGCAACACGGATCTCACCGACGATAGCGACAAGCATGATGTTTTGAGAGGGAGGTTTAAAGAAGGAGATGCATATGAAAAAAGAAAAAAAGGTGTGGGATAATGAAAAGTTAGAAGATAGGGATAATATTGAACAAAAAATTGTACAGGGATTAGTGAGTCACAAGTTTTTGAATATTTGGTCCAGTCCATCAATTCTTTGTTTTGTAATGTCTCTTAATCATTTTTAAAATCAAACATTGAACAAATATTTTTATATTATTTTCTAGCAAATCAGATCAACCTTTAAACACAAAAGATCAAACAAAAAAAAAATGAAAGCATGTCTTTTTCAGAATGTTTATTTTGATGCAGTATTTTTTTATATTTTGAATTAATAAAAATACAACACTTTTATATTTTAAATATAATTAATATTTTTTTCTAATATAACTTTTCTACTTTTGTATGTTTGAAATCCGATAATTTTTTTTATCAACAAGTATTAGTTATTAAAATATTAATTTATTAGTAAAGAGTTTTTTAATCATTTAATTCACCTTATATCTCTATTTAAAAGATTATAGTTAACCTTTACCAATAATAATATTCCTGCTTAATTCTTTCCCTCCACTGCAACATATGCTGTCTTCAGAAAGTTCCTATTTCACTCCATCATATCAAAATGGGCAAGTATATTCTTTGCCCAAAAACATCACAAAAGAAAAAGAAAAAAAGTATGTATAAGTAGTTGTATGAATCAAGAGACAGCGATTTTATGAATTGTAATAGTAGTTGTTTCGATAATGGAATTATAATGGTAGCTAGTTGACAATTCCTATATCCAGGTCGGGATATAGTTGAAATTAATTTAATTACGAATAACTACAAGTTGCACTATAATGGTATTAAATCTGCAATATTTGCACATGTTACGCTGCAGTCATTAATTTACCAAAGTATATCTACCTTGAGCTTCAAACGAAAACGGTATTTATTTGCGCTTCTAAAGGTCCAAGTGTATAAGGACTCTGATAGTCGACAGGTGCAAGAAAGGGAGAGGATTCCAGTAACTGTCTCGCTTGTTTATTACACGCTCTACTTTTTGGTTCACAACAAAGGCAAAGAACCGATGGCCAAATCAAAAAGCAAATCCAAGTTTATGGCCTAATAGAAAAACCAAAACCAACCAACTGTAGTTCACATGCATTTGACGTCAAAAGTTTACTTAATAATATTTTATCACAAATACCATCCAGTATATATTTTTTTTATTGATAGAGAAATAAAAAACTAAAATGCAACCAAGCACAAAAAAAGAAACTCCTCTAACATCCTCATAAATGACATGAGCTAAGGAAGGGAAAGTGAAACCTAAAATGGTCATATTCAGATCTGCTGATAACTCAAGTTTGCCAAAAAAAATTGTGCACGTATATGTTAGTCTCTCTAATAAAGGTGTGAGAGAGGGTAACCAATCATTAAAGGAAAAAAAGTTGGTTAATATCCCTTATAATGTGGCAAAAGAACCTTGAGCAAGCTCTTCCATTGTTGACCATCTTAACAATAATTAAAGAATTAATCCATCTCAAACATATAAAAAATAATCATCCAAACTATCCTGAAGAGGGATAATAGACCTGATCTTATTGCAGATGTGTGGAGGAAGGAGGTTATCTATGATGCTCCAATTTCATCCCGTCTCACAACTATAAGCAATCATCCAGAGATTCCTTTCATGCTCTAGTATCACACGGGTATCATAGAAATCATACATAAATTTCATAAATATATTAAGTTTTTCACCATTTTAGTTGTGCAACTAAATAATATCAATCAAGATATACAACAAAATCGTATTTTTATTACGTGTCTTGACAAAAAAAATGAGATACATAATAAAAATAATTTTTGTTGTATTATTAAGTGGGGTGACTTCACAAGATACGATTGGAAATGAGTTTATTTTGTGTATCTTGATAAATTTTGTTGATATATACAATAAAAATGTGTTTTGATTAAGAATATTTTAGTCAAAAACATTTCTTTTAAAGGTTTGAGTGAACTTAAATAAAATATGGGTGGGAGTAGCAAAGCCCGAATTTATATAAACTGATGGCAACCAGAGCTTTGTATGTTACTTTTGGGCTGTCAAAACTAATTAATGGGGCACTAGAAGTTCAGCCTAAGAAGAATAGCTTTCCGGTGTATGGGCTTTGTAACCATGTGCTCATTTTGGTTCTACAAACTCTGAAAGCTATTCTTTCCTTTCTTTTTCATTTCATTTTCTTACGGATAGAGAATGGTTTTTATATGGTTACTTGGATCCTGCGCCATTTGCGCCACACATTGACACAAGCAAAGCACGGCAATTTCAAATAATCAAAATTCAAATCTAATAACCCTTTAAAAATCACAACCATGTGAACGTGAATTTGATGATCTGTAATCAACATTCAACAGGCACAGATACAAAGGAAAGAAGCTTAACTAAAGTGTGAAAACCAGAAAATTAATTGAACGAAAACGTAACTCTTGGTTAGCCTTACATTTTCGTGCCTTCTAAGGCAAATAGCAAAAGGAGTCAATTTATTAGACAATATCGAGTAACAAAGTCAAATCAAAGCAAAGGCATAAAGACCAAGTGCGAAAACAACTTAGACTTACAAGTAACAAACTAATGGTGGGTGTTTGAAGTTTGAACCATGAAGCTTGAAGACAAACATTACAAAACAAGAATTGCCAAAAGCAGATGGCTGACTCTAGTGTTTGCGTTACCTTCTGGGCTTGAAATTTTCCTAAAAGTGATTTGATTGGGACGTAAATGGCCACTTAAATGGTGCAATATTGACAAATACGTTTCACCAATCTAAGAACAATATGTAACACATTTCTATCACAATACAAATTTATCTTGTTACAAAAAGTTGAAAATGCAATTTAGTTAAGTTCATATAGATGTTAATTTAAGATTGTTTAATCGAATTCGAGTTTAGTAAAAACTGTACTACTATTTCAAAGTCAATAACGATTTGACAAAAGAATAGTAGAGAAATGGGTGTTTGACGCTCATTGCAGCAAGCGACGTGGTAAAATCATTTGGTTGGTTCTTTCAAACATATCCTTGTCTCCTCGGGCAATAAATTGTTCCCACGAGGCATCAATGTGCTTTCATCTAACTCTGATGAAGTTTTGAATTACACTGCACAAATCAGCGAGTGAGGGAGGGCCATCTTTTATTCTATTCTATGGAATTATGAATACTTGTACTACCATTCAACTGCAATTATGGTCACGGTTGGATTTTGTTGGATAAGAAAATCTAATCAATGAAAACTGTAATAATCATAACAAAATGCGATTTCGGCATCAAATAATACTATTACAATATAATGACTGAAGAATAATAGGTGGGGAAATCCAAGAGTAATACATTTTTCTCAAAGAATAAAAATGAATTCTTTTTGTCGACTAAACTAATGAAAAAAAATGTTGATATTGCGAAAATCGTAAAGAAACATGCTTTCAGAATAAACTTGAATGATTGTATATATTTGAAATAATGAATGGTCAAGTTAAAATGACATTGTGCTGTACAACGTGGTTTGATAATGATATTTTCATTTTCATGAGAAATCATCAGGTATATTATTATTAATTTAAAATAATTTAAATTATATATATTTATATTGGAATATATGTTTATTTATTGAAAAGTGTGAGAAATAATTTTCTAACTTCAAAATAAATAAAGAGTTGATCCAACATTTGGAGAGATCTCACATTTGATGCCTTTTTTGAGGAACACATTAGATTGCTTCAGTAAAAAAAAATATAGCGAAAAATATTTTCTTAGAAAATAATATCAAAAAACGAAAATTAAAAATTTTACAAACAAAAGTATTGATTTTATTAATAATTATTATATATGGGAGTGTTTTAATAATATCTCTTGTGACTTTTTTTTTTTTTTGCCAACCTAGTTGGGATCAAGGATGTTAATCTTTAAACTTTCGTCATCTTTATTAAAAAAAATCACATATGCAAGTGCTTAACGTTTCAACCACTTCAAGTAAAAGATTGGATGTAGACAAGTGAATAACCAATTACATAATTAAGCAAAACACTCTAGATTTTTGTCCTGTCAACATCCCGACCAAAACAAACATGTATTTCTCGCTATTAAATAAAATTTTTCAAAATTAAGTTAAATAAAATACTAACTAATGCAATTTTAGATAAAAATTCGTAATTTTGTTTTATGTTGATATTTTTTTTATTTTAACTACATTATTTTTTATTGGAGTCAATTTTATTTGACTCAAATAAAATTACTATATAAACGTTAAAATTCTTTTGCATGTAATTCTCAATTTAGAATTAATTTTGAATTTAAATAATTTAAATATGTATTTGAATGTGAGTTGATAGAATGATTTTAAATTAATGTGATTTTGTAGCATTGAATGTAGTTAATAGGTATATTAATTACTAGTAACTCTTAAATTTCTAAAACGTTACTACTTTGAAACAAAATTTAAAAGGTTAAAATGTCAATATACATAGAAACTAATGAATAATAAAATGACATAATAATCTATTCAATGATAAAAATCACATCAAATTAATAAATATTTTAATAAATTATTTATAAAATCATCTTAAACTAGACAAAAGGCCAAATTTGTTACCAGAAAGGCCACCTGGATTACGTTGGATATTGCCATATTGGTTAGTTTGAGTTTGACCATTCCTACGATGCCCAGCGTATCTTAAACTAACGACTATCCGACAATGAGATTTTTTATATTATGGATTATTTAAATATATTTATTGTCTCAACTATGCATTAATCTTCACATCGCAAAAAAAAAAAAAACTATGTATTATCCTTATCTCCGTTGTATTTTTAATACTGTACTATTATTACAAATTTACAAATGACGCAGATAAACATTAAACAGTAGTAATAAAAAAAGCAATAATACAATAACAATATATCATAAGTAAAAGCACTACAGTATAAAACTTCTCTGCAGCACACACATGGCACATTAAAACACTCTCTCTCTTTCTCTGTGTTTGACGTTCGAAGCTTTAAATGCTTCACTTTACTCTCTCTGACACTACCCAGAAGGCATAGAAGACTTATTAAGAACAGAACTAACCACACTTCACAACACAAACACTAATTATTTATGCTTTTCTCTCTCCCAAACTTTCCACTCTTCACTCTTCAACCCAATTCTCACTCACTCTTTCTCTCTCTCTCTCTTCCATTAATGGCTTCTCTTCCCTCGAGGCCTTCTTTATTATAGCTCTCTGCGTCCCTTTCGCCGTTTTCCCTGGGAATCAATATCAAATTTACCTTCTTTTCAAATTTTACTCCATACCCTCTTCAAAAAAATCATTTTTTTCCCACCCTTTGTTTTCTGCTCATCAAATTTCATAATTGAAAACACATTCCTTCTCTCTCAATATTCTTCTGTGTGTGAGTGTTGTTCTTGGATGGAGTGATTTTGAAAATCTGAACAGGAAAAAAAGAAAAGCCAATAGAATTTCCCCGAAGTTTTGTTTTTCTCTTTTTTGATCCTCACATGGCTTTATTCTAATCCCTTTATTTATTTATTTTCTCCTTTTACCCCTTTTGTTTCTTTCTAGTTTCTAGTCCTTCCTTTTTGTTTATATTCACTGAGATTTGGATACTTGCAACTTCTGTTTCCATTCCATGTCCTTTTCTGAGCTACTGTGCCTCCTGTTAAGAAGAAACTTCCCCTTCTGTTTGTGAGGTTTGGTTTGGTTTGGTGGTGCATATGTTGTGCTTAGTTAGGACCTACCAACCTTTTCTACCCTATATGCAACCAAATGATAACAGTGTTGTTCTTGTTAAGGGGTAGAATTTTGTTGAAATTTGAACACTTCTTTTCATAAGATCAATCTATATAAATATGATGCAATTCAGCATGTGTGTGTTGTTTCTGATCCTCCTTGCACCGGTTATGTTGGTGTTTTCTGTGGACACTAGTTTCAATGATGATGTGTTGGGATTGATTGTGTTCAAGGCTGGTTTGGATGACCCCAAAAGGAAACTCTCTTCTTGGAATGAGGATGATAACAGTCCTTGCAACTGGGAAGGTGTGAAGTGTGATCCTTCATCAAATAGGGTCACAGCTCTTGTCCTTGATGGTTTCTCTCTTTCTGGGCATGTTGATAGGGGCTTGTTGAGGTTGCAATCCCTTCAAACTCTCTCACTTTCAAGGAACAACTTCACTGGGTCAATAAACCCTGATCTTCCTCGCCTTGGGAGTTTGCAAGTTGTGGACTTGAGTGACAACAACCTCTCTGGAGAGATCCCAGAAGGGTTTTTCCAACAATGTGGCTCTATAAGAACAGTTTCATTTGCCAAGAACAACCTCACAGGTAAGATTCCTGAGTCCTTGAGCTCATGCTCCAATTTGGTAAGTGTTAACTTCTCCTCTAATCAGCTCCATGGGGAATTGCCTAATGGAGTGTGGTTCTTGAGGGGGCTGCAGTCACTTGATCTGTCAGATAACTTTCTTGAGGGAGAGATTCCTGAAGGGATTCAGAATCTGTATTATATGAGGGAGTTGAGTCTTCAGAGGAACAGGTTCAGTGGAAGGCTTCCTGGGGACATTGGAGGCTGCATACTTCTGAAATCACTTGACTTGAGTGGTAACTTTCTCTCAGGAGAACTCCCTCAGTCAATGCAAAGACTCACTTCATGCACATCACTTAGTCTGCAGGGAAATTCATTCACAGGAGGCATTCCCGAATGGATTGGAGAATTGAAGAATCTAGAGGTGTTGGATCTTTCTGCCAATGGATTCTCTGGTTGGATTCCAAAGTCATTAGGGAATCTTGACTCTTTGCATGGATTGAATTTGTCTGGGAATCGGTTGACAGGAAACTTGCCTGATTCTATGATGAACTGCACCAAGCTTTTGGCTCTTGACATCAGCCACAATCACTTGGCAGGCCATATTCCTTCATGGATTTTTAAGATGGGTGTGCAAAGTATCTCTCTTTCTGGGGATGGCTTCAGCAAGGGCAATTATCCTTCACTTAAGCCCACACCTGCATCTTATCATGGTCTTGAGGTTTTGGATTTGTCATCCAATGCATTTTCTGGTGTGCTTCCATCTGACATTGGGGGACTTAGTAGCCTCCAAGTCTTGAACTTTTCCACCAACAATATCTCTGGTTCTATTCCTGTGGGTATAGGAGACCTCAAGTCTTTGTTCGTTGTTGACCTGAGTGACAACAAGCTTAATGGAAGCATTCCTTCTGAAATAGAAGGGGCAACTTCACTCAGTGAGCTAAGGCTGCAAAAGAACTTCCTTGGTGGGAGAATTCCAGCCCAAATTGACAAGTGTTCATCTCTAACATTTTTGTAAGTTCTCTAATATTAAAGTTGCACAACTCTCATGTTTTGTTCTTTATTACTTAATCTGATTGATTTGTGGTTACAAATTGAAAATACCTTTTTTTGTGTGTGTGCGCTTCTGTTAAAAAATATAATTGAGAAAAATTGATATCTCTAGTAAGTTAAAAATGTCTACAATGTTTTGTCTAATTTGTTTTTCTGTTTGTACTTTTCAATTGAATTTTACAGGATTCTTTCTCACAACAAGCTTACTGGTTCAATCCCTGCAGCCATTGCAAACCTCATCAATCTTCAGTATGTAGATTTGTCATGGAATGAACTCTCTGGAAGTTTACCCAAGGAGTTAACAAATCTTTCCCATCTTTTCTCATTTAATGTATCCTACAACCACCTTGAAGGTGAGCTACCTGTGGGAGGCTTCTTCAACACCATCTCCTCCTCATCCGTCTCCGGTAACCCATTGTTGTGTGGTTCCGTTGTCAATCACTCCTGTCCATCTGTTCATCCCAAACCTATTGTTCTAAACCCCAACTCTTCTGGTTCCAACTCCAGCATTTCCTCGCAGAACCATCGGCATAAGATCATACTAAGTATCTCTGCTCTTATTGCTATTGGAGCAGCTGCTTTTATTGCCATTGGTGTTGTGGCTGTTACTGTCCTAAATATCCACGTGCGTTCCTCAATGGAACATACAGCTGCTCCATTTTCATTTTCTGGTGGTGAGGACTACAGCGGTTCGCCGGCAAATGATCCAAACTATGGCAAGCTTGTCATGTTTTCTGGTGATGCAGACTTTGCTGATGGAGCACATAATATTCTCAATAAAGAAAGTGAAATAGGCCGTGGTGGATTTGGAGTTGTGTATCGCACTTTCCTTTGTGACGGGCATGCTGTTGCAATCAAGAAGCTCACAGTCTCCAGTTTGATCAAGTCCCAAGAAGAGTTTGAGAGAGAAATTAAAAAGCTTGGGAAAGTGAGGCACCCGAATCTCGTGGCACTTGAAGGTTATTATTGGACTTCATCCTTGCAGCTCCTTATCTATGAGTACCTTTCCAGTGGGAGTTTGCATAAACTTCTACATGATGGTAATAGCAAAAATGTATTCTCATGGCCACAAAGGTTCAAGATTATTCTTGGCATGGCAAAAGGGTTGGCTCATTTGCACCAAATGAACATAATGCACTACAATCTCAAATCAACCAATGTGCTGATTGATTGTTCTGGTGAGCCGAAGGTTGGAGACTTTGGCTTGGTGAAACTCTTGCCGATGCTAGACCATTGTGTTTTGAGCAGCAAAATCCAAAGTGCGCTTGGATACATGGCGCCCGAGTTTGCTTGCCGCACGGTCAAGATAACCAAGAAATGCGACGTGTATGGTTTCGGGATCCTGGTGCTGGAGATCGTGACAGGAAAAAGACCTGTGGAGTACATGGAGGATGATGTGGTGGTTCTTTGTGACATGGTGAGGGGTGCACTGGAAGAAGGCAAGGTGGAGCAATGTGTTGATGGGAGGCTCCTTGGTAACTTTGTTGCAGAGGAAGCAATTCCTGTGATAAAATTGGGGTTGATTTGTGCATCGCAAGTGCCATCAAACCGTCCAGACATGGCTGAGGTAGTCAACATATTAGAGTTAATCCAATGCCCTTCAGAAGGACAAGAGGAATTAGAATGAGTTTTTGTTTGTTGCAGTCTTTTGAGAAAACAGCACATATTTCAGTACCTGGTGAAGTACAATCCGGTTATAAAAGCAGCTATACATGCAAAGAATATCAGTATTATTCAGTCAATTTCTTCCCAACTTTTGTTTGTTTTTAAGATGTTGAGAATTTCTTCTTTTTTCTTTTTTGGTCTCTTAAATTTTGTTCATCTCTTAATGTATTACTGGATTTTTCTTCACCAGTTAGACGGCTGATACAAGGATATATATATCATATGATTATCATATATCTCTTAACCATACATTTCCCTCCGAGAATAAATTGCATTTTATGAATTTCAGTAAGTTTGGTGCTATTTTATGGTTTCCTCATGCTGGGACAAGTTGTGAGTAACTCATGTTGGTACGTGGAATTAAGTACCCCACCTGCTAAATGACATTGAACTTTTTATGACTGTGAAAGGATGGTTCATACAAAATACACGGTCCTGAGTTCAGAGGGCAAACTGTCTGGCACTTTAGAGACTTGACTATGGAACACGTGATAGACAAATGGAGATAAACTTAAAAGTTTGGTTTAGACTATGGAAGAAGTTAATCATTTGTTATCTGTATGTCAAATCCGTTTTTGATTTAATGTGGCATATACACACAGAAATTTCCAATTAGTCTTTACACATAGAATTATTTTCATTTTTGTCTTAATCTGTTATAATATAGTGTTTGAATCAAATTAAAAGTATTGTAATTAATGGGAATTTTTTTTTGGTTCTTATAGGTAGTAATAATATAATCTGGTCTTTATATTTTATACTGATCCTGTATAAATTTGTGTTGAAAGGCCAGAGACATATTAAAATAAGGTTTAAATTAAAAAAAAACACTAAATAGTGTCATTTATTAATACTTTGGTATTGGATTAGTTATTTGTTAGTGTAACATTTGATTAAAATTAAAGTATCGGTAGAAAAAACATATATTATTAGTGTAATATTTTTTTTATATGTAAGAATTGAATACCATCAAATTTATAAAAAATTATGTATTTTATTCAACCAATCAAGCTAGACTTTCTTGGTATTACTATCGTATAAATAAACAATTTTGTTGATATAGAAAATTGATATTTATTATGAATACATAAATGCTAGTTTAATGTATTATTAAGTATTTATATTAATGACTAGTCTTAATACTTAATAGTTAATACCCTCTTATTATTAAATAAAATTTTATACCCATTGAATAACTTGATTTTTTTTACTACTAGATGCGATACGAGATTTTACAAAATAATAATAAAATATATTTTAAAAAATGTCAAAATTTTATTGCCAGCATTTATCTTTTGGTTGAAAAACATTGTACAACCAGCTTTTGCTTTTACTCTTTCCGTATGACACCCAACTTGACATCTAGAATTTAGAATAAACTAAAAGAAAAGGGGAACATAGCTAAGCCCTCAAAGAATAATTAGCTCAATACATGAGCCGCAACCACAAATAATGCACCGAAGAAAAAGTAAAGGAAAAAAAGCACTCACATGCTTTTTTGACACTTTTAAACTTAAGACTAATACTTTTGTTTCTCTTTAGCAGAACGTTTTCTCAACAAGGGGAGTGAAGAACTCAATCACTTGAAGATAGTAATTGTTTACTTATCCTAATGGCATCTATCCCAGTTCGTGCTAGTAAATTTAATAATTAAAACTTGGACGTGAAGTAAAAACATTGTCATTGCTTAAATAAATAAATAGTTGTAGGACTGCCACACACAACCTTATCAAATAGGGCTTGTTCGACATCATCAAAGTGCATCACAAGGTGTTCTTAAAAGCACCACCAACTAAGAAGCTTTTTCAAATGGCAACATTTGGTGCAGTGCATGGCAATCATGCCATGTTCCAACTTGTGAACTGTTTCTCTTGCGGTGTAATATTGAAAGAAGAAAAAAAAATTGCACACTTTAATCATCAGATATAATGTTTGATGTAGCTTATTGATTTACGTTCACGCTACCACGTACACAGATGATTATGTCTACATGTAAAACAGTAAACAAAAGGAATATACATATGACTCTGCAGATCATTATTATAACTATTGTTGGATACATCGATCAGGGTGTAAATTAACTAACACCAAATTATTTAGTAATTTTGTATTTGAACCTTAAATAATATGTAACTATATCAAATATTTTTTTTTAAAAATTATTATTCATAATAGTTATATACAATTTAAATATTGGAAAAAATATATGTAGTTATTTTTTTTAATATAGTTGGATATCTACAATTAAACTACTTGTTGTTGTAGGATAACAATGTAGTGTTCTTTACTTTAAGCGAAAAATTGTTAACTAACTCAGTTGCCGGTTGGTGTGAGACTTTGTTTAGATCATTTTTGTCTAAAATACTTGATGCATAAAAGTGGATGTTGTAATGTGTCTAAAGTCTAAATTACTTAATGCTGCTTAATTTATACAAAACTGTTTTTTATGTATTATTAGTAAGTTTTTAGGAAAGAAAAGTAACAATAAATGGTATAAAAAAGAAATGATTAATATTTTTTGTTGTTGGGTACAGATGACAAAAATCATTAACAGGAAAAAATCTTGTTTAACTAAGATAAACTTATTATCAGCAATAAAACTCTCATTTTAAATAATTAATATAGACTCAAACTCAAACTCGTTACCACGGTTAAGCTATAGAATAAACCAATAATTAACATGAAGTTTGATGAAGAAGTTTGAAATAGCTTGGTAATCAAAGGGATCCAATAAAATAAATTTTGGTGCCATGTTTCCATCCATGCACTCCCACCTTTTGGTTTACCTTGTGGAAACACAATGACACACACTACATGGACTCAATGAGCACGTACATGGCAAGATGATTGGGAAGCGGAACTTGTGCAACAAAATTTAAACAAAATCCATAGCAGATTACTGTATGGTACCATAATAATTAGTGAGTGTCTATGACTTTTGCCTGCGCACGCGTAGATGAGGGGAAAAAGAGTCTAAGAGTGTGATATGTGTCATATATCATATATGCGTAAGTGTAAGCTTTCAAATGATTTATGATGCCCTGTAATGTTTCATGGATTAGAAAAAAATCTCAAGAGTAGACCACTGACTTTCTTTCATGAAGAATTATTTTTGAAAGCATGGCCTATTACCTTTTCTAAATATCTTATTTGAATTTATGTTTGTTAGTTTATGCGGTGAAATTTGAACAGTTTGATACCCTTTTAAGTTGGAAAGCATGCACTGTTAAGAAAGAGGAACCAAAATAATCAAATTTTAACATATAATTGTATTAATTAGTAACTTTTGTCTTGCATTTTATGGAATTTAAAAACAGAAGTTGAAAGAGAAACGTGTATGTAACAATGATGAAATCACTTGTTTTAAGTGGGTATAGAGTATAAAACATAATACAAGATATTTGCATAGTCAATAATGAAGATTTTAATGCTTATAAAAAAGAGTGAAGATTTTATTTTCACTATACAAGAATAAATTTAAAAAAATTAAAGCTTCTTAATTTAATGAGTGAATTATAAAAAAAATACATGAATTAATTATTAATTTGATATAATGTGTGAAAATTTAATTTTTTAAACTCCAGATTTACAAATATAGAAAGTTTTCACTATTAACAATGGAATAAGTTGAGATTAACTTAGTTTAGGGAATATTATTTGAGAAAAAAAATGATGAGATATTTGAGGTGAAAGAATACACATGGCACGAGAAAGTAAACTGACAAAAATCTTGAAAATAAATATTCAAATATTATATATAAGAATTATTTAGTAAATAACAAACTACCTACTTTTTTGGAAAAATAAATAAATTCCATACATGAATTTTTTTTTATAAAAAATGACCAAGAAGACCCTTGTCCCCACCCACTGAAATTCGTCTTTGTTTAAGTAAAACTAAAGACTCATTTAAGTTTTGTGTATGAAATAAAAATAGGTATTGAAAGAGTTTTACCTCCTTAAGTCAGCCCGACCAATTTGACTCAATTTAGTCAAGGTTTAAAGGGACTTTTGAATAGCAAGAGTTTAAGACCAAAATATCTTATTTTTCTTAATAAGAAAAAACCCACCCAGCTTCCTTTCTTGAAAAGTAATCCTTGAACTCAAGTATAAAGGGTTTAAGACCAAAATACCTTTGAATTTTTATTTTGTCCTAATTAATCCTTAAATTGTGATTTATAGTATTATGAAGTTATTGAAATGCCTAAAAATGATCAGCATTTCTCATTTCAGAAAACCTATTCTCCAAGTTCTCCGTATTTCACTCCTGCCATTGATGACTTCTTTACACCAAAACAACGGCTATACATGAAAGTGCATGCATACAACAAACACCCTCACTTCCAAGGTAACAACACATTAGATGGAGCGTTTCCTAGAAGTAAAGCCATGATAGTAGAAACAGTGCATTAGTACATAAAAAAAATGTATTCCCAACCCATCTCACAAGTAAAAAACAATAACAAAAGTCTTCATTTCTGTGATCACTAGAATAGTGTGTATATAAATTTGATAAAGCCAAAATATACTTTACCTCCTATATTTCATTTACAGTTTTTTTAGTTTCCCGTTTGGGCCAGGGCATTCACTATTACACGTTCAATACAAACAAAAAAAAAATCCAATTTGTTAAAACTATTACACTTCCTCTCTTGTTTTTTGCAGTCCCTTGCATGTACATGCATCGAAGTTAAGCCCTAGCACAGCCACATTTCTCACATCCCTTGCTCTTAATCTTCCCCAACTCTTATGCTTTCCCTTTGTTTCCTTTTCCACTTTGTGGTTAATATATCATTTCCCTTGTCGTTTGCCTCCTGATAACCCTAATCATCCCAGTTATTCTCCCATCCATCTTTGTTTGAAGATCTCGAAGTAAGGCCATTCACCGAGATGCTTCCCGCATGTGCTGCCGGTGACTTCACTGCCACATTGTCATCCCAATCATCATCCCAATCCTGATCCCAACCTTCGGCGGATTCTACATTCGTAGCTAATGCAGACTCGGGCAGTGCCATTTCAAGCTCTTGATACGGAATCTCATCATGATGTTTCTTCCTGCATGTGCAGCAAGCCCATGTCCCTCCAGAGACTAGGACCATCAATATGAGGAAATAGGCACCATTTACTGGAGTTAAAATTTTGTCATAAGAAGGAAGACGCAGAACCAAATTCTCGTCAGGTATATTTGAAACCATGTGAAGCACACAATCCCCTTTTCCAGCATTTAAAGTCAGTTGGGTACTTTTGCTGCTACTTTGTGTGATGTTGACCTGAAAAACAAGAGTGCAGAAGCAGTAAGATAACTGTAGATATGAATTGCAATCGAGTGCAGTGAAGAAATTTAGATCATCAATTTAATTCTCATGAAACTTATTAAACTGAACACCTAAAACAAATAAACAATAATATACATTAACACACAAGCTTGAACAGATAATTTTGACACAGCATGTACAAAAACAACAGGAGATAAGTGATTTTTACATGAAAGATCACCCTGTTCTTCCGAGCCGTTGGCACAAGGAAGAGCAAGTAGTGTGAGCCATGTAGTGATGGCAGTGTAACAGAGCAGGAGGTGGAGTAACAATTGGCTGGATTTATAAATCACACAATTTAACTTATGGCAAAGTTTGTCAAAGAATTCCTTTCTTACAATAAGTAGATATAAACAAACATTATAATCAGATTTCATATAATTTCAATGTTTGCAGAGTATTGTCAGTTTGGGTGAGTTGAACAAACTGAACTGATATGGAAAATAAAGTAACAGCCACCCCTTACTGGAATGGAGAGTAGTAGTGGCAAGAAGGAAAACAGATGGAATGAGATTTAATGATGTGTTATTTAGGAACACAACACTTTCCTTAGAGAAGTAGAGAAAATGCAGAGAAATATGTATGAGATTTAATGAACATTCAGAAAGTCCTGCTGATGGAGATCTCTCTTCCTTACTAACAACAAGGGAAGTTTTAAAATTATGAAAACAAAAATCTAAAATCTCTTTTCCTTACTTCTCCACTATGTTACAAGAATCCTGATTCTCTAAATATAAGTGGAGGAATAGTGTCCTTTTTCATTCTACTTCATTACTAAATAACTGTCAAATTTCCTTTTGTTCAATACATCCAAATGAAGTTTAAGATTCTAAAATTTCATAGCTCAATAGCTAAGTGAGTCCTGAAAATGATAAAATTGATTCAACAGCCGTCTATTATTTATCCAAAACTCGGTCAAGTATTCACTGATACTTTTTAACATATGCCATTTTGTCTGTCCAAAATAATGCTGAGTTAAGTTCTATTTGTCTCACAAAATAAACAATGAGTTAAGACAGTGGCTATGGAGCAGTGCATTGGCTTTAGCTGCAGTTTGAAGCAGCAGGGGTATGAAGAATTAAATAGTACCTTGATACATAAATAAAAACATCAATTAAGGGGGAAAAAAAAGGTCAGCTTAAGATAAATGATACCTTTTCTGTTTTACTTTTGTAAACTTCTACATCTCCCAGGTTATTATCAAAATCAGTACGAAGCTTCACTTTGATGATGCCATCTCCTCCATTGTGAAGAAGAACAACCAAGTATTTGGGATCTGGTTGTTTTTACAAGGATTATGAATACAAATAAGTTCATGATATTGATTTTTGTGAAAACAGTACTACATTGGTAAAAATGATTGACCTAAAGTTTCAATACATGTTTCAGTACACCTTAACAATTAATGATCAGTTAACATTTCTCCAATTGTTCCACTTACTTGAAATATAAATACAGGTTACCAGTACCCTCATAAAAACAAAGGGTACTGAAAGAATCTCCAATCAATAAACGGCTTCTAAAATAGAGAGGTGCATGCAGCACTATTGCTTGCATTGTTTCTTCACATGTTGATCAAGGACCAAAATCCACACACAACTAACAGTCAAAGTTCTGAAAGCAAGCTGGATCAGACTGACTGGTTCAACAGATTGAACAAAAACTGACCAATAATTAAACATAGAACTTTAGTCTGCATCTTGTAAGCAATCATTTCTTAAATGAAAGTGAACAGGATTATAGTAATCCATTGATCCAGTCTCTTTAAGCAGAGGACTGGTCCCAGTTCATGAACTAGCTCCACCAGTTAGACAGAATTAATTGGTTAAAAAATAAACAAAGGATTAAATATGTTTAGTCCATATAAATATAGCAAAATTTGATTTAGTCCTTCAAAAGAAATTTGTTGGTTTTGGTCCTCATAATTTATTTATTTTTGAACATGATTTCTATTACTATTTAATGATGATGTAGCATGCAACTAGAATTGCCATGTCAACAACCACTTTGACATGGCCTGTCAAGATGCAAGCCACATCATCACAAAATATTAATAGAGACCATTTAAAAAAAAAAAAAAATCTATGAAAACCAAAACCAACATTTTTTTTAAGGACTAAAACCAAAATTCACTATATTTGGAGGGACTAAAAACATATTTAACCCTTAAACAAATTATCTCTAGTTTAGCAACAATGAACCCCTTATCTTGTCCAAAAGCAGCTGCTTAGCCAAAGAAATTAGAGAATTAGGCCTTCTTGATTCCTTTCTTGCTTTTTGGTACTAAAATTGTTTTCTAAAACAATTCCACATTACTCACCAATCAATTTCTAATCCAAAATCTATAAGTTTTGAAAATAGTTTCTAAAACCAACTAAACAGGTGTTTTAAAAACCAGAAACAACTGGGACATGTTTTCCCATCCTCTTCTTTTGTTTTCTTAAGTGCTCTAATTCAAGTGTTTAGGGAATACCACAAACTTTTAGAATACAAAAATGTGCCAAGGGGACAAACAAATTTCAGAAAACAGAAAATTGATTTTGAAAACAATAAACAAACAAGGCCATACACTACACCAAAATGCACCAAAGTGTAACAAATAATGCCATTGCCACAAACATTTGGCTTTAATAAGAAGCTTGGGAGAGCTGCACCACAAAAGCTAGATGTTGTAGTTAGAGGGTCCAACCCTTTGTAAATCCCACACTAGAATCCCATACTTTCTATGTGGAACTCAAGTCCCATAAATTGCAATTGTATTCTATCATCCCTATTCTATCATCTCTCCACGCTCCACGCTCCACGCTCCATGCTCCACAGCCCTAAAGCCCACACAGGCTAGCTATGCACTAGCTCTTTGACTAGTCCCAAATGAACACAACGATGCCAGCGTCACCACCTACGTCACTCATTTGCAATGGAGAGACATGGTTGAAGGCTCTAATACCAAATACCAATTGGTAAGAACCTTGAGAAAACCAAACCACAAAAATTTGTTGTAGTTGGAGAGCTCAAGGCTTTACAAACTCCACACTAGAATCTCACACTTCAAATGTGGGCTCAAGTTCCATACCTTGCAATTGGATCCTAACAGGATTTTTCACTTCTACCAAGACTAGTCATAAGAAAATGGTCCAAGAACTCAAGACACACTGATAATTGTTGAGCATATGTTCATTTAAATTACAAATAACACAGTCCTGAATTTTTGCTTTAGTTTAGCCTCAATTTAGTTAGGAAGTGGAGTTCTATAGAATTTTAGGCTGTAAATAAAATTTTAATCCTCTTTTTTTTAGTTTATACACTTTTGTCAAGGTTTTGGAGCACCAATTGAAGATGTCATTCATGATGTCTCGCCCAGCGAGCTATGCTCGTCCAACGAGAGTAATTGTGCAGACAAGGTCACATGGCAGCTCAAGAGTGAAGAAGTGTGAAGTCTTCAGAAGAACTCGTCCAGCGAGGAGAAACTTGACCAACGAGTAAAGGCCACTGAGTGAAGACAAGAAATTCAAAATTTCAGTTGTTGAAGAATTCGTCCAGCGAGTGGAATCACATCTAAAGTTTCTTTTGGAATTCATAAAGAACTCGCCCTAGGGAGTAGACCGCAATTTGAAGTGACAAAACAAAGGCTTTGGACCCAGTATTAAAAGGAACATTCTTTTGGGGATCAAAAGGGGGGCATCGACCTAACGTTGGTGTGCAGCAACTAGAGCTCCCATCTACCTCCATCTTCCATTTTCCTCTATTTCCCTTCATTTTCTCCTTTCCATTTGTAATTTTGAGGTTTCTCATGACAATGAAAGGCTAGTTTATCCTTTGTTAGGGAATTGATGTACTAAGTTTACTCTAATGTAGTTAATCTTCATATTTATTCAGTGTTTATTCTTGTGATATTACTTCTTTCCATTTTGATTGCTTGTTTTATGGTTTGATTACCTTAGCTTCAATTCTTTGTTTTTATTGTCATTGAGAAATGCTTGAAAATTGAGTTTAGAATAGAGCATCTATTCAATGTCTCATCTAGGGCTTAGGGATTAGGGATGGAGGGATGTTTGTTAGTATCATTAGTGATCAACCATATGAACATATTTCATAATTAAACTGTCATTGGAAAATGCTGTTTGACTAAGATTTGAAAGTAGTATCTAATGGGTGTTATGTCTAGGGATGGAATAACATTTGTTAGCCTTGATAAACCTTTGTTCTTGAATTCAAGTGATTTAGCTTGACTTGCTAAGGGATTAGAAGTTGAGTTAAGCAACTTAGGCTCTCTCACATGAGGGATCATGGTTAGAGGACTATAGTAGGTTAAAGTAGCATTAGAGTGAATATTGGATAAAGTAAACCTTTATAACCATTAAGATTGTTAGCTTAGTGTAGGCATCTCCAACACTTCCGTTTAGTTTTGCATTTAGCTCTTTTTGCCCACCAGTTATTTGTGTTTTTAATCATCTTATACAAGACCCAAATTATCCTTTGCCTAGTTGTTGAATTTGTACAAATAGCTTTATATAAACAAGTCTCTGTGGATACAATACTTGGACTTTCTGTTTTATACTATTTGCATGATACTTTGGTACGCTAACCAGGGATTTAACACACCCAAAATTCTCAAAAATAGCCTGACAGTGAATTCTGTTCAATATTGTTAATGGCAGACGGTGGTTCATGGTGGCAATCCAAAAAAACGCCATAAAGGTTATAGTAGAAGCATGGTGGATATAATAAAAAGGGAAAAACATGTTTTTGTCCCTACTTTTTCAATGTGGGTTCAAGTTCCACACCTTGCAACTAACCAAAACATTTGTCCAAGGGTTATCTTTCCATCTACATTCCATATTATTGCAATTTGGTTATGTAACTTAAGTGGCAGCATTTAATTTTCAACAACGCCTAATTTTCTTCTAGTTGTATATTCTAAACCCGAATGTTCAGTTATCTACACATCACAAATTCGGTAAATAGCATCTAACTAGAACTCCATACCATCCAAAGACTAAGCACTTTGATATAGTCATCCTAAACTAAGCAAACATTTGTCAAAGAACCAACTTCTCCCCTTGATATGTGTCGTAAGCAGAGCGAATGCCCTCCTACTATGAACACAAACACAAACAACAACCAATAAAACTTGCATCAAAACATTAAACACGCACACAAGCAAACCATTGGTTGACGAAACTCAATGAATAATCAAAAGCAATGATGAACAGTGAGTACCAATTTTCGAAATGCAAGCAACCATGCCCCCATCATCTGTGCACTTGTTGGACCCGTCACAAGTCTCAGTGGTGCTATTATGTGAAAACTTCATGCCCTCAATTTTGTCCTTCACTTTATCCATACCCTTGTCACCACCATCATCATTTTTTGGTGGAGGAGGTACACTCACAGGAGGAGCTGAATTATTGTCCTTTTTTTTATCATCATTTCTATTCTTCACCACTTTGGGCAAAGGTTGTGGTTGTGGAACTGGGGATGAAATAGGACCACTCCCATTGGTGGAAGGTGAACTCCCTTTGGCCGTGTTTGTTTCACCAACATGGTTTGGATCCTAAAGGCGAAAACATTATTCAACCACGTAAGAAAGAATAAAAATTGCGAACACGTGGAAGCTATATTCAAAGCAAGGAAGCATAAGGGGAAAAAAAACTCACCTTTGTTTCATTATCTTTTGGATCAGAAGCAATCAACTTTCGGAATTCCCGAACAGAGAAAGCGTCGGAAACATCAAACATAACCAGAGACAACAACAAAAGTGCCAGTAACGCGTGTGTTCTCATTGTGATCGAGCTGCAACACCCTCAAACACACATCTTTGATTATTTTTAATAAGAAAAATTTGGAAGAAACGTGGGAGGGAGAAAAAAACACAGAAACAATATGGTAAGAGAAATCAGAAGAAACCCATTTCAGGGAAAACCAGTTGATGGCGCGGAAGTGGGAAAATGGATGAAAAACTGGAAATAATAATAATAACTCTTTGGATTAGAATCTGAAAGAGAAAGAAGAAGCAATCAAGAATGAAAAAATTGTGGGGTTTTTTACTTATTATTATTTGGAATTGGAACGTAGACTTTGTGAATTGGCAAAAGGGGAAGACTTGACGCAGTCTGCTTCAACAAGATACTCTCACTTGTTGGAGGAGAGAGATTGAAACGAAGAACGAGTATGCTACATTATGGGCCGGGTTCGTGATCGAAATGGGCTGATTTGCTGAGTGTCCGTGGCTCCGTTCATGGGCTTTAGTCCATCACTTCATTTTTTTTCGTTTTTTTGTGTATTAATGTATACTGACTAATTCTTTCAAAATATAAAAATTATTAAGTGATTTTTATTTAAGCAGTACACGTACACCCGTAGGTGTATCATACCCCCATCCAACACCTGAAATAATAAAATAATATATTTAAAAGGATGGCTGATGGAAGTATAAACACTGTTTGAGTGTTTTGTGTAATTTTTTTCTTTTTATTTTTTTCTCAACAAAGTCTTCCTTACCCACATAGTTAAGAAATCAAATAAATTTAGTTATTGGAAGCATATAGCCTAGTCCATAGGCCCTACGCCAACGCATAAAAAATGGTTATAATCAAATGAGATAATTTAATAGGCAAGCACATGTTAAATTTATAAGAAATAATCTGAGTTTAATTCTTGCATAATTCACTTTTGGGAAGTGATAAAAAAAAATTAATTATGATAGTTAGACAAAAAACTCAAATGCAATTTGGAATATGATTATAAGAAATATGGAGACTAAGCATAGATATAGCCCGTATCCTTGCTAATGAATGGACAACTTCATTAAGTTGTCTCTAACAAAACTAAGCCTAATCTTTCTTTTGTTAAGTATGTATATGTAATTTTTTTTGTAAGTAACAATTTTGACTATTTCATTTTAATTGTATGCATTCTCTTAAGATATTTCCTACAAAGCATTAGTTTTGAGTTTAAATTTTAGATATACAACTATCTTGAATACTTAAAGAAAATAATTTGTCACTCTTATCATGCTTCATTTGAGCAAATTTATCTCCAATGAAAATTATGTGATTTATATAGAAGAAATTTCTTAAAATGTGTTGTTAAAATTTGTCATTAAATTATAGGATGGAAAAACAACAAAATGAAAATGAGAGATTAAAATTAAGATACAAAAGAATATTAAAAAATACATGTCATAACTTTGGATTTATTAATTTTCTTTCCATGTACAACAAAACTTGAACCTAGAACCTTATTATCGCAAGTCCCAACCCCACCACAAGGGCAGTCTAGTGGGTTTTTAATCTATAACGTATAGTATCATTTACTAGCTAGCATGCACCGTAGCAGCTTGAGAAGTATGTTGTGTAACCTTGAGAAAGAAAACCATTACTATACGCTTGCATATATGCGCTCGCTCCTATTAAAACACATGATGCAATCAATGACAATTCAATGATGTCCCCTAACCCTTTATATCTCTCTCATTGGATATGGCTTTGGCTTCACCCTCTTTGCAACGACTACGAAGACATCTGGGAGTGTTCTATGACCACTGCAACACTCGCCGAGTCCCAACCCTAATCACAGTCAACACTCACGTCATTTAGCGAAGATCATGGGCTCTAGCTGGTGCTTGTATGCACTGAGAGATAATGGAGATGCGAGTTTGTTTGAGCTGTTGTGTCAGTTACCGGAGGAGAATTTCACGGTGGAAAGTGCGGCAGTGAGGGCATTGTTTTATATCAATAATATATAAAGGTGGTTTTTATTCTGAGATTGTTGATGTTACTCCACTGGGTGGATCGATTTGGGTGTTTATAATGCTGTGATTTCGAAAAGGGCAGATTAGGATTTACTGCTCTTTTAACTTATATGGTTCTTTTTGAATCTGATTGTGTCATGTGATTGTTGAACAAGGATTATAATATATAGTACGGGACTATAAGGGCCTACCATGAATTAGTAACACACTTTATTAAGGCCCTATTTATCTCTTCAATCATGTTTCTTGAGGTAATTTTTTAATGCTGCTGGAGTCAATTTTTATTATAATTGAAATTTATTTTGTCCATCAATAATGTTTTAAGAAAATTAGTGTATGAGTTTCAAATTAATAGAAATCGAAAATTGTACTCTTGAAGTTCTTTAATTAGGGCGACCTTCAAGCTACAAATTAAATGACTTCATTTTTTGGCTTCATTCATCTGTTTGTTTCGAGACTGAGGGTCTAGTATTCTATGAAGTTTTGGACCAAACTTGAGATTAAGCTTCAAAATAGGTTTGCAGCCTAATACCTCACCTTACTTATGAAGTGAACTTAATTAATTATGAGGTTGAGTTGAGACTTCAAGCAAATGTAGCTAAACCCTTTCTTTACCTTATCAAGGCCACCATTACATGAAGATATCTTATCCCCATATATATAATAGTCCTAGCTAGCTGGTGTTTTAATTTCCCTAACATCTGAAGAGAAGGGCAAAACACACATTTGAATGGATTTGTTGTAACTCCTGGGCAAATCACATGAGAGAGATTCGAAAGCTGTATAAGTATGAGATTGTATAATTGAAGATAATTTAAAAGGGTTAATTGATACTACTTATACCAACAACATGTATCTACTTTTCGGTAATTTATTACAAAAGAATTTCATAGTTAAACATGTTTAGCTTGAAATAAATATGGGATTAGTAATATTTTGAAAAGTTTTCTAAAAAACGTGTTAGTGAAGACAAAACATGTTGAAAAACCTCATTGATTTGTGAGGACAATTATTAATCTTGGACGTAGGTATAATTAATTGTCGAGGTTTCGAAAAAAGGTTACTTATGGGTAGTTCTAATTAACAAAAATGTTGAATAAAGTGACACTGTGAATGTCGTAGTGTAAGCCACCAAAAAATCAATAATAAAAGATGTTATATTTATCATAATTTCTTTTTAGGATTTTCACCAACTAAAACATAAATGAAATAGATGTTAATGTTACATATAGGTACATATAGGCAGGAAAGTATGGGGCAAATTCATCTTGCATATATGATCTCAGTTTTATAGGCACCAATTATTTGATATAGGACTTTTGGGAGGTTTTTTACTTCTTCTTTTTTTAAATGGTAGAAGTAAAAAATAAACCTTAAATGGAATACAGAAATTAAATCATTTTTATCCTTTTGTGCAGCTTCTTAGGCACATTATCTTCCTAAAGAAGTATGGAAAGGACGAAACATATTTTCTTTCAGGCAAGAAAGAATAAAGCGTTGCATATCATATATAGTTTCTGGATTACAAAGTTAAGATCCCCAACATACCCAAATATATTTTTTTGTCTATAAAATTTAAAATCTACAATAAGTGGGCCAAAATTAACTAAAAAACATTTTTTTAAAATTAAGAAAAAAATCTGGATGCCTAATTTGTAAAAGGTTTGTCAACAATAACTTAAAAATTAAGAAATAAATATATAAAAATTATTAGAAAATTACAGAATTGATATTATCAATTATTATACTAGTACTTTATAATGAAATTTTCTGCTTTTAATTCTCTAACTTTTCTCTTTTTTCTGGTACAGTCTAACAAAATTAAATTAGTAACTATACTTAACTAAAGAACTAAATATGAATTTATAAATGCAAAATAGATAACAAGCAAATATATAAACTTGAAAAAAATATATATAAGAATTTTTTTCATTACAACCTAAGGACCTAAACCATAACAATTTGTTTTTAATCAGATTAATTTGGTTTAGATTGGCAAAAAAAATCAAAAACCCAAATGAAACAAATTCAATCAAATATACTATCAATTTGAATTTGATTTTTTTTATATCTTAAACCCGAATTAGTATATATACTGAACATCCGTACTATGAACTTAGTTTTGAAAAAATGTATGATTTTTATTGTGAAAATTGATTTTGAAACACCAAGATAAATGGCTAGCTATGACCTGACTGAAAAATGAAAATGTTAGTTTTGAAAAATGTGAAGAGTGATCGATGTCAAGTTGAAAGTGATGAATCTGATACTTTGTTTAGATAACGACGAGTCCTCGGGGCTCGAACAACTAATCTTTAAGCTAACAAAAGTAGAAAAGAAAGAGACACACATGAAGTAAAAAACATTGGAACCCTTTAAGCCTCCAATGACCAATGGCATGGTCTCAAATCTCAACTATAAACAAGTGAAAAAGAAGAATACTAGTATGAGACTGTGAAAGAGAAGTTGCTGGAAAATGGCAGTGGTTGGAAGTAGGAGGTTTGGTGACGAACAGAGCAGTCTGTTGGACGAGTTTGAGAGGCTATCCTTTGAGGCACACGTGGCACAGCTCAACAAGGTCATGCTTGGTCGAAGCCTTTCAGAGCCCAAGTTGCAGAATTACTCACACTCGCGACTCATCAGCGTGGCAAATCATGTCATGCAAGGGCCAACACGTCATCATCATCATCATGGTCGGTTTCACAAGATGTTGAAGAAATTGCTCAAACCCATTCTTGGTAGGAAGAGATCATCATCAGGTGCAAGAAAACAACAACTCTCCGATGATAATAAAGATATACTCTCTTTCAAGGCCTCCAGCAGATCACTGCGGTTCTGATGATTTATATGCCAAAGTGTTCATTATTATCTATCAATTATGCAATATTATGTAAACTATGTACTATATGTAATGTATTTTGTCCCAAAATGTATTTATCTCCACAACATTCAGTTATAAAACCCTTTTTCATTCATGCGTCATAGAGCTGCTCAAAACTAGGGTGTTTAAAATTAGGGAATGTTCATATAAATACTATTCAAAACATTAAGGAGAATTTTAGGGAAAAAAAACATTAAAATTATTGACAAATTGAATGTTTTTTTATGGGATGAGAATTAGTTAAAAAAATATTCATTAACTTTTTTTATTATGATGTCATTATTATATGAAAGGCTAATAAATTTAACCTTGATAGATTTTGTTAGTACGTGACAAATGGAGTACATATGAAACGACGTCATCTTTCATCCTTCTACCAAGACCAATATCCATGTCACGGATGCAAAATCCATCTTCATAGGCATACACAAACTCACACAACAGCAACACTTCCCAGTTCCTTGCTCGTTTAAAGTCCATGGTCATGCCTTCTCCAATTCCCACGCGCCACCATATTCTTCAACCTCGTACCCTTCTTTTCACCAACATTGCCACGAAAATCAACAATGACACCATTACCATCAGACCAGGTAAGACCACACTCTCTTTCTCTGCCATCAAATCCACAGCAACGACAACAACAAATGACCTTAATTTCGAGGATACAGTCACTAGGTTTCGAATCAAAGGTCTTGTCCACAGGATCACAACCTTATCCTCCTCCAACACCAAACCCCAGATGCTACAAATCCTAGAAAAAGCCCCCGAATTCTTCCAAACCATATCAGATTTCAACCACCTTCTCATGGCTCTAGTAATTGCACGAAAACCTGATATTTGTCTCAGAATCTTCACAAAGTTACCCTCTTTCCAGCTCGAGCCAGATTGTTGCACCCACTCCATTATAATTCGGTGCCACTGTGAAGAAAACGACATGGATGAAGCCAAGAGAGCATTGGACACTGCTCTGGAAAAAGGGTTTCTACCAGATGCTGCAACCTTCACTGTTCTCATAAATTCCCTTTGTAAAAGGGGGAGAGTGAATAAGGCAAGGGAGGTTTTTGAGGTAATGGGTGGAAAGGGTTACAAGGCTAGTGTTCATGCACATAATTGCTTGCTTAAGGGTTTGTCCTATGTGGGGAAGGTGGATGAAGCACTTGAGATGTTGAATCGTATGAATGGATCCTCATTGGAGCCTGATGTTTATTCTTACACAGCTGTGATGGATGGTTTGTGCAAAGTAGGTAGGTCAGATGAGGCAATGGAGTTGCTCAATGAAGCTGTTGGAATGGGGGTGGTGCCAAATGTTGTCACTTTCAACACCTTGCTTCAAGGGTATTCTAGGGAGGGGAGGCCAATGGAGGGTGTTGCTGTTTTGGAGATGATGAAGAAGGAGCATGATTGTGTTCCTGATTGTGTTAGTTATAGCACTGTGTTACATGGATTGTTGAAGTGGAATCAAGTTGTGGCAGCCCTTGGGGTGTACAAGGAAATGGTTGGGGTTGGGTTGGAGGTGGATTTGAGGATGATGGGGACTCTGGTGAGGAGGTTGTGTAAGAGGTCGTGGAAGGATAGAGATAGAGGTCTGCTTCAGGGTGCAGGTGAGGTGTTTGAGAAAATGAAAGAGAGGGGTTTGGTGGTTGACCAGGGGACATTTGAGGTCATAGTCCAGGCACTGTGTGAGGGGAAGAGGTTTGATCAGGCTTTGGCAAATTTGTATGAGATGGTTAGATTGGGATATTCTCCTGAGGTAATTGCCTTTGACAAGGTGATTCAAGGGCTTTGTGATGAAGGAAGAGTGGATGATGCAGTGTCAGCTTTGGTCCTTTTGCATGCGAATGGGGGAGTTCCCAATAGAGTTTCTTATGATGTGCTGATCAAAGAACTAATTGAGGAGGGCAGATTGTTTTGTGCTTCTAATTTGTTTTGTGCTGCAGTGAAGTTGGGTGTTGTTCCCAACAGCGAGCCTGATCTAAATGTTATAAAGAGGGAGTGGGAATGAGAAGAAAGGAGTGGGAGCAAAGCTAGGAAGTTTAGTTCAGTACTCTGTTAAGATACAATGATGTGACTGACCTTAAAAAAAACATGCAATTATATGGAAGAGAAGTGCTATTTTTGCTCTTAGTGGAAGATGAAGGGAAGAAGCAATGGCATTACTGTTTATTATGTTCATGCGAGTTTGTGGTGGCTGGTTCATCCTTATTGGCGGTATGACATTAGAAAAATGTTGATGATTTTAACATTTAAAAACTGATATTAATTTGTTCCATTAGTAACATTTTAAAAATATAGTTGATAACTGTGTAACATTCAAAAAATGTTAGATTTTTTTGTAACATTTAACAAATATGAATTTTGTTAGCATTATAAACTTTTGTCATACCCAAAAAAAAAAAAATTAGTTACCTTATATATGGTTTGCATGCGCAAAGTTTGCCATGTGAAAATAAATTGCATCCGCAGTACAAACCATTACGCCAAGGTAACTATGTAGGCATATACACAAGCAATTTCTAACTACTACCATATGAAAAACATTGCTCGAAATGGAGAGTCTCGTATGTCTGGAAACTTGTCTTAGACATTGTAAATCTTGATAAAATACAAAGGCTAGGAGTAGTAAAAGAGACTCGTCCCTTACAAGAAATTGAATGACAATTTTCAGATTATATGTACTCATCAGAATAGAAATTTGAAAAACTCATACATAAATTTATCGGCCCAAAAATGCAACACGATCCTTTTGTACTGCCTGTGTTAGGTTGATATCGAAGAGCTCACAACGTATAGGCATCTCCATCTCATAGAACGGATTCTTCAAAACGTAGTCCGTGTACAATTCATAGACAAATTTCAATAAACTTTCCATGTATTGTGCTCCAGGTTCACACACCACAAAGATTTTTGTCCCTGTATGGGAGAAGAATCATTTTTTGTTAATGTCAATATTAAAAAAAAAGGTGAGGAATATTGCATGCTCATTTTGCCAGAGACATTTAACTGAATATAGAACTGCTAAACAATGAAAGACAGTCCCATTAAACTAAAAAGTGCAAAACATAAATGCTAAAGTAAAGCAACAAATGCAAACATTTACACAGCAGCCAAGCATCTAGAACAATGCAACTCTCAAGAATTTAAGTTCATTGAACGAAATCAGAAGGTGAATGTGTGACCCAGAGGAATGGGAAATTTTATTATCATATATAAAATGCCAAGAGGTGTGGCAAGAAAATGAAATGAGCAATGGGTGTTCATTACCAGAAAAATGATAATGCACAGAAAACTATTATAACAACACAGTAAGAAAGAAGTATGTAATAGTAACAAAAATAATAAGAATAATAACCAAATACAGACAATATACCAGTTCACGTCAGCAGCAAGTTGTATTGATTGCTACAACAACCCAGCCTGCCTTCCAACTTAATGATTCTGGTTTTTTTTACTACAAAAATCAGGTGACCATGAAAATAATTTATTCCTAAGTTTGCAGCATATACAACTCTGCTAAAGTATTGGGTGGGATTCACCTTATAATGGGGTTTAGCTGCTTAGCCTATCGAGACCTTTTAGATAGAATCATATTAAAATCCCAAAGCAATCAAGTTCATACTTCATATTTTTGAACAATTACCTTAAATAAGAAATACTTAATGTTACCAATAATTTCTAGAGCTTCTGATATACTCAAACCATCATTAATTGAAGCCTGGCCATACATACTACAGTTACCTGCGAGATGCAAGGCCTTAAATGTGTGCATGGAAAACAAAAGTAGGTACTAGGTATTATAATTATCTGAGTAAAACGTAAATGATGTTAGACATATTTACCCTAAACTATTTATTTCATTCACTGAGAAAATTACAAAGCTAATGTGATAATGAATAAAAGACAAATGTTTAGAAGAAGAAAGTACCTGTCAGTGATTGAAAGCAATGAAGATCAAAAGTATCAGCTTGAAGAAGTTCAATTCCTAAACAACCTGAAACAGGTGATAACTGCTGAGAGATAGCATGCATTGAGTGCCATAAACTTGCCACCCGCAAGCTGTCATTGGTATCCATTCGTCCAGCCGACCCATAATCCTAAACATGAAAAGAAATTCAAAATAGATTCCATGTAAAAAGAAAAGCTGAACTGCAACTATAGCTAAAATATTGAAATTGATTATTTTTTTTAACAAAAGGTTGGAAAGAAAATTAAGCTATCATTGTTATCCATCTTTCCAGTAACAACAGCAACAATGATTTCTGCCATCACTATCAGGAGCATATAAAATAAATTTTGTAGAAACCCAACAGAAAATAATTTGAAGTTTGAATTTGTGAGTAATAGAGAGAATAACAACAACCATACCTTATAGTATATCAATCCACCAGACTTATTGATGATGTAAAGACTGCAAATTGCTGCCATTCCAAAAACTTATCCAGAATCTGAAATAAAGGTGAGGATAGAATTTAGCAGGGAAACATTCAAAATTAAATTCTTGTACTTACCACAATCACACACTGTCAAATTTACAGCACAATTAACAACCAACCAACATTATTGTGAACACCAAATGAAGATAATCAAGAGAATAAATATTTCAAACAAATATCAGCATCGAAATGCTCCTGAAGTGCAGTCAAAAAATATAAAGCTAACAATACCATAACAAGTACCACACAACCCAAAATTAAGAACCCCAATTTATGACTTCTTTTGACAGAAAAAAGAAGACATTTGACTAGACAGAAAAGGGGGAAAGGATACAAAATGGTGTGTATAAACCAAGGTGCTAACTTTATCAGCTTAATTACATAATTTCATTTTTAGATTTGTCAATAATAGGGATGGGCATCGATAGAACTGGATCAGACTTCATAGAGAAGGATAAAAGAATAAGAATTGAGTTTTCTTGTTGAAAAATTTCTCAGGTATTCAAGAGACCTGAACTCTCCAATGAATTATCTGAAAAGGATCCCTTTACGGAGCCTTCTTCCCTCCTTCATACACCTGATACCTCTCTAACTAACTAATGCAGTTAGTTATAATCTAATTCCCTGTCCCCTGCGTATTTCTCCTAATGTACACTCTCCTAATAGTTGGCGGGTGCCTATCAGGCATGGTTTTAAGTTTTGGAAAAACCAAATCAAACCATTAGAACGGTTTGGTAACCATATTTTTCTACAAAACCAGATTGGACTTTGAAGTTTACACGAACCAGTTTAAATTTTAAAACCAGTTTTAGGGTCAAAACCGGTATTAAAAGCAGTTGGATCTGAACCAATTTCGTTGAACGATAAACCAGTTCTAAACCTCAAAACTAGTTTAGAAACTGGTTTTAAAACCAATTCAAGGTTCAAACCAGTTTTTTGAACCCAAAACCATTTTTAGTATTTTCAAAACTGATTTTAAAACTATTTTTTTCTCCAAAGCCGCTATTTTTTTTCTCAGCACTGCTATTTCCGAAAAATTAAACAGAAGCATGTTTATATATCTGGCACAGAATGCTTCCAAATATTAAATACATATGTAAAAATGTTTAAACAAGAACAAAACCTCGTCCACCTGAGAAATCTCTGAGAAAGAAGTGCAAGACAATATTCTAAGCAAATCAACAAGGAAAAAACAGAAGGGTCGTCAAAAAATGAAAAGTGTAAGCAAACAGTACACAAAATCCAAACAATATGAAATCATTGATAAATAAAAGTAAAAAGAAAGGCGCAATGCTTTGGAGATCAAATGATCAATTCCACACATACAAAGTAGATCACACTCTCATTGAATTCATTGACTTAGCACACTAATTGATCTAATCGAATTTTCTGATTTTTGCTGAAAATTTTAATTCAATGCGCATCTCAGATCAGGAAAAACATGCTATCCAAAGAGTCGACCCTATCAATTATTCAAGAATCGAACTCGATTTGCTTTATAAAAATAGTATATCAATGAACTTCTACGAAATGGTTTCACGGGATTCAGCCAATTGTCTGGATCGTGGGATATCATTGAGAAATAGGAATCTGTGTTATCAAAAGATTTCCTGCGATTCTTTCTAGCATGGAATGAGTCAATCATCAACTTTGATAATCTTATGAACAAAAATGATGATATTCGTTAAAAAGTGGAAACGAAAACCAAGCAAAGGAAAGAGACAAACCTGCAATGAAAACCATTCAAACAAAGGAAGAAGCAGACGCCACTCGAAGCAGGGTGCTCACTCACACTCTAGAATGGGGGAAATCTCGACACGATTTATGACCAGAGAGCAGAGAAAGAAAAAAGAGACTATGAGTCATTTTTCTCCTTTTTACATTAATACCTTTAAGGTTTTATCTTTTAAAATAATTAGCATAATATTAAAATCATCACAATATTTAAATTAATTATGTTATCATAAAATAATTAACTTAAACATTATGACATTCTTTAATTATCACAATAATAATTTAATTTATAAAAAAACCTCCCATATAAATAAAGAAGAAAAGTTGGGTCGAGTTAATAATATTAATTTGATATTGTCCAATAAAATATAGGATTTGAGATTGAAAATGAAACCAAATTATATGTGGATTTTTTAACCCAATCCAATCATGGTTGAATGTGGGCTTAGCCCAGAAAAATCCATTTAAAGTCCAAAAACAACATACTTTTATAAGGTTAGAGCTTTATTTTAAAGGCTTGAATTGAAGTTGAATTCTTTTTACGTGGTACTGTCTATAACTTGTATATGGTCACCCAACATTAGACCGAATAGCCCATTTTGTCACTTCTAAATATAAAGAACTGATTCTCAAATTCTAAATCTTCAAAATTAAATCTAACCAATTTCTTGATCCAATCAACATATACACTTAAAGAGAAAAATAAAAGGGGATATTGATGAATATGAAAACTTCACCATTTCTTTCCCTTTATAAAATAGAGAAGGTTTTTTCTTTTTTTTTTTTATCGATAAATATTAGTTTGTTAGAACATTAGTTTTGTTGGAAAATTATAGTTTTTTTGTGTGTGAATAGCATATTGTAGACTAATATGAAGATTAGTCTATAAAATGATAGTATACTATTTATCATTCTCAGGAAGATAGTATGATTCTCAAATTAGGTGACTTTAATTATTTAGACTAATGAACATAATAGGAAATTTAAATAAGAAATATATTTAATTGGATCACTCAACTTGTATTTTTGATTAAATTCTTGAACTATATGTATTTTTTTTCAATTTGGTCAATAAATTTGTATTTATTTTTTAATTGAGTTTTTCTATGTAATTGGTATTATAGAAAATTAACCATAAGCATCTACTAAGAAGTGTAATTAGAGGATTTAAAATAATTGAATTGGATTTTAAATCCAAATTAATATTTTTCAAAAAAAAAGTTAGGATTTTTTTCAAACCAATTTCACCAATTTGAAATGGGATTTAAATTTTGTTTTTGTTTCAAAACTGAATTTTTAACAACCAAAAACCAGTTAAAAATCTGGTCTCAAACCAGTTTAAATTTGTGAACTTTTTGTAAGATTGCTGCAATTAAAACTTTTTCATAGATAATATTCTTAGATTTGTATACATAACGTTCGTTGGTATTAATTTGTGTGGAAAACTGACTTGAGATTATAAGATGTCATGACAGTCGAAACTCCTGGGTAGTACAAAATTATGGACAAAAGCTAAATACAAATGCACCGATTTTAGATTTTTCTTTAACTTGTAATTTTAAACCATAAAAGACAGCAATAAACCATACCTTAACTACTCAATAAAAATATTCGTAACTATTTTTTATGATAAAGAAAACACTGCATAAATTGTATCAGTTTATTCTTTCTGTTCATTGCAGGGAACAAAGGTTAATAATGGCTGGCTTTTGTATAAAAACTTTATGCACCACGAGCTTTAGTTTCGCCACTAAACTAAACTACAACACAATTGTAACTCAATGTCAGAAAACACATCCAATTTGCCAAGCTTAATGAACTTAATCCATCTCCATTGGTAAATTATATCCTAAAAAATAAAAGAACAAAACAAATGAGAATTCTCAGGACTTCAACTACAAAACTTAATGCGAAATCTTATGCTATGTTTGGTAGGAAGGAAAGAAAATAGAGAGAAAGAAAAACACAGATAACGATACAATTTCTTTTGTTTGAATTAAGAGAAAATAGATAGAAAAAGGAAAGAAAAGTTTATTTATAGAAATAAAAATTTAAATTTTTCTTTCCTTCCATTTTCCTTTCAATTCAAATTTTAAATTTTTTCTTTCCTTTCCACTCTCTTTCTCCTATTCCAAACATAGGCTTAAGCACGGCTCATGTACTGCCCAGTTCTTGAATCAACCAATATTTCATCACCGACATTTACAAAGAGTGGGACATTGACAACAGCGCCGGTGTCGAGCGTGGCTGGTTTTGTTCCGCCTGTCAATCAAATTTTGTTATCAGAGGCGTAATAAGTTCTACAAAGGAATGTCAAAAAAAATATTATACAAGAGAAAGGAGGAAATCAAACAGTATAAGCCATAATAGGTGTGATAAACAAACCTATCCTGTCCTTTCAAAATTCAATAATCATCTTAGCATTTATATGACCAACAATAAAACTCATTCAAGCTCCTTTTTTTAATTGGTTTCTGATGCCGAATTGTGAAATATCAAATATGCATTAAGAGAAATCTTAATGAATTGATCCCTTGACAGATCAAGAAAGACCATAATGATAATCATGGTCTAGCTGATGAGAGATGATATTATCATTCTATTGTAACAGAAAATTTTCTTGGCAACAAATATGGTTGACATTTACAGTGTTTGCAATATGAATTTGGGCAAAATAGAAGTTTGCAGCATAAACAAAATGGTCTCACGGTCTCACCTTGGGCCGTATCACCCTTAAGTCCTGGATCCACATCAACTACAGTAAGCTTGATTGTGATAGGGAGTTCAACATCAATAACCTGAAATTAAAGAGACAAACTGTTAAACAAGATCAATAGCAGTAACTGCACATATCTTATTGATTTATAAATACCATACTGCCAATCAGGAAATGATCCTCTAGTGTGAGTTTGTTACTGAAGTGATCAAGCAACGGTTTATCTACTCTAAAACTATAGTGGGTTAAGATCACAATATACTTTGAATTAAATCAAGGATGTGACTAATACAACCATACTACTCACTTTAGAGGTAATTTTTTTAAATAAAAAAAAAAAAGAAAACTCAATTTATAGGAGCCTTGTGCCTGCCAATCTATGCATAAGCCAGAATCTATAATCGTATTAAAATATCTAACCAAACATGTATATACCACTGCAGACCAAGATCATTCAAAATTTCAGAAAAGCATGCAGTCCTTCTATAAAAGTGAAATACCATTAAAGCTGATACAAGTTACAACCATATAAATTTTAGAAAGCATGCAGTCCTTCTATAACTTTTATCCTTAGTGGTTTGGAAAAATAAAAGTCTGAGATAGTGAAAGACATAATATATTATGAGATGAGATGGTTACTTTTCCATTCCATAACAGCAAATTGCAGTCCATTCCTTCTTTTAGCCACTTTGTTCTGTCTCCAATTTCCTTTTCACTCAGACGAAACTCCTCATATGTACTCTGAGAAAATTAAAATACAGCAAATTATACATAGAGACTATGACAAATTAAACGCAATATTCATTAGTTAAATAATTGCTAGTCATAAAAGCAAAAGAACTATTGAGAAGAGAGCATAAACGTAATTGGAATTTTTTTTATAACTCTTCAACATAGCCATTAGTCAATAATCCATGGGCAGAGATTATATTTAGTTAGAGCCAGAAAAATGTACATATCATAATTTGTTATATTATATAATTATGGATTCCAGATAATACCAAGTCCATGAAGACAAATTGAGCACCATCTTTATATGTAAACTGTTTTGTTTCCTTGAATACATCTGCTGGCTCAATCTGTCACAAGGAAACAGAACAGATGAAATGGGAAAAGATAAACCCAGAAATCCAAATTTTTAGCAAATAACTGTCAAATTAACCTCACTCCTCTTTGTTCTTTGAACCAAGAAAGGTAACAAAAACAAATATAAGTCTTAGAATATGTGCTTCTAGCTAACTACACCCCACAAAACTAGCTTGTAAAGTGAAGATTACTTAGGACTTTTTGAAAAGTATTAGCGAACTAAATTGACCCATAAACCAAACTGAACGTGAGTTAAAAAATCGGTCAATTTTCAACTGTGCACTGAACCAAAGAAACAGTTTGGTTCAGTTTGGGCGAACTGTTTTCCAGTTTGGTTTGGTTGAGGGAGAACTATTTTCCAATTCAATTCAGTTTTCTGCACTGAATTGAACCATGAACAAGCCTAGGAGTATCCAGGTTTTGTAAAGACTACATTGACCATCTCTAGTTAGTGTGGGATCTCAACCCCTTGAAAGCCGATGTCCCAACGTTTGCACACTAGGAAGCTTCACTCAGCCTTTCTAGTCAGCCACACTGTAGGTAGTCCATCATGAGAAACCGGCAACCAACTTTGACATGAAAATTCAATAATACATGCATTCGAGATGGGTATCGAGACACACACTATGACACTACACTCAGCCTTTCATGGGTATCCCTTTCTAAGACATTGGCAACCGACTGGTCCGACTCTCAAGACACAAGAGGAGTGTTAGGAACACACTCCCTAATACACACTCTCCCATTAGTTAAAATCTATTTGAAACTACAAAAATCAGGAGGTACATTAAATATGATGTAAAACCCACAAAATTTTGTAATTTTAATAAATTCCAAACAATAGAATATAGCGTGTTCCTAGCCTTTCAACGATAAGTTTATCTCCCTCAACCCCTAGCTCCGAAAGACGGAAAAAGATCCTCTCCATTTCATCCATTGACGCTACCTAATCAGTCTATATTGAAACTATAAATCAAAACCAAATGCAACGATTAAACAGAGGCATTGCAATTTAGTGTGCACTTACCGAGCTTCCAGCTCTAAACGTTTTCTCCACCGTGTTCCCTGTAATATAATTCTTCATCTTTGTCCTCACAAACGCCGCGCCTTTTCCCGGCTTAACGTGAAGAAACTCTGAACCGTGCAGGGCAACGTTAGCCAAGTTAAAAGAGGCTCCACAATTCAAAACTAAAACCAGAATTCGCAGGTGCGGTAAAAAAAAAAAGATACCTAACACACGCCAAGGAGCACCATCGACTTCGAGGTTGGTGCCGACCTTGATGTCGTTGCTGGTCAAGGCGTAAATCCCTGAAAGAAAGGCGCAAGTTAGCGAAGAGAGAAAAGTTGTTAGAGAAAGGGAGGAAATTAAGGAACGAAGTGACTCACTGAGAAATCGGGGTTTAGAAGAAGAAGAAGGGGTTCGCATTGGAAGAAGAAAGGGGAATGAAGAGGAGGAAGAAGAAGCGCTGAAACTTGACATTGGAGAAGAAAAAGCGGAGAGGTTAAGCTTCAAGGTTGCAGTTCCCGCCACCATTGTTGTTAATTTCTCCGAACTGCAGAATAGAATTCTTCGTTATTCTTACAAATAAGATAAGAGAGGGTCTTCTTCTGTTTCGCCACCTGAACTGCCACTTTGGCTCAATTCAGGTTTGTCGGACAAAAAAAATATGAAAATATATTTTATTAAAAAAATGAATTTTACAAACAAAAAATAATTATTTTTGGTCAAATAAATAATTTTATAGTATTTTTTTCATATAAGTGAATATGCCAGAAATTTGAACCATTGTTCTTTTTACAAACTATTTAAAGTTTTGCTTACACTTTAATGTTTATATTTTTGTTTAATGTGTAATTCTAATTTCTTTAAATTTTAATTATTCACGTTTAATTATTATGATTAGATTCTTCTTTAAATTTCGTTTAATGATTAACGCGGATATAACAAAATGTTAAATTATTATTTTGTAAATAACAACAAAACTTTACCTCATAAGAAATTATATTAATTTGTATCAACTACAAAAAATATAAAGATATTTAATATTGATCTCTACAAGCTAAGGTCATTGAAATTTTATTTAACGTACACACATTGTTTTTTACTCACACTAGCATGTACTCAGCTTCTTTTTATTTGCAACAAGTTAACAGCTAATACCAACAAAATTAGAGCAAAAAACTTAATATTTTTTGTTTGTTAATTACTTTATTTTAAGGACACAATAATTATTTAATCTTTAATTGAAGAAATATAAAACAGCACCCCTGATCTTAGCTTAGGTTCTTCTGGTTAAGATCCAAGGGTGTTATATAATCTTCTAGCTATCCAAATAGAACAACACCTATAAATAGAAGAATTACTTTATAGGTACTCTATTTCCTGGAAACTTGAGAGATTAGTATCAGCTTCAAATTGTGGGAAGTGGGAACACCCCTGGATCTAATTCCAAATATAAAAAAAAGGGTAGGTAACGTTTTCTTTAATAATTGTTCATTCTAACGAAAACAAGAAAACGTATATTGTCAGATTTCCAACTCTTAAGCAACAAAAGTAAGAGCTTTGGCCCTGTGGGTGTTGAAAATTCCGTAATCCATATATATATATATATATATATATATATATATATATATATCATTATCAAGTTATCGCACGAGTTTTGCATTGCCAGGCGTTGATCAGATTTTAATTCTTCAGATATAATGATAGTTTTTTTAAATCTTCTAAAACACCAAATTTCATCTTATTACCCAAAATACTTATGTCCTACTTCTTATGATACTGCATGACCAAACCTGATTGTATGTTCTTATATCACATAAGAGATTAAGTGTATGTTTGATTTTCAAGATAAAAATAATAATTTTATCAAAAGATTATTATCTTTTTTTTTTGTTTTTGTTTTATCCATTTACTTGCATTGACACCCGCACACAACATTTTTAACTTCAATCCATCCAAAATACACCGAACTTCTCGGCAAAGCTATTTCTCTTATCCCAGTGTTTTTTTTTTTGGGACATGTAGAGAAAGGGGGAAATGCTAAAGACCATATAATTTTTCATATAAATGGGTGTAACTAATTGAACCCAGTCAACCAACCTTTGCACTATCTACAAAAGAACATCCTCTCAGCATCACACTGAGGGATTAAAGGTGGAGGAACCACATCTTTTATCTCCTATAAATTTTGTGTTGAATCACACCAAAAAAAATAATAAATAAAAAATGAACATTATAGACAATCAAAATCCTTCAACACTAGCCCTTCTAGAGGCTGAGGATGATGACTTGCGGCTTTCCTGCCTATCAAGCTCCTCCAAAGAGAGACTTGAAGCACAAGCACGCGGCGGCAGGAGGAGAATGGGCCCTCCACCTGACCATCTTGGAGGCGATACAGATACTGGAATTCCTGATGGCGGTGATGGTGAGAAACTCAACCGCGGTGCAGGGCAGATGATGCCATTGAGACTTGGTGATCTTGACATATGTTTTCCGGAGTTTGATGCTGGCTCTTGCAGTGGGAATCGGCACGAGTATTTCAAATCCTGTATCATCTTGAGATGCTCAACAACAATTCTCATGGTAGGTCTGTCTGATGGCTCCTTTTGGAGACATCTTTGTGCAATGTCAGCTATTGTTCTTGCGGCTTTAGAAGGAAAGCGACCTTTGAGTTGAGGATCCATGATCAACGACAGACGGTAGTTATCAGCTAGGAAAGGCCAGCTCCACTTGACTAAATTCCTCTCTTCCTTGGGGTGACGGCTATCGAGATTCTTTCTTCCTGTGAGTAGCTCCAGAAGAAAAATTCCAAAACTCCATACGTTGCTCTTTGGAGTGAGCATTCCTTTCTCCAGTGTTTCCATTGATAGGTTT
Source organism: Glycine latifolia (assembly GCA_013407115.1). Taxonomy (NCBI): domain Eukaryota; kingdom Viridiplantae; phylum Streptophyta; class Magnoliopsida; order Fabales; family Fabaceae; genus Glycine; species Glycine latifolia. The sequence goes on from CM023949.1 coordinate 35,515,304, forward strand.
CCAACAGCCTGGACAATACCAAATAAACTTGGGAATATAATGAATGGGAACAAGTGTTATGGAATAAATATAAATATTCATGACCAATATGAAGAAAAGAAAAAAGAAGGTAGAGAATATTGGCTGAATATAATAGATGCTAATTGGATATTTTAGAACAACAAAACACAACATACTCATAAGTTAAAAAACTTACAGATGAACTGCTTGAAATCTCTTCCTCGGGAATATGTCCAACACAACCATATCCTGAAAGCTTTGCACTGAAATCTTTGTCAATCTGTATGTTGGCTGTTGAGAACTCATTATACATTGCCTGCAGACAAAAATAAGGATGTCAGCAAAGATAAAGTGTGTAGTTAACCTAGTAATCATAACATCTTGAAATCATTCACTCCATACTACGTACCCCAATGCCCGGAGGCTCCACGCTATGCACAAGTAAAGGGGAGGGATATTATACACAACCTTACCCTTGCATATGCAAAGAGGCTGTTTCCGGATTTGAACTCATGACCAACAAGTCACCAAGACACAACTTTACCGCTGTGCCAAGGCTCGCGAAAAACAAATTAGGTCGGGTCCTTTAGTGCCATAGGAAAGGCATACGTATGATCCAAAGGGAAATTTTATGTAACGCTATATAACCAACTATACTCTATGGTGGTGAAGGTTGGGCTTCGAAGGGACAAGAAAAAAACAGTAATAGTAGTAGTAGAAACTAGAAATAAGTATGTTAAGATGATGTGTGTCACACAATAATACAGAATGATTTTATACGAGAAGATATTGGTGTAGCACCTATTGAAGAAAAGATGATAGAAAATTGCATGGTTTTTAGTATTGTAAAATGTGGTAAAGAAAATCAAGGGCATAAGAAAATATTATTAAAAGGAATCTCATGGTGAATAATATTCCTAAGAATTTGGTTTAGTCTAACCCAATGACATCGTATAATCTATGTAGCCGACTCACAATGGAATAAGGCTATTATTATTGTTATTATAGTTGTACCTGAAAAGGCCCTTCTTCATGCAAGAAAGTTAGACCTTGTGCAGCACATATAGCAATTTTCATTCTTGTATTCCAATCAATTGATGGCCCATCAGATCTCCCATACAATAAGCGATCCAAGCTTCCATGGTATAGCCTCTCATAAACCAGCATTCTCTGTTCTGAACCCTCTCGGGCATGAAATCCTAGCAATTTACAGAGGTTTGGATGTTGCAAAGATGCAAGAGTATTAACTTCATTTATGAATTCCTTCAAGCCCTGAAAGAAGACAGATTCATTTAGACCACTTCAGAATGCATTCAGGTGATTGAGCATTTTTTCAATGTCCCAAAAAGAAAAAGAAAAACACATAATGCTAACAGTAAATGATAAATAAGCTTCAATCAGCAGGTACATAATTCATAAAATTCAAACAGTTAAATATGCAAGGGTTTAACAACATTCTCATATGCATGGAGACATAACAGAGTAAGGAGGATAGCAAGAACTATGATTAGACACTGCTTAATGGCAAATTCAATGGCAAAAATATAGAAAAACTTAAAAACATTTTGATGTGCGTCCTAATTCCTCTACTGCGTGTATGGGTTAAATTCAATTGAACACAATATAAGGCTTACATACAACATATAACATATCTCAATAATAAATCCGATACAAAGAATACACAAAAGATAAAACATTGAATTTTGGCCGTTCTAAGATAATAGAACATTACTTTTCTATATTTCATAAATATCCACTATTAATATGACCAGTCAGCAATTACCGTAAATAGGATTATCAAGAAATGAAACTAATGTAGTATGGAGAAAAGTACCTGAGATGATGGGTGAAGCCGTGTGACAGTAGCTTCAAACTTCTTCGAACTTGAAACATCGTCACCGAAGGAAGCCTTATATATGGTGGATGAAAGACATTCTGACATGCATCTATCAGAAGAGAAATGGTGGCAAGCAGCAGCAATTTCCTCATACAGAAAATTCCGAAGTGACCCAGTAGGTGGGAGTGGCAAAGGTCCAGAAGCATGGTAAGAAGAACCACTTGACGTCACTGACTTAAAGCTGCCAATAGCCTTCAATGCACAACCTCCCTGAGGGGATGGAAGTGGTAAAGGTTGTGGACTAGATGAACGCTGCTCCTTCATTGATCCAGCTCGGTGTCTTGACTCTTGTTCCTCATACTCAATTGAAGCCAAAGCATCTTGTTCTGCTGCATCAAGAGTTGATGGAGCAGATAATGTTCGCGTTCTATTGTTACTGACTTTATTAATGGGTTGAATGGGTTTCACTCTGGTCCTAAAACTAGGAGGAGCAGACTGGAGTGACCGAGTACGTGTTTGAGGTTCAGGCAGTACTGTAGGTACGTTCTCATTATGGCTTACACGTTTTACGTATGTAATTGGATCAGATTTTTTCTTTTTGCTCTTCAATACAGTGAAGCACCCCATCCTTCCTTTGTACAGAACTTGGTTGTTGTAGATAACTCTTTATGTCTGCAAAAACAAAATAAAAGGTGCAAAAATAAAAATAAAATCTAAAACATATTAGACAAGCAACAAGTAATGCAACCATGTTGTTCCAAAGCACGGTATGAGTTTTAATTCTCATTGATATAATAAGACAGGCACTTGATACTGTCATGTCTGTAAGGAAAAACAAGAAACAAGGGAAAGTGATGAAGCATTTGTTTATCATACTTTTCTTCTAATTTATGCCTAACCATGGTTATCAAATCATGAATCAAAATGTATCATAATCTATAAGATAAATGAAACGTTAATTATTAAAATTAAAATCATATTTTAATTTTAATAATTAAAAATAACAAAATATATTTTAACAATAAATTAATGAAACTATGTATTCAACTTTTTAGTTCATTTTCAATATACATTAATTGCTAGAAACTGGCTAACTGCGTTAGAAACCATAATTTATTTTCAGAAAGTACTCTGATTTCTCTATCCTCGGAGATTTGTGTCATCTCTCATCAAACTCCCCTGCCCAAATTGTCAATGTGAAAGCATTCTACCACCAGAGATTTGTCGTCAACAGATCTCGTCCACAGGGCCCCGTGGACTGAGCTTTGGTCCACTGCATCCTTGCATATGATAAGCACTTAAAACATGACTGAGAACTATTTTGGAGGACATCTTGCAGATCTCTGTGCCGAGAAGAATCTGGCCCCACCAAACCACCCACCATTGCCCTGGTTCAATGCTTCACAGTGGCTGTTAGGCTACCTGTCCCTTAGAGATCCATATCATTGAAAACACAACCGTATTGAGAGAGTCCTATGATTCCAAGCACCATTCCAGCAACATAAGGAAACTCCTTGTAATCTGTATCAATGAAGTGAGGACTCACATCGAATCACAACTCATGTGATTCCAACTACCATGTGCCTGACTACTACCATTTGTGTATCTAATTTTCAGTAAACATATCCAATTTAATCCCCAAATGATTTTCAAAACATCAGTTTGGTCCTAGAATGGTGATTTCGCATCAGAGGCTCCAAGCATAAACACCAACTCGGTTTCAATAAAACAACCACCTCCCATTACTTCTCATTTTCATTTTCGTTTCCTGCTTCTAAATCTCAACTGCTCTTACAACTTGCACGATCGCATATGCACTAGACACCCTAAACTGAACGTGAAACACTACAATTTATCAATAATTGGTTAACCGGTCACCTTACATCCAACTTGTGTCTATCACATTTCCATGAAAATAGTATAATAAAATTACTTCAATTTCTCCATCTCACTCAACTTTCACAAGTATTGAAGAAAATATATATAAACAAAACAAAACTACCCAATTGCTAAGCACTTACCATCTCCATCTATTCAATCACATAAAAAACAATTCAGATCCATACCATAAAAAAATAACAAAAATTACATAAACCCATTATTTCCACAATATATCAAGTTTAAAAGAAATCCAAGCCGCAAAATTTGATCTCCACCAACAATTTTCCGAATAAAACAAAAAAAATGCAAATCAAGAAAAAATGAACAACAAACTGGCGTACAAAAAAAAGCTAGAGATAGAATAAACTACAGCAGAAAATGAAATTCCGAAGCTAATTAGAATCAGAAAACGATGAAATTACACGAATCGAAAACAAAGGAAGAAAACTGAACGAACCTTTGCGAGAAATGGGAGCTCATGCAACTCGAATTGAAGCGATCCAGGGGCAGCGAAATGGGTAAAAATCGAAACTTTTTTGTGGTTTTGATTCGTCGAAGAAAACCCCTCTTGTTGTCCAGTCAAAGAAAGCGGATTGGAAAAGGTGGGGGAAGTGAAGATTTTAGAGAGAGAGAGAAAAGTAGAAGAGAGAGAGATTAGAGGAATAATAATTAATAATAATATTTAGCATTGTAGAGAGAGAAAAAATGGAACCCAATGAGCAGTGGTCAAACCTACACAAAAACCCAGATTTAATTAACTCATTAAAATAATATTTTCATTAAACACAAACAAAAGATGTGCTTTTCCTTTTTCAGTTTTTTCCCAACTTTGCCCCTCTTGTTTTGTTCCATTTTCAATTTGCATTCTATTTTGGGGCTCCGAAATGACCTTGGATGTCCCTTCCTGGTAAACTGCAATTTAGATGCATTTTGAATTTTGGTTTGAACTTTGACCATTTCGGTTTTTTAAACAATTCTTGCTTTGGCTGGTCAATTGTTTAAGATTCGGTCACTTTGTTAATTAATAGGATTTAATGCATGTATTTATTGGCATACTAAAGAATTGTTTCCATAAAATTATTGGGAAGTTTTTTGTCTTGATTTTCTATCAAAATTATCAAAGTGTCTAAGTGACTTGATTGAGCAAGTATACTAAACCTTTTGATATTATAAAAAAATCTACAAAAACTTATCAATCAATGCATGTATTTTTCTTTTACAGAATCAATGCATGTATTTATTGGCATACTAAAAAAATTGTTTTTATAACATTCTAGGAAGCTTTTATTTTGTTTTTCTACAAAATCATATCAATCTAGATCCTTATAGATGAATTTTATTAATATATTGTTCGTAAAAATATTTTTTGCATCTTCATTTATTTGAGTTTAAGAGCATTAAATTTAAAACTGAAAAGTATCACTCAACCAATTAAATAATTCAATTCTTCTGAAGTGAAGAGTACACTTTTATAGTATAGTGTGAAAATATTAAGCAGACAGTGTTTGATCATGTCTTTAAAAGATTATTTCTGAATAAAAATACATGTAAAAATAGATGATACACACAAAGTGATGCCTAAAATTTTTAAAAAAAATATTATTATAATTAATTTCTCTTTAAAGAGATTTTATTTAATTATGAATTTTTATTAAAAATATCTAACTAGTTTTTTTCCAACAAATATAGAAGTTTTAAATCAAAATTTACTTTTTTAAAAAGTAATTCAAATTCTATTTTTGATGTGGTCAAAATTTATCATGGATAAAAAAGAAAAGTTTCATATTTATTTGTGGTTTTATTTAATTATGAATTTTTATTAAAAATATCTAACTAGTTTTTTTCCAACAAATATATTGAAGTTTTAAATCAAAATTACTTTTTAATTCAAATTCTATTTTGGATGTGGTCAAAATTTATCATGGATAAAAAAGAAAAGTTTCATATTTATTTGTGGTGGATCAAGATATATGAGCATTTTCATTTTCAAATCTCAACAACAAAAAAGGCAAAACCTAAAAATAAAAATTGGTTGGATCTATGGACAATTTGGTAAATTCACAAGTGTCTCATGACTTTCGACAAAGTTCTCCTTGATTTGAGGGTGACAGCCCGGTCAAAGTTGTGAAATTTTATATTGTATTTTCTAAAAATAATTAAGAAAAGGACATGTGTTGGTAAAAGAGAGTCATCAAGATAGTTCTTTAACTCTAAATTTTGACCATTCGATCCGGATGCAACATTTAGATCAACGATCGAGAGAATATGGTGGATCCCACCTGACATCAACACATTTGTCTTTCCATGCGCCGAGTTCGTGTGGCATTGATTTTCTAATTCATTTCAAATTTTCAATTATCAAAAATAGATGTGGGATGAGGATGCTCAAGTGCTCAACTCAAACAACTAGCCTTTTGTTGTTCGTGTTATCAAGAAAAATGCACCAAAATTTGACAACTCAAAAGGAAAAAAATAACAAAAATGAGTTACAATATACTAATATTTTTGTGGTTTAAATATTTTTTTTTACTATTTACAATTTTTTTATTTTTGTTGGTACAAAATAAATTCATTTTAATATTTATAAAATATATTTATTTATTTTTCTTTTTAAAACATTATCTAAAATGTTTTAAGGATAAAAAATAAAATAAATATATTTTATTAGGACTAAAAAAAATTATAAAAATGGAAATAAAAAAATCCTAAATTATAAGAACGTAAATTGTATTTAAATCTATTTTTATTTTACATATATAGGCAAAATTGTTTATATTTCAACAAACAAAAAATATTCATAGGAGAATATTTGATTATTGTAAAAAAGAAAATAATAAATATAAATTATTAAAATTATTTAAGTAGTCAAAATTATAAAATGAATTCATATGACTTTTTAAATAATTATACTATCATCAACTAAATTTTAATTTTGATTATTCATGTGTAATTAAATGATATAACTATATTCTCAGAATAAGAAATGTAAAAATCGTAATAGTAAGTCATGTACATTTAAATTTTTTTGGCTTAATGGGACTTTTTATGACCAACTTTTTTATTTTTTTAAATTTTATTTTCAACAAATTAATTTGAGTTTATTTTATTTTTAATTTTTAAAAATGTCTAAATTTTGTTGAGCTAATAATAATTGGAAATAAAATTTGTCAAAGAGTAGTTGAGTCGGATGGTGTGTGATTGCGTTAGAAGTACAAGAGGTAGATCTAGATCATGACATCGAAGTGGATGATGTAGTGTGTTTTTGGTTTAGTGTTTGTGAATTAATTTTGGATATATTTCATATGTTTTATTTTCTGTTGGTAAAGGATTTTAGGTTAAAATAATTTTGAATAATTTTGTAAATTTTATTCGTAATTTGATTTTATAATAAAATATTTAAATATAATTACATTATATTAAAGTCAATATTAATCAAAATTGATTTTAATTAAAATTAATTTTAACAATATTAATTCAAACGCACACTTAAAGAGGCTAAAGGATAGAACGACACGTGTGACAAAAGAGGAGTGCGTAAAGGGGGACAAACATAGAAAAAAAAGTGTTTTAAGAAAGTATAGAAGGGACTCCTCCGTCATTTTTTTCTTGAGATATACCAACTCCTATTTGATTTGGAAAAGTAAATTTTGGAAAGTGTTATAATACTTTTGGAAAGTATTATCCAGAAGTTCTAAAATTAAGAGTAGTAAATTTTGGAAAGTCTTTAACAATTTAGTTTCTGGAAAATAATGATATTGAAAAGAAAACATAAAATACATGAGAAAGATGCATTTAGCAATTGACAAGTGCAAAATATTATTCATTGGGCTGAATGAATAATGGAACACGTTTTCTTTTTAAGGAAAAATAATGGAACGCGTTGGCCTAAACTAAAATCGTCTAAGCATGGCAAGTAAATTACAGCAACCAAATGACTAAATAAAATAATTGTCTTAAAGAGAAGTTGAAGATGAATAAATTCTAATAAAAGAGAACTTAAGAAGAGAGTGTGAAAAAGAATGTGGTTAACCTTTCTCATAATACAATTTATCAAGTAAATATACTCTCAATTTTTATATAAAATATTTATAATTCAATATTCTAAAATGTTAATTACATTAATATTATATTAAAATACGAAACATTTTTCTTACAAGTCACAAAAAATCTATAATTGAACATATACTAGTTTTTTCAACATTTTCTTCTCAATTTATACTAATAAATAGTCAATAAAAAATTATAATTAAGTTAATGACCATAAAAGAGGCTCACTATTAGAGGTTAGCAACGCCTAAGAAAAATAAAACCTGATTGAATAATAATTAAAAAATGATCAACTATAATATTTAGATAAAAAGTTCAAAAAAAGATAAGATTACTAATGGTTTTATCATTTAAAAAAAACTAAGGAAAAAGACTTATCATATAATAATCAAAATTTAATAAAATATAATATTAAGGTAAAATGTCTTTAAAAAAAGAGATAAGATTACTATTGATTTTAAAATTTAGAAAAAAGTTAAGAAAAAAATTGATTGTATAATAACTAAAATTAGATAAATATAATATTTAAATAAGATTTATTTGTTAATAATAAAATATACTTATAGTTTAAAAAATATATATAACAATATTCTTATATTTCATGTTAATTATATAATAATATTTCTTATTATTTCAACAAAGATAATATTATATGATTTATAATAATTAGGAATGACAAAATGAGTCGAGTCATACGGACTCGCCTATCAACCCACTATCAATTTGATAGGACAAGATGAAGAATCCAATATGTCATTTGTGGTTCATCCGGCCTAGTTCGTCGTACATACATACATACATATATATATATATATATATATATATATATATATATATATATATAAATACTAGTAGATATTTAGATTTTTGGTTGTCACTTTATATTTTTTTAAAATTTATAGTGTTATTCAAAAATCAAAATATATATATGTTATTTTTCTTATATTATTTTATAAATTCAACTTCTCTAACACTTATAGAAAAATTTATATTAAAATCAAACTAAAAATAAATAATTGATATACTTTAAGTTTTTTAACTAATTTTTTGTTTCTCTTTAAAAAAAACTAAATTTGTTCATTTGGATTAATTTTGTGAAATTAAATATTTATTTTTTTATTTATGATGGGTCAACCCATCAACTAAACAAGACGAATCAAAAAAATTTAGTCGACCATTAGATGATGAGTAAGTCCATCTCGATTCATTTTTTGTGCACCAACACTAGTCAGATTGACCTATTTTATCACCCTTAACAATAACTCATACATTTGTTAGACGCTTTTAATGTTTCAACATTTAACAAGTTAAAAGGGAACTTAATATAGCATTACCTTTTAAATTTAGCAAACTGTCAGTAGTGTGAGTGTTGAATTCTCTAGTTGTAAAGCTCTTGGAAGGGTGCCCTATTGATATAATGAGGAGTACAACTGCTATTGGACTAGAAAATAATTGAAGCACAAGATTAGTATATGATAATATAGTATTCATCAAAGAGGTTTCAACTTTCAATGATATTAACAAGAAGTATGCTTTCCGTTCAACAACTTCGTTTGCCATCTTAATCTAGATTATGTCCGCAAACAACAGATAGTTAATCCAAGTAATTAATTTGGTAAATTTTTTAGCAGTACAGCAGCAAGCTTGGGAAGCAGCACTAGTAAAATGGAGTGATTAGTATAACACAACTTAATTAATCAACTATAGTTCACGTTTCACATCAATGAATTTAAGAACTTGCGTGAGAAACAAATAGTTTGACAACCTTGAAAACAGTAGCGAATCTAAATCTATTCATTGAAACGAACTGAAGTGACATTAGCTTGGTCAAATTTAAGAACCTAAGAAAGTAAACTGAAACAAACAAGAAAATAAGCAGTATTTGAGTGAGCACTAGGCATAGGTTGAGAAAGAATAAATACAACACAATACATTCCCATATATGATCGTATAAGGGCTCATGCTATGATCATCTCCGCTCCCACTATGTTTGTGCAAATGTATTTAGGGGCGGATCAAGACTTAAATGTCAGGGGATTAATAATAAAAAATAATATATATATATATATATATATATATATATATATATTAGATAAATTTTATTTTTTATTGTTATATATATCATGAAAAAATATTCATAAATTGATGTTCTAAAATGTCAATTATAATAATATTTTATCAAAACGTAGAACGTTTTTTTATGTTACAAAAATCATCTATAATTGGATATTTTCATATTTATGGTCATAATCCTGAATCACGCTCTAACATGTTCATACCAAATCTCTCTTTCATTTCATTTTTGAAAGATTTTGTCAGATGATATTTAGAATTCAATCGATCATTCTCCACAAATGAATTGAATGGTTTGTCAAACACTTGAATTTCGCCTTTGTTCCTTTTAAAGAAGGCATTGACTTTAGATTGTTTTTTCATCTAAAAAATTATAAAATGAATATAATTAAAATTGCACGACATATATTATAATAATAATAATAATAATAATAATAATAATAATAATAATAATAATAATAATACAAATATTTCAAAAAAAAGAAAAAATGTGCAAAATTAGATTTTTTTTTACACTGTGTAATGTCTTTTAACCTTTGTTTCTAATCGATGTTATGACTCATGACTACAACATCACAACCAAAATTTGAAAAATTTTGACCCTCTAATGACACTTAGAGAAATAAAAACTCTTTCAATTAAAAAAAAAATATCAGTTATAAATTAACAAAGCTTGAGAAAAATAATAACTAATTATATAATAACAAGAACTAATCAAATAAGACTTCTTTACTAAAACATTACTATTGATTTTATAATTTAAAATATTAAGAGATAAAAATTAATTGTATAATAACTAAAATTTAATAAAATATAATATTTAAATATTTCTTTTAACAAAAGATAAGATCGTTATTGATTTTATAATTTAGAAAAAAATTCAAGAGATAAAAACAATTATACAATAACTAAAATTAATAAAATATAATCTTATTATAAGATTTCTTTTAAAAAAAGATAAAATTACTATAAATTTATAATTTAAAAAGGCCAAAGATAAAAACTGATTGTATAGTAAGTAATAAAATTTAATAAAATATAATATTTAGATAAAAAAAATTAAAAAAATAAGTTTTTTATTGATTTGATAATTTAATTAAAAAAATAAACTCAAGAGAATATTTTCTCCCAATCCCTATACGTAATTTACTCAGGAAATACTGCACATCAATCTACGCTGGATGACATTTGTGTTACTACTAGCATATATCCAATCTTTACTAAGTACACCCCATTTTTTTGACAGTCACACATCCATCAATACGCAATGTCATTCCGCCCCTGAATGGATAGTTCATCTTTAAAACGGAAAACTATTTACCCCGTTGTCTATAAGTTCCACATTATGCGCAGGTAAGGAGACGAATATTGCATGCAATCTTATCCTTGCATATATAAAAATACTATTTTCAGATTCGAATTCATGATCAACAAGTCATCAAGACACAAATTTCCTGCGTGTCAGGACTCATCCTCATATTTCATCTTTAAAAAAGAAACAGGAAATTGCAAAGAACTGCAAGGAAAAATAAATAATTTGAAATCCATATTCGATGAAAAGAACATCAGATGTGTGAATCAATGACAGAAACACAACATACACAGCATAAAAACCTTCTTCACAAACATGAACACATTTACACTAGAGACTAACCATTTTACTCCATGACCTTCTCATGTACTGCCAATAATTATTATAACTATAATCAAAATTATAATCAAACAGATAATAAAATATTGTTCCCACCACCACTAAGAAGAATGATACTAAATTCACAAGCTTTGCTATCTTCAATTTCCTGAAAAAAAGCAACAAAGACCCCACAGAAGCAAGCATCCCGATTCCCCTTTGAGCCAGAAATACTAGAAACCCCATAATCCAAAAGCCACTACGAATTGGATCCTGCGATTAGATTGATTAAATTGAGCTGTAAGAAAGAAGAAATAATCGTATTCCTTATATGGGGTTGGAAAATTGAAATAAAAATCTCAACTTTCTCATGCATAAATCTTTTTTTATATAAACCACATGTATATATCCTCGAAACAATCCTATCCAGCAGATAAAACTATTATGAATGACAAAAACTCTTCCTCCGAGTATTTACCGATGTATATAACAAAATAAAAGTGTGAATTTGTATGAGTTGGATAAGTAAGTAACATACATTAACCTTCAGACATGGAGCATCTGATTCCTTCTTTTTGGGCAACCGAGGTCGAAGTCTGTGGAGAATTTTGGTGAATTTGGTTGCAAAGAATCCTCGTCCGCGTGTTGGGTTTGTGGGGTGTGAATTGATTCTTAAGGCGAATTTAGGAAGCTTGAGGAGAATGGAAATGCGGAAGAAGGAGAGGTTCCAAGTGGGTTTGTATCTCTGAGTTGCGGCGGCGAATCTGAGTCTGAAGTTGAATTTGTTGGTTTTGGCAGTGACGTGAAGTCTCCATGCTTGTTGTTCTGTCTCTGATTGCATTCCCAACCACAGTGGAAAGAGAACACAGTGTCCCTCTGTCACTGTGTTTTGAAGGAGTCCAAGGAGCCGTTAGAGGTTTCAATGAGTTGGGAATTGGGATCGCATGGAATTAAATTATGAAAAGTGGAAAACGTTCAAAGTAATTGAGGATTTTTCTTTTTGTTACCAAAGTCATTGAGAATATAATTTCTCTCTCCCTCAATTATAAAAGTTGCTTTTAATTTTTGATTTCTTGTTTGAAAAAAAATGATTTAAATGTTTTTTTCATTTAATTTTGGGTTTTTTAATTTATTTTTTTACCCTAAATAGAAATGTGTTTTTAGTGTCTCAATTTCAAAAAAATGTTTTATTAGTTTCTGTCCATAAAATAAATCTCATATTAATTTTGGGGTTATTGGGATGCTTATTTTTTTTCATGGAAACAGACTACAAAATATACTTTTCAAAATTAAGAGACTAAAAGAATTAAAATTGAGAAATAAAAAAAAACTCAAATTTAAGAGATTAAGATTTTAAGTCAAACATTTGAATTATTTATTCATGATTCTTAGACATCAAAAGATTTTCTTTCACATTTGAGTGACTAAAAAATACATTTAAGTCAAAATTTCACTTAATTCTTTCATAAAAATGAGTTGCCGACATTCCACGTTAATTAAATCTCCTTACACAGCCAACAGTGTTTTAATGCCTTTAAACTTTGGAATCTCAAACTTAATGATTTCCCTCTTCGAATTGCAAAGGCTGGACCACTTAACCCATTCAATTTGAAACCTCCCTTTCTCATTCCTTTCGACAAAATATTAGTACTAATCATATATTCAATGTGCGGACAAAGACTTTGACGAAAATAAACATCCAATAATGTAAATAATGCTATATTTCTTATATAATATCTTCTTACTAATCATCTTAATGAGTATATAAAGAAAATATTAAATAAAACATAAATGCATTTATCTTGAAAATGATATTGTTAATGATAGATAATAAATTTATTTTATTTTTCTTAAAAAAGTTTATATTATTATTTAGATACTTTCGTATTACACTTTTTATTTTATTATTTCAGCTTATACTTCATGATATTGAAATTATTAGATGATAAGTTTACTTTATTTTATTAAATATTTTAAAATATAAATTATTTATTTTAACAATTACTCTATTCACTTATGTTTTTTATTTTTAATATTATATTCCAAGATATTTTAATTATTATACTACCAATTTAGAGCATCTCCAATGGAGAGTTCTTCTTGTATTTCTTAGCCAAAGTAACTGTTTCTTCTTGTTTTCCCTTAAATTCGAGTTTCTAATATAAGAAATCGTTTCTTAGGATAGTTTATTATTTTTCAATACATAAACCAACTGAAATCAGAAGGCAAAAACAGAACAGAAATACCAACTAACTGATATGGGAAAAGGGAAGAAGGACAAATTACCAAAGAGTTGTGTCGTTGCAGAATCGCCGTGCACTGTGGCCTGGTGGTGGTTGCGCGAAGGAGCTCACAGATAATGGTGGTGGCGCACGAGGGAGGTCCACCGGTGTGGAGAAGAGAGAGAGAAAGAGAGAAAGATGCTTATGAAGGGGCTAGGTATCGAAGAAGAAAAGACAAATAAGTGCAGAAAAAAAATAACAAATAAACTTTTGGATCTGGTAGACCATAAACTTGTTATTAAATTTTTTGAATAAAATATTTGGCTTCAAAAAATTTGTAACGTTGGAAATTTTGAAATGTGTGGAGAAAAATTTATTGTTAAATCAAATGAAAAAAAATGAAACAGAATGTTGAAGGGTTAATTTTTTTATTAAAAAAATGCATAGAGAGGAAATGGAAGTAATACATATGAAGAAAAAAAATGTACTTGTGAGTTAAAAAATAACCATTGAAGGCTGAAAAAATAACTCATTTTATTATTTTTAATCTATATTTCAATTTTCTTCATTTATTTGTATTTATAAAAACTGAAAAAATAATAAGTTTTAATAATAAAAATAAAAATATGTTGATTATTTGGAGTTTCTTGTATCAAAACAAAATTTTATGTGAGGTCCTTATGAGTGACATGGCATGTTAGGACCACAAAAATTTATGCGGGGACCACAAAAGATGATGAAGAATCCCATTGGAGATGCTCTTAAGTGGGTTTCTTAGTCTAGGAAACAGTTTCTTCTGAGTTCTTTGGTGTTGGATCAAAGTGAAGTGGCAAAATCGATTCTTGTAGAAAGAGGAGCGCTGCTTATATAAGGAACCAGTTCTTAACAACATAATAACATTATTTAGCTCAATCACCCTGAAAAAGAAAGAGGAAAAATAACAACCATGAACAAAAGCATAACTAACTGTTTGGCACGAGGAAGAGGCCGCAACGGCAGAAGTGGTTGCTCGAGGAAGAGGTCGCAGCAGTGTGTTGAGGAACTGTCACAATGGCTAACGATGGTGGTTGGAGTAGACGGCGCGTGCGAGTGAAGAGACCGCGACGGTGTTGGCGCGAGGAAGCTTCGTGATGGCGACAACCTTGGCTTAAGGAAGCTGGACAAACACCGGTGGAGAAGAGAAAAGGTTGGCTGAGTGGAGAAGAGAGAGGAGAAGTAGGCGAAGAGAAGAAATGTGATAGTGTGGGCTGAGTGGAGAAGAAATGAGAAGGTTATGGATAAATGAGAGAAAAAAGGGACGCGTGTGGACAAAGAATTTTTAAAAAAATTGAACGTGTGGATAAATGAGAAGGGTATGGGTTATTTTAAAAAAATTATAATAAAGGAAACAAAATAACAGTTACAAGGAAAAATTGAATATTTAGGATTTGTATTTATAAAAACTTAAAAAATGTTAAGTTTTATAAAAAAATATAAATATATGATTTTTTTTAGTTTATTGTGATTTTTTTATTTGAACAAAATTTTGTGTAAATTTTTTTATAAATAATATAACACTGCGGATACCAAAAAAATATTTCAAGAATCATAAAAAATTGATAAAGGAACCTACTCCAATTGGAGATGCTCAAAGCGAATATTGTTTGGCTGCTTAAGTTGGCAAAGATATGATTTCTCTACACATTAAAAACAGAAACAAATCCAACTGACAGTCACGTCGACCCAATTCTTACGTGAGTTGGAGCTTAACATTAATTGCAAATCAGCGGGGACAGAATATAACAGGTGTGATTCAATCAATACTTACTTCTCGTCACTCCAACAGTACCATAACATCCACTTTGTGAGCTATTAAAACTTAATGAAATGATTCTTATTATATTAATATTTTGTAATAAATAACTATAATTTCTTATTTGATCCTCCAAAACGTCAGACAATCCGGATCCTTATTTTACACTTATTAAAAAAAAAATTGTTATATCTTCTCTCAGGCGCTTTAATGTTTTATACTAAGTATAAAAAAAAGCGTATAAGAAATTGATGTAAAATATTTTTTCAATCTTTGTAAAACACTCAATTAAAATAATAATAATAATAATAATAATAATAATACTTTTAAATCATGGGACTGTAAAAAGTGTCGTTCAACGGGGATTGATGACTGTTGATCTAAATCATGGACAGTGAAAAGAGTCAATTTTAATATGAGAATGTTAAGTAATGTCATTAAAGTAATAGTTAAAGAATTAAAAGTAAAAAAGTTTCATAAAGAATAACACTTAGTGTCAATAATATATTCTTGTGATAATTTATAATAAAAGTATTTTATTCAATACTTTAAAACATTAGGGTTATCTAAGTTCAAGTGGCCATTTGGAGGGAGTTAATTGGGTAAGTTAACATGACAGATAGTTGTGAATTGCAAGGGGGCAGTGTTGATCTGATACCTAATACAGCTAGTTTATGGGTAAATGTATGACATCTCCATGTGCAATCCACAAACTAACACGCCATTTCCCAACAGCCATGGTTTGTTTATTCACTAATTCAAGTTTTTATATGCATCCTTTTCAAACAGATTCAAATGGTTGAATAAAGATTACTCAACTTCACACAGTTCACCGTTTTTATGCAAGCATGTATGGGATCTGTTTATATATATATACACATGTTAATTCGAATCACCAATCAAATACAATTTTCTTCCCCATTTCTCTCCAATTTATGATTGCAACATTCTAAGGGACACATTATCCACGGCATTTTGACTATATTAATATTAAATAAATAAACTTATCCAAAAAAACATAAGGAAAAAAATACTGAGATATGATGAAGTTGGCCCATGTACCAAAGTCATTTTAGTTCACAAGATGCCTTGTATAGCTAATAAATTTACTTAATTTTAAAAATAAAGAAACTTAATTAGTTTTAAAAAAATTATAGAGATCGATCAACATCATACATAAACCAAAACTTCTATCTAGAAGGAATCCAGAAAAGAGGAAGAAGAATATTAGTTTTCTCTTGATCAGTGGGAATATATATACATCAAAACAACAAAAACAAAAACTAACGCCTAATATGACAAGCCTCATCAGAAACAGGGAAGAACATTAGTTTGAAGTCTCGTAGCCTTTTAACCTCTCTAGAATGCTCACTCTTGCTTCCATCTTTGTCCATTTCATTATCTTTCTCCAACTCCTTTCTCTAGCTAGATCAGCCACGATTCTAGGATTTTAAATAAAAAAAGACAATTTATTTTAAAATAAAAAATTATTATTATCATGAAAGCAGAATTTTTTTTTAAAGTAAGAGATTTGATATTATAAAATTAGGAGAGATAAAATATACACATTAAAAATATTTTTTAATATGTAACTTTCTTAAAAATAAGGAAGTACATGCACCCCTCACTAGATTATATCTAAACAACAATCCAAACCTTTAACTTTTTTTCTTTTAATTCTTACAATAATTTTTTGATACATAATTCTTATAATATATATAACCTCATATAATCTATTCAAATCCCACACTAGATCTCTACCAAAACAAAATCCCACACTAGATCGCCCCTAATAATATACTCTAATGACTTCTTTATCTTATAATCGAGATTCGAGAAATGACATATACTAGGTGCCGCACGTATAATAATAAAATGAAAAACCACTAAGATTATGTACATTTTTAAGCACCATGATATCCAATATCCAACTTATATACAAACTGCAACAAACACAAACATATGTTTTAATTTTTAAAAATAAACGTGTATATGGAATTATGGATGGTCACTTGGAATTTATTAATAACCAACTAATAACTACTCTAACCACTAACATTAAATTTCTCAACCTCCATTCACCAAAACTTTTCCTTCCTTCCACCTTTCACTGTTAATGCCTTTCAACTCGCCTGCTCCACCACCACCACCACCACCTCGCTCCGCCGCCCAGATCCACTTTCCGGCACAGCGGCGGGTTTCTCGAGGAGCGAGTGGCGGCAATTGGGGCACGAGGAATGCGACAAGAGCCACGTGTCAATGCACCTCACGTGGAACCCGTGGTTGCACTTGGGCAACATTCGAACCCTGTCCCCTTTCTCGAACTCGCCGAGGCATATGGGGCACTCCGTCGCCGGAATAGTGTTATCGCCTCCGGCGGCGCCGTACACAGCCACCGGGATGCGGCTGAGCTCTCGGCGCTTCAGCCCCGTCCCCGCCAGCCTTGCCGCCGCCTGCTCCGCCGTCTCGTCGCCGAAGCGCCGCCCGCACCTCAGCGCGCACCGCGCGATGGAGTTCAGGCCCAGCGCGCATATCAAAGCGCACAGCAGCGCCGCCAGAATGATCACCATGTTGGTGTCGAAGTTCGCGTCGCTGATGAACGCGTCGCGCGTGTTGTTTCCGCCGCCGTACGACGGTGGCATGCTCAGTTCGGTCTCCAGAAACCGCCGTTGTTGCATGTTCGATGCTTCAAAATACTTCAGTCTAAAGAGAAAAAATCAACTGGGTCTCTTTAATTTTGTGAAAAGTTTGAGTCTTTGTGCTAAAATCTTGATGGGTTTTGAGATTTGAGGTTTTCTTGAGGTGAGTGACTTTTGGGTTAGTTGTGTGTACTACAGAGAGCGTTGTGAGGATTCGGAGTAGTAAAGGACACGAAACAAGAGGAGAATTGGAGAATCGCCAGCTTTTCCTTTTGAGGGGGTATGGGATAAGGAAAACTAAAGGGTGAAATTTTGTTTTGGAGGGTGGTGGTTGTTAATATATCCGAATTGGGGACCGTTTTTGCTGCTTGATTCCCAGCTCAAATCTTTCCTCAGAGATGCATGGTCCTAATGAAAGACAACAAAACAAAATAGTGCAAACGAGGTTTGAGATTGGAGAGAACATGGGAGAGTGAGTATATATATAAACACTTTTTACCTGACTTTCATATATATATATATATATATATATATATAGATAGATATTGCTACTTTACTTGTATATATAAATATTTTTGGTACCAACGGTACATCTTTTACATGAAATAATTTTATTTCACTCAAATAAAAAAATTATGAGTGATAATTTCTTTTTTAAATGTTTAACGTAAATATATACTCAAAAGTCAAGATTAATAATTAAACTCGAACATTTACGATTTTGTCAGGTAGGAGTGACCCTGAGGAAAATATAATCGAAGTTCTTCTCTTTTCAATTGGGGTGAGATCTGTAGTGCATAAAGGGCAATTTGTACGAAGTGGGCCTTGGTGAGTTGTTGGACTTGAAAAAGAATCAGAAGCTCAAGCCTAGTCTGTCAGAGATACATAGTAATTAACTTGCATACCCACCAGAGATCACACAGGTTGGAAGATATCCAAAAAGAAAATATGTGGCTAGTTTAAGATACAGTGGGGTCCGGTAGTCACAGGTGGTTAATTTGCATACCTAATTATGATTATAAATTTTATAGAATAATATTAAGAAGGTTGGTACCGAATCCACAGGTAAATCCCTTGGATTTTACGGTTAACACTATGGTGTAGCAAGTAGGGCTAGGTATGGACCAATGCAAATTGAGCTAGTCCCGAATATGAGTGTGACTTTCATGTGTTGATTAGCAGTGGAAATTTCGTTGCCAATGTCTAATTTGGCCGTGGTTTGCTTTTGACATCAGACATGGCAGATAAGAATCAAAATTGGGAAAAAGATACAAAAGCGAAGCACAACTTTCAAAATATCTCTCTTTATCAACCTTCAATTAGTCTAGCTACCCTCTTCGCAGTCTGCAATAGGCAACTTATTGCCTACATCAAACTCTGATGTTTTTTGGCACCTTTTGACGTTGATTTCTGTGGGGACTACATAGTGAAAGATATTTCCTATCATAGAAAATAACAGTAAATCTATACGTGTATATCCGTCACTAAACCTTGAGAATTCTTTGGATTATAATTAATTAGATCCTCAAATTAGGGAAAAATAAATTTGCACACGCAATCAGATGCCACTTTACTTTGGCTTATATATTCATTTTCGTGCTTGAGGCCAACAACTCACTATACTTACTTTTTATGAGCTAATAAATTTTTACCAAGAGAATGAACTTTTCCGTATTATAAATATTTGTTATTTGAATAGGATTGCTGAATAGAAGATTCTGTAATCTAAAACAAAAACACAATTATGATAAGATAGTTCCAAGAATATTAGGAAAGCGTTTGACTGAGGATATATAGCTAATTAAGCAACTGTAAAACTAATAATATTACATACATATGTAATATGATTGATAAATTTTGTAAAAACTATATGATTGATAAATAATCATATTTTTAAACGGATTCGATTTTTAGATGTGTATGAAAAAAGTTTATTAGAAGAAGTTGATATCCTTAATTAGATTTTCACCGAGGTTAGTATTTGATTCTCAGTTGAAAAAATACCTGCAAAAGAATTAAAACTAATATTAATCTAAATAATCGAATTTCTGTCTACTTTATATTTAAGTGATTTAATTTGATTAATTAAAAATTATTTTAATCACAGTAATTTGGATTTTGAATTAAATAAAAGTAAAAAAGTTTATTAAAAAAAAAGGTGAAAGTTAAACCCTTCAGAGGGACCTGCCAAATATAATTGGATATTTGTCCAATTTGATAAATATCGTTCAACTTGCTGGATGAATCCAAATTTTATGATTATATACATCATTTTTTTTTGTCTACTTGCGTAAATAATTTTTTTTTTTTTGTCAGAGGAACTGAGGAACCAACTCCTATTGAATAGTAGTATTTTTTAGCGTTCATAAATCAAAGGCAACAAGACATGGTGTTGGTGTTTTCTAGTGTTGCAGGCAAATGATGAGCTGGTTAGTGTCACGGAAGAGCAAGTGACAAACGATGAAACGTCAACAGAGACAGAGGATTTTTATGCAAACGACCTAATGCATAGTAAGTGGGATCAGGCTTTATGTCACTTGCGTTTTGCAACAGGTGGACCCTCAATATCAAAATATCAAATTCATGCAACCATTTACTATGGAAATTTCTTGGCACCATTCCTAATTTCCTATCAAAAACATTTAAAAAATAATTAAATTAATTATTCAGTATAAAAATTTCAGGTGAATTGATTGACACTTAAGATTAATAGCGTGTTTGATTTCACATTAAAAATGTATGCATGTTATTATTTTTTTAAAATGTATGTATATTATTATTTTTATGTCAAAATTGACTAAGATGATACAAAAAATGTTAGGAATAATTTTAAAATTGAAAGTTAGTTATAGAGTTAATTGAGATAATTACTCTTAATCAATAATTGTTAAATGCTATATAAGCAAGGATCATAATATTGTATAAGTAGTATTCTTAAGTTTAATATCAATATAGTTTTTCATTTATTCAATTGTGTGTTTTACTTTTTGAATGGATTTTAGTGAGTTTAACATGGTATCAAGAGTTTTGAGATCCTACAACACCTGTGAGGAAAGTTAGTTAGAGAGTTTTGTTTGTTTGATATCAACGAAGTGTGTCTTCTTCTTGAGAGTTTCTTGCTGTTTTCTTGTAAGTTTTGTGCATTGAGTATTCTTCTCCACCATTTTTTTTTCTTTTTCGTGAGGTGCGGTGGCTGAGTGAGAGTTCTTGGTTAGAAGAACAATTGAGGAAAATCGTGTACTCGCATTGTGATTGAAGAAAGGAGCATGGTGCAGACCTGGGAATTGGTAGATCCTCCTCAACACAAGAAGCCTATAGCACTAAAATGTGTCTACAAGGTGAAGGTTAATCCTAAGGAGAAGTGGTGAAGTATAAGGCCAGATTGGTAGCAAAGAGTTTTTTGCAAAAGGCAGGAATCGATTATGGTGAAGTCTATGCACCAATGGCAATGATTGAAACTGTTAGATTGGTAGTAGCCACTGTAACCAATGCAAATTGGTCCATGCATCAACTTGATGTAAAGTCTGCTTTCCTGAATGGTCCCCTAAAAAAGAAATTTATGTGCATCAGCCATGGGGATTTGAGGTCAAAGGTAAAGAAAGTATAATAACCAAGGTTAAATAAATAAAAGAAAAAGAAAGAAAAGTTTAAATTTGCTATATTCCGTCAAAAAAAGCGTTAGCGACAGATTTTGCGACGGAATTAGCGACGGATTTTCTGGCGCCGTTAGCGTGAGATTGGCGCTAGTAGCGCCAGAATGGCTCCAGAAAGCCATTTTTTCACTGGAATGTGGCGCTGGTAGCGCCAGAATGGTGCGGTTAGCGCCACAGATACTGGATTTTGGCGCGAGTAGCGCCAGAAGTGCCCCAGAAAGCTTGTTTTTCACTGGAACTTGGCGCGGATAGCGCCATAGTGGTGCGATCAACGCCAGAACGCGACCTGGACCACTATGTAAGGTCATTTCACGCGATTTTTGGGCCAAAACTCTTCCTTTCTTCTTCCTCTGAGCCATTTCCTCCATTAATGAAGTAAAAAGCTTCATATCTTCTCCATACTTCATCTAAACACTTCCTACCCAACTAGAAACTTGATTAGAACACCTCCATGAACTAGATTTCAGCTTCAATTTCTCGAGAGAACCATCAATTGGAGAAATCTCGTTCTCAAGGGAACTTTGGGAAAACTGAGTTTAGAAGGGAAAGAAGGCGATTAAAGGATGTCAGAGCTTGGAGAAGTGATCCTTCAGCCTTCCTCGACTGTTTAGAGGTAAGAAACTCAAGTTTTACCGATTTTTGGGAATTTGTTTTTGGGATGAATAGTGACCCATTTGTGATAGGGCTGGAATTAGGCTTGAGTCCTTTAGAAAAGTATGCTCAGGAGGTTGTTCTGATGAATAATAAGATTTGAATAATGACTATTGATGAAGTTTTGTTTTGACTCTGATATCTGTCTGAGTAGGAAGAATGATGATTAAATGGAGGGTATCATGACATGTATGAGCATGTTTGCTTTTACTAAAAATGTTCATGAGACTGTATAGAAGATGATTAAGCGTTGAATTGATTGTTTTGGATAACTTGGTTATTCTTGAAATACAGAGGGGTTAAGCAATTGTATGCTTTGAATTAGCTTATGCACAGTCTTAGAGGGACTCTAGTGCCTTGGTTAGGCCAAGTTAGATCCTGTTGAGGGTCTGTGAACCGCCAATAAGGTGGTTAGCTCTGATAACCCTAAGATAGAGAACAAAACGATGTTAATGGAAAGGAATAGAGTTTCCTTTCATTCTAACGGTTGAGGACCGTTATTGATTGATTGTTTGTATGCCTTGTGTAGGGCATGATACAGACATTGCTGGTGGTTGTGACCACGAAGCCGGAAGAGCCGGTGTAGCGCTGAGAGCAGGTAAGTTCTTTGTTCTTGGGAGTGTTTCCCTTGATTGTGTTCCACCATACTCTAGAGGGAGTGATGATTATTGTATGAATTGATGCATGTATATTGAAATTGTGTGTTACTATTCTGATTGGAATCATGTACTTGATATACATGGATTGAGGCTATGTGTGTTGATTGATGAGATTTCTCTGACCAGTAGAATAAAATAGAATATATATATATATGTTTGAAAAAGTCCTGATGAGAAATGTGCCTATATAAATGGATGTAGCTTCCTCAGGCAAATAATAGAAAGTCCTGATGAGAAATGTGCCCATATAAATGGATGTAGCTTCCTCAGGCAAATAATAGGAAGTCCTGATGAGAAATGTGCCCACATAGGTGGATGTAGCTTCCTCAGGCATTGATAAATGATATATATATATATATATATATATATATATATATATATATGCCATGTACATGTGATATGTTTAATAGTCTTATGGCTAAATGATGATGATGTATGTTATAAAAAGGGTGATGATGAACCCTTGAGACATATGTATATGTGGTGATATGGCTTGAGAGCTGTGATGGCTAATTTGTAATGTCAATTTTGATATTATATGCATAGAAGTGAACCAGGGAGAGGAAAGACCTCCAAGGACCCTGAGTTTACTGAGATTGTTATCTCACCCCTGTTGGGGGTTATGTTTTGCAGGTGATACTCAGGGAGCTGCTGAGAGATCCCAGGGCAAGAGGCCCAAGCAGGGATAGGTCTTGTAGGGACCTTAGGCATAGAGTTTGAGAGCATGTTGGCTCTATATTTTGGATTTATGCCTATTGTTTTGTACCCTGAGAGGGATTTGTATAGTTTTGTTATGTATACACTTTGTATATTATGAGAATTCATCATATATGATGTACAATTGTTGTTAATGACGATTGATGACGTCATTTTATTTATTGCTTCCGAATTAATTATCTGTAATAATTGCTGCGCTTAATAACCATAAATCAATATTAATGCACCGGATGCATACGGGGCGTTACAGAAAGCAAGGTGTACAAGCTCAAGAAGACACTCTATGGGCTTAAACAAGCTAAAGAGCTTGGAACAGGAAAATTGATAGCTTCTTATCCCAAATTTGTTTTGAGAAATGCACCTCAGAAAATGGAGTCTATGTGAAATGCTAGAAAGGCAATGAGAAAGCAGAGAAATTGATAGTGTCTATATGTTGATGATCTCCTAATTACTGATAGCAATGAGAATGCAATTAACAAGTTCAAAGGTCAGATGATGAATGAATTTGAGATGAGTAACCTTGGACTCCTTACTTACTTTCTGGGAATTAAGTTCAAAGAAAATCAATATGGTACAGTGATGCATCAATCTAAATATGCAAAAGATCTATTGAAAATGTTCAACATTCAGCAATGCAATCCAGCAGGAACACCATTTGAAGTTGGACCTTTCTTAAAGAATGATACAGATGAAGAACTGGTTGATCCTACTTATTACAAAAAGATAGTTGGATGCTTGAGATATTTGTGCAATACAAGGCCTGATCTAAGCTTCAATGATGGGTTAATAAGTAGATTCATGCAAGAGCAAAGCAATCTCACTTGTTAGCTACAAATAGGATACTAAGATATGTGCAAGGGATAGTGGACTTTGGAATCCTATTTCCAAAGGGAGAGGCTGGTGTAGAACCAAAATTGGTTGGATATTCTTATTCGGATTGGTGTGGAGACAAGTATGACAGGAAAAGCACAGCAGACTATATCTTTTTCTTTGGAGGGGCACCAATCTCTTGGTCCTCCACAAAGGAACCTGTTTTAGCACTCTCTTTTTGTGAAACAGAGTACATTGTAGCCTCAGAAACTACATGTCAAACAATATGACTAGATGCCTTGATGAAAGAATTACAAGTAAAGAGTAAAAGCAATATGAAGCTGCTGGTGGACAACAAATCTGTTGTTGATTTGGCAAGACATCTAATATCTCATGGAAGGAGCAAGCATATAGAAACAATGTTTCATTTTTTAAGAGACCAAGTCAGCAATGAGAAGCTGAAACTAGAGCATTGCAGAACTGAAATTCAGTTGGCAGATATTTTCACTAAAGCTTTGAAGTTAGAAAAGTTTAGAAAGTTAAGGGATTCAATTGGAATTGTATGTATAAATGCAACTTTGAATTAAGGATGAGTGTTAGGAATAATTCAAAGATTGAAAGTTAGTTAAATAACCAATCTTGAAATAGTTACTCTTAACCAATGATTGTTATCTGCGATATAAGCAAAGTTCATAATATTGTATAAGTAGTATTCTTAAGTTTACTATCAATATAATTTTTCATTCATTTAATTGTGTGCTTTATTTTTTGAAGGAATTTGAGTGAGTTTAACAAAACAACTTGAATTTGATTTAAGTGATATGCATTTGTTTTTGCTCAATGTTATACTAAACATGCATTAGAAAAAATCTCAAATTTTGAAGAATGTTCAAGTTATTTATAATTACTTACCAACAAATTAAGTTCTCATTTTGACGTTAAAATATGAGACCAATCCTTATTGTCACGACAAAAGTTTGTTAGCATATTGCAACAATTTATTAGGTGAGATTGTTGCATTTATGCATTACTTAATCTTGATTGTTCCAAGTCAAACTCTAAAGTGAGATATAAATTACACAGTAGCTAATTAATATTGATAGTTATATAGCATACGATGATGGATTATTCTGACCACCACACTTAGTTGAAGCCTACCTAACTATATGAACTAAGCATGCAAACTAATGTCAAAAGAAATCTATGCAACATAATGGCTAGACTTCCTTCTATTTTGGTAAAATTCATGCTACTTTTGTTCATGACCAAGTTTTCTTCGGCTCGAACTCTTGGCAATCCATCCTCTTACCATAACCATGGCCATCACAGAATATCATTTTTAATGAGGGACATGTTCAATAATGGTAGTGCACAATATTCAGAGAAACCAGCCACTACTAAAGTCACTGGTCAACTACCTTTCCCAAAACCTCTAGGCTTTCTTCCTCCTAAAGGAGGGATTCCAATACCACAATCCACTCCAACAACAATTCCACTTACTTCATCTTCCACTCAAACAATTGATCTATCTAGTATTGGCTTCTCTTTTCCCACTAGAGCAACACTCCAAGAGCTCGAGTGTGGATCAGTATATCAATAGATGAGGAACTACTTATAGATGATGGAGTTGAACTACACAAACTTGGAAAAGCACAAGGGGTGTGTGTTGCTAGCTCAGAGGATGAAAGCAGTCATATGGTGGCTATCACAGCAAACTTTTTGAAGGGTGAGTTTGAGGATGGACTGAGGCTTTTTGGAATGCACAAGACTGATGTTTTTGAGTCACATGTTGCAGTTATTGGAGGCACTGGAAAGTACTATGGTGCTAATGGATATACTGCAGTTAAGGTTGTGGACAAAGTAGGGTCTCGAAAAAGAGAAAGTGACAAGTTCAAAGTTCCTCTTGTTTGATGTGTATCTTAATTAATTAAAAGGATCTAATCATCTATAGAACACAGGTGTTAAATAAAATAAATAAATGCAGAATGTGTTTTCTATTCAGTATTGAGATCTAATATGATGATTTGAGTCTTAATATATGATACACCAGATTTCATCTAGTTCATTGCCATCTTTCACCTTCCACTGGAAACGTTTTGTATCTTCCACAAAATAAAATTGAAAAGTATGGAAGAATGTAAAATGATATACGAGAAGGGGAATCTTGCAAATATAAATCTGAGTGGCATGATGACAAATCGATCTAGGAAACATAACTGAATTTCTATTAAAGTGATTCTTTCCATCAATAAATTCATTGAGTAGCTTTAATATTGGTACTAATTAAAGTCACAAATCATAATGTTGATGTAATTATGTAAAGAGTAACGATATTAGTCCACTTCGTTTTGGGTGGATTTAGGGTGGAAAGGAGACGGGTAGAAAAGAAGAAAAGAAAAGGATGGGAAGAGACTCATAAATATGATAATATTAATTGATGTAAGGGAAAATGAAAATATAAATAAAAAACAAGGTAAAAGTAAGATGAAAAATAAAATAAATGAGTAATTATAATTATTTTTATGTAAAAAGAGGTAAAAGCTACCCTTTGCTTCACACTTGACTTACATATGTTAACATTTTAGTCAATAATTAAGAACATGCTCATAAGAGTGCATTATAAAATATGTTGTTAACATTTTTCTTGTAATTATAAATTAAAGAAAAATTTAACTAACTGTTAGGTATGACTGATGGCGTGACTGCTGATAATAAAAATAAAAAATTCAATTAATAACAACGGGTTTTTTTTAAGATTGTTGAAATTTAATTTCTGGATGAATCCAAATTTTATGGTTACATACATTGATTCTTTCTTCGTCTACTTGCGTAAATTATTTAAGTTTTTTCTCAGAGAAACCAACTCCCAATGAATTTTTGAGCGTTCGCTCATAGATAGGAGGCAAAACGTGGAGTTGGTGTTCCTTAAGTGACAAAGTATGAAACGTCATAAGAGGACAGAGGATTTCTATGCAAATGACGTAATGCATAGCATTGATATATGGATGAGGCTTTATGTCACTTGCGTTGCAGAAGGTGGACCCTCAAAATCAAACTATCAAATTCATCTTCTGCTAAAGCCAATTCCAACCCCACTGAATGATATCAGCTTTGTAATCTAGAGGGATGATATCGCATATGGCCTTTTTTTTTTATCAATCATATAAACTTTACACGTTTTAATTGATGATGGTGCCGTTGGATATAACTAAAATAAGCAACTAAAAGTTTTGGCTTTATGTAACTTAAGTGCAGTTAGTGGATACACAACTTTTTAGTAAGAAAAATTAAAATCTTACATCCCAATTTGGGGGACACGGTGGATGGAGGAGATATGGAGAAATACAGAAATACAGAAAAGGAAAGAAAGAAAATAATAGATATGATAAATAATGTGTGTCCGGTTGTATTTTGCCAACATGTGTAAGGAAATTATTATTTAATGTAATTTTTTGTGTGACTTTTGTCTATAAACAAGATAATTGAATCGATCATTGACAAGACACAAGAGCATCTTTTATGTTAGTCCACAAAAAGTTTGAGATTATTTCTAATTGTATTCATGCCATTCTTATGAATGAAATAATATAAGTATGTTGCAGTAAAAAAAGGTGACGTAATGAGAATTATAGAGAGAGATAGAAAAAAAAATAATGAATATGAATTGAGACAAAATGGACAAACATTTATAAGAACTCTTTCACTAAATTATGTGAATTAATAAAATTATATTATTATATGTAATAAAATAGTTTTCTATTGTTATTTTTTTTTAACTTTAGTCTTTTCTGCATTGGCTGTACTAAGAATTGATGTTGAAAATGATTTTCTAAATCAACTATTAGTATGATCGATGTAGGAAATTATGTGAGAAATTTCAAAAGTTACAAAGGTCGTTAAATTGAATATCAGTTCATTCAATTGAATGAAAAATCAATATAATTTTTTTTGTAGAACAATTCTTTGTACAATTGACCTAGAAAAATCTTGTCAAGAATTTTAAAAGTTATAAAAGATGTTTACATTCTAGAACGATTGATAAAGGACTGATATATTTAGTACTTTTGACATGTTATTAGTATAACTGATCTAAAAAGTGTTTTGTAGATCAATTCTAAAGCACCTGAGATAGAATGTTTATTCCAAAACTAAAAAAAGCATCACTCTCATACTATATCAGTTTTGCATATAAATCGATGTGAGTTTCTCATGTTAAAAATATCTCTTTTGTATTAATTAGTAACTTAGTATCATATATTTTTCCATATTATTCATGATGTGTTGGGCCGCTGGCAATTGCTATTTTCACTTCCCTTTAATGTTTATACACTTAAGAAGGATAGAGAGAGTTACGAGGATAATTTGGAGAAGGTTGTGGGGTTCGAACTTTTTTGTTTTTTGTTTTTAAGTTCCTGTTAATTCTTAGAGTTTTATAAAATTATGTCTAGCCAGACTTTGAAAGAAAAGAAAATTCAAAACCAAAATTAATCAGGCTCTCACATTCTAAAAAATCAGCAGATTTGTTCAACATTTAGCGATTTCTTCTCTGTTATATTTATCGTTGGGTTATTTAAGCAGACTTTTTTTTTTGTCAACAAAATACTTGTGTAACATTGACAGGTACCAGTGGTACCAAAAGGAAGTTATTTAAGCAGATTAGTTTGGTTGGGTTATTTAAATTGTTGGTTGGATAATGATCGATCCAATTACTTTTTAAATCCATTGGATTAAGAAGATCTGGTTGGTTTCGGTTCTTATGGTTCGGTGGGATTGTTGATGGCCTAATAAATCCTATTGACATTGATCCACATGATGAATTATGTGTGATATTTCTCCCAGTCATAAATTGCTAAGTGGATTAAATCAATGTCTATTATATAAATAACCTTTTACCCGTTTAGTTTAGTTTTTTTTTTTTATAGGTCAATAATATTGGTTAGATTTTGTTAGAATGTAATATGAGAAATTGCAACTGATGACCTCTTTCTCCCTTCAACTCATAAATCTCTCTTTTAAACCACTAAACTATCTTATAACTCTTACTTGTAGAATTCGTGTTTTTCCTTCTCGGATTCCAAGCTATATACTTAAACAGAAACCGTTAAAAACTTTTATAAATCATTTTTATCTAATCATCTTAATTAATATGGTTTATTAAAGTTAATAGGAATATATGGTCCGTCCAAACAGGGTGTTAACACTTCTACATTTTTTGCTTAAGAATAAACTCTTCTACAATTTAATGAATCAGCATTAATTACAATTAGCACGCATCTGCAATTTTTTTTTCAACAGCATCTGCAAACAATGGACTTGCTCCCAATTCATGCTTAGATTATTTTAGATTGAATTTGTGTGTATATTTATTCTCAACTCTAGCTCATGTGAGAGGTACAAGCTAGCATTCATAAATTAATGCTAGCTGCATATTATTATTAATTTAGAGATCGACCACACAAGTTGGTATAACAATCTGACAAAAGAAACACGAACAAGCAAGACGAATACAATGACTCAATAATAAGAAGACTAGTCGATGCAGTTATTCACACATCCCTAGCCATATATCATTATATTGTGCTATATCCTTCTCTTCTCGAGTTACAGCTCCACATATCATTAACCTCACTGCACTCTGCATCAAAACAAAAAAGGCTCTATCACTTTCAATATTCAAAAGATCCATGATTATAAAAGACAAAGATCCATTGAATATACAATTTATATTTTAGTACATATATCTAATATATAACATAAATGTTTATTTTCATAATAAATAAATATTTTTAATTTATAAATTATATTTTAAATTTATGGTAAATAATTCATATTGTGAAATTGAGTTATTTTTAATAATTAATCTTTTTTAAAAAATATTATTGAAATTTAATCTAAAAATACGGATAAAAAAGATAAGAGAAGAAAATTAAGAAACTGGATACAAATAAAAGGGAAGTGGTTTGAAATAATTGAGAATTTTTTTACCTAATTGTTTAATTTAATTAATTAAAATGCACAAATTGGAAAGGTTCTAACTCTATTGTTGTTTTTATACACCAAAATACATGATTAGGATAAGATGCATGACTGAACTAGACTGAAAATACTCCTAAAATCTCTCCATATTCTAAAACATCTTTAGTGCAAAATCTTGAATAAGGATTTTGAGTTCAAGATTTGATTTTCACTAAATCTCTCAATAAAAAAAGGTGAACAGATATTCAACATGCAGAATAAATTTTTGTAAAAGAATTCGTAAGATCTCTCCATTATTCAAATTTTTTTTTTCATCTTTCTATCCCCCTAAGATCTCAAAATGAGATTTACCACTTAAAAAAAAATGGAAGAAATCTTGAGATATATTTAATCATATATAACACTATGAGGTTTACCAAAAAATGATCTAAAATTCTAATTTGAAATCTACCACTACTTTCATTCCTAAAATGTGCAAGAGTAGTTAAATTATGCACATTTTAACAAACAAAATTATGCACATGCATTTTATCAAATATTGTTGGTTTGAAAGAAACTAAATTAAGTCTCTTTAACCAATGTCTCATATTTAAATACTTGGCACCAATTATGGTGAAAAAAATACATATGCACATTTTGATATATATATATATATATATATATATATATATATATATATATATATATATTAAGTACCTGGTAGAGTCGGTGGAAGGGCTGATCTGGTAAGGAATGTTGAGGACATAGTGCTTAGGAAGGGCAGCAGCACGGTCCACACTGGACTTACCATAATGGAACGCACTAACAGCGTTCTTGATGCATTTGCAAACGGTGTGGAGTGAGCTAGGTTAAAGAGATAGGAAATGCATGTGGTGAGGTTGCTCACCACTTGGTTACATGTCACTGCTGCTTCGGCCTTCGGAGTACTGGAAATTACACCCAGCACCATGCACACAATTGCCTTGCAAAGTAGCTTCACAACAGAAGATTGAGGTAGTAAAGTGAGAGCCTATAGTTTATTAACTTAGGGCATTTTGAGATTTTGGTTTTTATTCATTTTTAAAAACAAAAGCGGTTTTGGGTTATATATGGTTTTAATTAGTTGTAAAAACAAATTATTTAATTCTCTTATTTCTTTTGAATAAAACACAATACAATAATAGTGTATAATTATTATTACTGTTACCATTAACTGCTATAATAAATTGCTGCCACCACTGCAATGGTGGTTTGTGGACTGTGGTGGTGGTTTTCGTGATGGTTCAGGTTGGTTTGCGATTGTTTTCGTGTGATGTTGGTGGTGGGTTTTCATATAGTAGTTGATGATATTAAATTGGTTGGTGAAAGATTAAAAAATATGATTTATTAAAAACATTATATGTGACTGTTTATTAGACTTCTTGATTATATAATAATTAAGTAAATGAATTGTTAATATTATTATTATGCCATGACATTTTTATCGGACAGTAAAGATAAAAAAAAATTTAAATCAAAATGCTAAAAAAAAAATTAAAGGACTAAAATAAAAAATATTTTATTTATTTTTTTGACATAAAATACCTTATTTTATATGGACGAAAAGATTTTTTAAACCAAATTTTATATATGAGTAATATTACCGGCATATTTTATTCTTTCAAAAGTAAAGCACGGTAACAGTATTGGTCCCATTATTGCATTTATTTGAAGCATTAACATATACTGTATGTGTTCTCAGAAGAAAAAAAACATATAAAGTCTGTGGAGGCTTGCAGATCGAACAACATTAATGGGATACCCTACTCCTACTAGACAGTATTCTAATTTCTAGGGCACTTTGCACGGCAACTGACAAAGATTGATAACTCAAAGTACCTAATAAGTTACTATTATTGAGCAGCATTGAATATAACATTGGCTGTTCTACCTAACCCATAAACGTTGATCGATGGTGGCATATCTCAGTTGTTACATTTAGAAAAAGGGCAGTTACGTACGAATAGATCATACAATGTTACAGTTAAGTTGTTAATATGTAGGTTACAATTAAGTTGTTAATGTGTAGGGTATTACATTTTTTTTCCAGAAAATCTTCTTACTAATTATCTCACTTGTTAGATATATAAAATACTGAATGTGTTAAAAGTTTTTAAGACATTAAATGTATTTATTTTATTTAATTCCTTTTTGTAAAACATCAAGATGTATAAGAAAATATAACATTCTCATTATAGTATCATTTTTATATTCATATTTTTTAAAATATCTCTAGATTTATATTTACGTGAAGATGAAATTGAAGACATGTTTTATTCGTTTTTGTTTTTCAGTTTTTAAAACCCTTGTTTTGAAAATAATTTTCAAAACATAATAAATTAGAAAGTTGCAAAATGGTAAAGAAAAAACTAAGAAAAACAACCGTGAGTTTGATTTTTGGTAAAGAATTAGTTTATATATCGTTGGCTTTATACGAATATAACGAAAACACAGAGTAAAAAAGATATAGAAAAGAGATAGATAGAATGAGAGAAAATATAACAGTTGATATAAAATACAAAGATATAGAAAAGATAATATCGTAGAGAATGTTATATGAATAAGTGATCTAACACAGAAAAAAGAAAAAGTGAGTTAATTATAAGTTTATAACGAATAATCAAATACTAAAATGAACAATACTCGGTTACTTACGGTGACTTTAACGATGTAGGCAGAAGTGGGAAATAGTAAAAAGTAAGACCGTACAAATTAACGTGCAGTCATATGAAAACTTTTAATTCTTAGGAAAGTAGCAACATCTCTTAGGGCCCCAACATCATTTTGGGGGATGCAGAAACCTGCCAAACCACATGGCTATACATATATATAGAAACGGTTGATCAGTTAGCAACCCATTGTTAACTCTGATATATTATCTCCTTTTCATTTTTTTTTTTGATGTTTTAGTTTTTAATTTTTTTTAAATATTTAATATTTTAAAATTTAAAATCTAACGAATATATTTTTATTTAATATTCACGTGATACAAATATCAAATATCAATATATTAAATGAGGATATTTTAATTTAAATATCATATTTTTAATTTTATTAAATATTTCTTAATTCATATGTAATAACTTTAAACATAAAAAAAGATATGAAAATAAGGTAGTAGATATTAAGGTATAAAGTCATTAATTGTATCAAGTTGTAGGTTTCAGCATGAGCTCATCCAATTGCTTGCATTAAATGAAATCAACCAGTAACTACCTATCATTCCTTAGTTCAGTTTTCACTTAACGAACTCGATCAGGTTGAATCTGTACTCTATATATAGTCCTTAAATTCACAAATCATAACATCAACACCATCACTTACTCACTAGTCACTATAACTTACCCTTGAAGAAGTGCAATTTCATTGTCTAACTCTTCCAAATCATGGCTAGCTCACTGCTTGTCAAGAAGGTTACAAGCTGCATGGTTATGGTGTTGATGGTTAGTTTTGGACACATAATTCCCTTGGCAGAAGCTGAAATTCCATGTGGCAGGGTGCAAATGACTGTGGCGCCATGCATAGGGTACCTAAGGGGTCCTGGTGGAGGTGTCCCTGCAGCATGCTGCAATGGGGTTAGGAGCATAAACAACCAAGCCAAAACCACCTCAGATCGTCAAGGGGTGTGTAGGTGCCTCAAAAGCACTGCTTTGAGCTTGCCTGGACTCAATCTTGCAACCATTGCAGCCCTCCCTAGCAAGTGCGGGGTCAACTTGCCCTACAAGATATCCCCCACCATTGATTGCAACGCGTAAGATCAGTCACATTAACCCTCTCCTCCTTACTAAAAATATATATTAATAATGCGATGTATTCTATTAACAAATAATTTAGGAATAAATAACTATTTTTACCCTCAAAACAGGTTCACAATTCAATCTTTTTGAAAGAACAAAATTTAGATTTAACTCATGAATAGGTAAATAGTATGACAATTACATTCTACAGTCTTGAATGATTATTTTGTTATGAAATTATAATTTTTAAAGATTAATTTGATATTAAATTATAAAATTTAGAAATTAATTTGTCTTTTAAGTTATTTGATAGGATATAATTGTTGTATTATATTTTTTATACATTAAAGAACAAAAATAATAATTTATCCAATAATTTTGTTTATAAAAAAATTATATTATATACATATATAAAGACACTAACATCAAGTTCCCTTTGTTAATTGTAGGGTAAAGTACTGAGCAGTTTGCACGAGCTGAGGGTTTACGCTTGTTGACTTTATATACTTGTTTCGCAGTAATAATCAGCAAATAGAGAATAAAGATGGTTTAATTTCCTCCATTGTCCTGGATCCCACTGGGGAGTATACTTTATACTAGGATGATAATGATCTGCATCTCCATAAATGTTATAATAATAATGTTGGTTGTCCAATGAAATTTGATTTTCTATCACTAATATATATCATTCCTCGATCTTCTCTTATTTTTAACTTTTTTGGTTCAGTAATAATTAAATTAAGAAAATCATTCTTCTAAACTTGAGATTTTACATTTACAACACACTTATTAAATATGACAAAAAATTAATTAATATTATTAATTGGCAGTAAAAAAAAAGAATCAATATCATGCACTTATAAATTATAATATACATTTTCATTTGACTTATAATTTACATATTAACAAAGTACACAATGAAAATGTCTCTCATATATAAGGATAATATACAATTACTTAATATAACTATATTTTTATATATAAGACTTAATTAAATAATTTGGTAAAATTTTAAAAAAATTGTTAATTTAATTAATAACAATAAATTTATGTTAAATTTAATTTTTTTCCAAAATAATTTTTGTCATTATAATATTCGATCCTCTTTCATTTAATTATTAGTCAATACATTCTTTCTTTTTTTTATTAGAGATATTTTTAGTTTAAAAGTAATTAATACAAATAATATTATAAATTGAACCGTATAACTAAAAAAAGAAATATTAATTTATACTTGGGTCTTATAAATAAAAATAAAGTGAAAGTGAGTATATTGTTTGGTAGTCTACTAAATTTTGCTATAATAATATTTATTATTGTATTAGTGAATTATATCACTAGCAAATGAACAATTTATTTAAAAACATATTCTTTTGTTCTTACTAAAAACAGGAAGAATATATCTGGTTTTGTGTAAAAAAATGTGAAAGAATAGCCGAATTCTTTCACTTTTTATTATCTTCCAAACATGTTCGGTAAGTCATCGAGAAATACTGAAATAGGTTAAGCCAACCTGAGCATCAACTTAAATAGGTTTGAACTGATTTATAATTATAAAATCTTAGTTGGATTTATTGCATATTATAGGTATTGCTTGGGTTCAGTTCAATTTTGATAATTTCTTTCAATAAAACACTTATAAGAACTTCCTGAAAATCTTAATTTTAAAAAAGTTAGATAAGAGAAATTCTATTTTTTTTAAATGAATAGGTTCAGTTTAATTTGGATTTTTTTTCAATAAAAAAATTATTTATAAGAACTTCTGAAAAATTTATGTATCTTAATTTTTAAAAAAATATATATGAGAGAAATTTTAATTTTTTTTAAATGCATAAGTTAATTTTATCTTATAATAAAAAATGGATTCTCTCTCTATATAAATGCTTACTATGAAATTTATCAATACTACTAAACCTTAATTACAAAGCTTGGCTTGATCTATTTTTTTATATATATTTAGACGTTCAAATAAAGCAATTAATTTATATTTAAATAAAATAGCAAATTGATTGAGTATGCAGTTGCATTAAATATTTGAAAAAAAAACCTTTATCATTCATGATATATTTATACTCTACTCAAACAAAATTACTTGAAGATATATGATTTAAAAAAACAATTAAAAAACAAGTTTGTTTTAATGAGTACTTATTTTTTCATGACATGGTTTTCACTAATTAATTGGATCAAATGTGTCGAGGTCTAAGTGATGAAATATACATGCCAAAGATATATATATATATATATATATATATATATATATATATATAAAGACGTTTCGAACTTGGTTTTACTGATGAGCGAGCACTAATTTGTTCACATTGTTTTTTGTTTTTCACATTCTGTACATGAGAAAAAGTATTGTACAATGCCTTCATAGATCATATTTGCATTCAGATATCAGGTCGCACGTTCTGCATCGGTTGTTTTTCAGATATTATCAACATTTAAAGCCTGAATGGCAAAGTAACTCTGCAAAAGCTAGTATTAATTCCATTTGTAATGTGGCCAACTAGGTTCGTATAATTCTACTTGGTAATTGGTTAATTTCTTTTGGTAAAATATATATAGGCCTTCCCTTTATATTATCCAATCGGCATCTTATCCTCTATAAGATCTGAAGTTCACAATGCGTTAAAGCACAAAAGACACTTATTTTCTGTATCTATGTCTATCCCAAACAATTCACGCAGGTACATATCAGTCATCTCTTTCCCCAAAAGGAATGAGAATTGAACTTAAACAATTGTTAGAAGTTGGAATAACAGCATAATATAATTATTAATTATCAAGCAGATGTTATAATGGTAGCGAAATCTTATGTCACTAATTAGTGAAACTGGTTACGTGTATGTGGACCCTGTGTTGCCATGCAATGTCAGCAAGCAAAAAAAAATCAAAATTTAACCAACAAACTTACAGATTGAATATAGTTTGTATGGAGAACAATAAATATAAATTATTCAAGCAAATTAACCATAACAGGTGGTTTACTTTTATTTCTTATTTTCTTGTTAGACTTTTTCATCTTGCTATATCTCTTGTCCTTAATTTAAGCCTAAAACTCTGAATTCAATCTATTAAAGTCAATAGTCCTGTCTCAGAAAGTTGACAAAGGTAAAAAAAAATGAAATTTGGACATATATTAATCCAAAAACCAGAAAAAAAAACATTAATTATTGAAAAAAAACATTCTTATAGTTAAAATTTCCAACTTATATTTTACCTGCTAATCTGGATGGAAGAAAGAGCATGGAGCAACAAGTGAAAATCTACACCTATAGCTGCAAAAAAAAGTCAATATCAAGCTAATACCATCCCGAAAAAGATCATTTGTAAGCAATAACAAAACTTGCTCCAAAATAATAATAGAAATAATAAGTAACACTCCTTTATTAGCTGAAATTTATTTAAAAAAAACTACAAAATCATCGTCGAGATCAAATAATAAAGAGTGAAAAACCTGAATTACTATGATTTCTAATAAATTTGAGCTTAACATTTTTACCTGTGAGTGGAAGAATGAAAATGAAGAACACAACGGACCAAGCCTGGATGCATGGGATCGCGATCCTCAGGGAGAAAGTCGTTGAGAAACCTCAGCCGATTCAAAACCTTGGAACAAGGTCCACTGAACTTCCTAACCACATACGAATCCTCATTCATCAAGTTCTATCGCAGAATGTCCCTAAAGCCTCTCCCCAACTCCCTAAATATCTATGAAATAGAAGTAATAAAATAGAGTGTTCTTACCTCTATGACGATGGCGGCACACCACCGCGGTGCGGCGCGAGAGACACCTTCGACGGCCGATGAGTGAGGGAACGAGCTGAGTGAAGGAGGGAGGACACGAGGGTGAGTGACTCAGTAAATATTTTTCTATTTATATTGTATAAATATATAATATATATGATTGTTTATTTTATATAAATTTATAAAATCCTCTATTATGCACAATACAATATTTATAAATGTTATATAATTAATCTATCGTTGAAAGTAGAATTATACAACAATTTTTGTAAAATTGTTCTGGTTGAACTCCTCTTAATTACAAAATTGTCACTATCTTTTATTTAAAATTGATTTTTGAAAACTGTTATCGTTTTAATAAGCGTCGTAAAATACAATTTTTTTTAATAATGAAAACCATGCTCAGAGACTCAATCTTGCTAGCCTTGCAGCCCTTCCTGCCATGTGTGGAGTCAACTTTCCCTTCAAGGCTAGCCCCCCCATTGATTGCAACATGTATATCACTCATCATGCTCTTTAATTATATATTCAACGTTGAATATATATTATTTCCTCCGATCTTATTTATATAATATTTAATTATTTAATCCATTAAAATTAAAGATAATAATTAATTTAGTCGATAATAATATATATGTAAAATTTATACTCCGGGAGAAATATATATAAACCACAAAGGCTGAAATTAATTAATTAATGATGCTGACCACTTTTGTGCATATATATAATCGTTACTCGAATAAAAAAAATCTATATATAATTGTTACTTCATACTTCTCAAAAGAAAAATTTGTTACTTCATATTAAACTTTTCGTGCTTGTATAATGTGTTTACAATGCAAGGACACTACACTAACATCAGATTCACTTTGTTCATTGCAGGGTATAGTAATGAAGCACCTAGCTTGCATGAGGTTGCACGCTAGTGGATCTTAGTATACTTGGCTTGTGGTAGTAATAATTAACTAGGTAGACAAAGGTGAATAAAAGAGTATGGTTTAATTTCCCCGGTAGTTTGGATCCCCATTAGGGGATACTTATGTGTGATTACGATTCGCATCTCTAAAATAATTGTATTAATGTTGATTGTCCAATGTGACAGTGACATTAAATTTTCTATCTTTAATTTAATATAAATCATTCTCTCGTCATTATCTTACTCTTATTATTTACAATAATTACTTATATTAACAACCTGTACAATTAATTTAAGAAAATAGTACATCTATACTTAAGATCTGTTTAAACTTAACATACACTTATAGCAATGAATAAAATTCTAATTATCAAAACGAAACTCTGTTCATAGTACCAATAACATATATAAACTGTATTGAACTGTTTTCCTTAAAGCAATATGTACAAAAGTGGTTAACAAAATATTGGAATTTTCCATGGATAATACAAAAAAATATATATATATATTGTATATTACACCGGGTACAATACAAGTAAATATCAAACTCCACATCTTCTGTGGCATACTGGCACAGCGCACCCTTTTTTCAATCTATTAAAAAGTTAATCGGCAAACATGGCAACATCCATACAACTTCATGCGTAAACCCTCAAGCTTCTGCTTACCTTATGCTGCAACAAATTAAAAGTGGAAATCAACAAATGAAATTGAGATTAATAATCTTCTAAATACCCACTATCTACATTTATAAATATGCATTATTCTTTAAGAGACAAAAGCATGTAAGGAAGTGTATTTTACATTTTTTTTCTCCTTATTATAATAAGGTTAGGTTAAGAAGATATAAGATTAAGAGGAACTTAAGAAAAAAAGATAGAAAAAATATTAAAAATTCGAATTTTCACACCGATATTTTTATAATAAAACTAATAAACTAATTAATTGTGTTAATAAAAAAAAAAAAAGGTGAGGTTAGGTTACGTACATGTCGCAATCCATGTCGTGACTGAAATGGTAGGGCAAGCCAACGCTGCAGCTGGAAGGAAGGCTTTCATACGCAGTAGTGTTAATACTATGATGGTGTTGCTTAACAACATCTTGAAGGCAACGACAAGCTAGATGCTGAGTATGTATAGAACTCATGACAATGTCCCTTAGGTTTCTAACCGCCATGCAGCACTCCACTGGGATGTTGTTTCCACCTGTTTTCACGTAACTGCCACATGCTGCAATAACAGGTTTTATCTCGCAGCATGTGAATTCAGCCATGGCTCCTAGACACGGTTCACCCAACGCGGCCACGATGCACACCATCAGAACCACGCAACTCGCCTTCGCAAATGCTGTCTTGTTGTTTGCCATGTGATGGAATTGCAAAAACACTGGTTTAATTTGGAACGAGGATGATTGCTTAGAGACTCTGAAGCTATATATGCAGATGAGTTTTGCCTCGTGAAAATAGTGAAAGATGGAACTAGGATTTCGCGGAAAACTTATTTATTGGTGGCTCAGAGGATTCATTATTTACTTAGTGTTTCTTCTGCCTATATTTTTGGAATGATATGCCTGTATATAAAAGTAACACATAAATATATTGTGCTTTGTAGAGAATATTAACACTGTGGGATAATCTATTTACTGAGACTTTAATTTTAGACTACTAATTAAGCTACAATAATCTAACATCAGTTAATCTAATTCTATGCATTCGATAGAGGTGGATAATCTATTTCTATTTATAATATATAACAATTGAATAACTGAATGGTAAGCTGCATATAGTAACATATGTAACTCATGTCAATCACCCAAAAAAAAAAGTAAATATATATATAACCCGAATTTTGATTTGAGTCAAAATTTTCTATTTTAACTTTTAAGCTTCTTATAGTTTGCCAAATCAACCATTATTTATCTTCAGGCTTAAGTTAGTTTTCTTTTTTATGTTTTTATTTTAGCAAGTTATCATATCAGCTCCTCAATTGAATGAGTATCTTTTCAACTTTCTTATATTGTATTCAAGTTTCTTTTCAACGTTCTCAATATGTTGCCGCTGTATCTTATCAGCTCTCTTTTACAGTTTTATTTATGGAAAAAGATAAAGATATGAGAGAGAGAGAGAAGGGATGTAATAAGAAAAGAAATAGAGAAATAAAAAGATAAAAAATTGAAAAAAAGATATGAAAGAAAACATATATAGTTTAAAGAAATTATACATTTAAGAATTTTAATTATCACTGTAATTGAGAAACTCTGTCCATCTCTCACTTGGTATGCTCTAACGCGATCGTTCAACTATATTGACCCAAAACTCAACTGTATCAAAACGATTTTTCCAGGTATCATAGCAAGTTACCAGGAAAAAGAATTATAATGTTTAATTTAATTTAATTTCTTTACCGCCCCGCCCCGCCCCCCATTCCTAAACTTAATGGAGGAGCATGAAATTATATATATATATGCACAAAATTGTGCAGGGAATAATGCCCCCTCAGAACAGACCGCAGAAGACAAGGATGTTGAACTTTTTTCATTCCCTTTTCCTTCTCTGGCTGTCTCCTATCCTTATCTTTCCACCCATTTAACGACATATATATTTGTTTCAAAGGGTATGGTGGAAACAAGTTCTAACAGAAGCCAACATTGCTCATCATAATCATGCAAAGTGAACCAAATAAGTAACTTAGCAAAGAATATTTCACCCTGAGAATAATTTTCCCTTTCTCAACACCAAGTTTTCCACCGGTAACTAACCAATGGCTAGGAGGATCTTGTGGCCCTTTTCTCATTTCAGATAAGTCAGCATACTTGCCCAACTTGTTCCCTGTGGTGTTGTTCTCTCTGGAACCAAAGCTCGAGTTATCAGGGTTGTTGGGGGTGTGATCCCAGAATGATCTTCTGATTGTGCAACCGGATAACCTCGAAAACAAGAGCTTCATGTACAACGTGCTTTGCGGTCCAAAATCCCACACTCCAAGCTGAGCCCCAGTAACCACATAGACACCAGAGGAGTCCCCTATGAACGTTTCAGGATTCTCAACTGGTGCAGTTATTCCATTTAACAGGCTCAAACAACTGGCTATCTTGCTCCTCGGGTCCCTGCCACTTGGGAGCACTAATAACTATGTCTGTGTCCCAATATGGCCTAAGGATCTTTGGAAGGGATGATAAGTTTATGATGAACACTCAACCGATTCTTCTTGCTTCCTTCTAGAAACAGACGTTACTGGCAAACGCCCAACTGTGATCTGCATATGAAAAGGAACACTCAGTCAAATGAAATTTATAAGCTATCTGCTAGCTGTCTTCTACACTTTGAGGACTTACGAATAAAAGATGTAGCTAGTAATCATGTGAATTCAATAACCAAACCTAAAGATGCGGGAAAATTGCTTAAAATGAAGGTCAAATTGCTCTGCATAAATGCAATTGAGATAATATTTTAGAGCATTCTAATAGTATTTCTTCGATAACACTCCTTACAAGTGGAATTTTTAGGTAAATAATCTCATGAAGGTTCACATTTGGCATTAACTATAGAAGAAATAGCAAAACTGATTATGAAAATGTCAGTAGTTAACCCTTCATTAGTCCTTTACAGCTAATTTTAACTCTTGTTCATGTAACACTACACCCCCCTCCCCCAATCTTTCCCTCCTTGTCTAACCTGAACCCCATAAATATCATTAACGTCATATAGTAAAGGAAAAGTATTGTATAGCTTCCAAACTATTGTGAATTAAAAATAAAGTCTTGCCAGCAAAAGCCTTTTCTTTATGGTTGGAAAAGCTGCATCCCAATTTTAACAGTTTAAAGCAGCATACAAAAAGTGGTGGATTTTAAAATCTAGTATGTACTGACTCAAAATCAAATAAAGGACATTATTGAAGTGTATGCAGCCACATGAGTCAAAATAATGTTTATAACTGAAAATTAAGTACTAAAATTAGCCCAATACATAGGTTTTAATGCCAGAACAATAGTGGAAATCCAACAGGATCAGGAGTTTCAAAGCTCAACAAGAAAATGCCAAAAAAAAGTTCATTTACGTGCTCTTGGCTAACATAAAGTTTCTAGCCCATTATGCTGAATTGCAAAGATGGACACAAAGGTTCCTTCTTTTGGTGTCCAGGAGTCCTGTCATAAAGAGGAGCCCAAACGTGAGCAATTTGCAACTCTAAGAAATATTTAAGTTCTTCAATGGGAGGTTTATCTGTACAAAAAAACCAGGTAGAGGGTTATCTGTACAAAAAACCAGGTAAAGGGGAAAAGAAACATGCAATTAATATATTAGATTAAACTGCAAGAAACCAATAGAAAACTATTCCAATTCCATGTCATCTAAAATGAAAGATAAACTGGCTTACATTCAAGATAGAGACCAGTAGCGCGAGCCAAATGCTCCTTGCCAGGAACTTCATCAATGTGATCTGTTATAGGACAAAAAGTCATCTGAATGACATCCAGGGAAGAACAGACTGTTCTGAGCCACATACTGTGGTCTTGTTCCAAATCATCTCCTCCTCTCCTTCTGAAAATGACTCTGACATCCTGAGTGTATTCAAGGAAGTTAAGAAAAGAGTTAAACTGTGTACAACAAACCAACATGAAGCTACTAATGATAAAAAATCATAAAAGACATGTAAATATCACTCCTAAGTTATAACTTATAAGTATGAATTCTTCCAGTACAGGCCAATGCTGATGCAAGAATTCCAAATAGAGATCAAAAGAATATACCTAATGCGCATTGCATATCAAAATGTAAAGTTGAGGAAAAGGGAGAAGAAGTATGAGAAATGTAGCACATATAGGTGCATTTAGGTGAACTTCTAGAAAGGGGCAAGAAAAATTGATAATGTCAAAGTTCTGCACAATAGATGACACAAATGACAGAACTGTGGACCTAATTTGTTCCATGTAAAGCATAAATACACAATAGATGACACAAATGACAAAACTAAGTGCCCATAGTATATGTAGCAGTACTTGCTTCCAAATTTAAACAGAAATTCATCGAAACATATTTAAATAAAGAATCATT
Organism: Glycine latifolia; assembly: GCA_013407115.1. NCBI lineage: Eukaryota > Viridiplantae > Streptophyta > Magnoliopsida > Fabales > Fabaceae > Glycine > Glycine latifolia. The sequence continues at coordinate 35,559,362 of CM023949.1, forward strand.
GCAAAATTGAGCTTAAAAAATATTCCACAGAATATATATATATATATGGCATACTTTCCCACTTAGATAAGTTCCAGAAGCAGATTGAGGGTGTATCTCTTGATGGTTGAATGAAAAGGAATCAACAACCTGCAAAACTATATAGCTACAAAATAAGCAATATATTCCTTGTTATCAAGAACCTGAATCAAATCACTATAAGGAACCGGAATCAAAGTGAAACTAGCCTTATCCTTGGATTTTGTTTGAAGTGAACTTGTATGGTTACTGATGTCAGAGAACCTCTGGCTTCCAATTTCTTGAATATAGTTCTTTATCTCCAATGTTGACAAAGGTGAACTATGGTGTTGTTTAACAAAAATAACATCCTTACCACCAATAGTTATGGATGTAATGACATGTGTCCCAAAGTTTTCAATAAAGCTATCAAAATAAAATTCAAGGTCAAGGACAATCTGATGATAAATGTTTTGTTACTGCATTCTGTATATAACTTGTACATGCATACCTTGCCAAGGATGGTGGATCGCAATTCTTGCAACATTAAGTGGGAGTTTATAAGCTGAACCTTTGCGAGGGGAAAATAAAACCCATCTGAAGAAAGAGATTTTGTCTCAGTAGCATCAATGTGTTTTGAACCAGTGAAGCTAAACGCAGAATTAAATGTCCCAAGAGGAAAGTTTTGTGATATATTTGCCTTCTGATAAAATATTCCACCATCTGCAGTCAAATGACAAAAGAATTATCAAAAATCAGTATTAATCTGAAAAACACTTATAAAATTTGGATTTCATTATTGTTTTAGCAACAAATAGCTTTAGCTCTTAGTTTGAAACTATTTAATTTATTTAGATTCTTGTTCTTTAGTGCAATGGAGTCTGTTTTTTTTTTCTTTCTCAAAATCCACACTGGCAAAACATCAAGCAACCAACCTATCTGCTACCATAACCAATTTACCACAGGACAAGTAATAAATTTCAGTAATACCTACTGATCCCATAACCTATGGCAGACAAGAAAATGTTCTATATGGAGAGATAGGACTAAAGAACAGATATCTAAGCTTGAGATAGATCTTATCAATTGCTTTAGTTCAAGCCTAATGCCCATATCATTCTCAATCAATATTTCATAGAATCATAGACCTTCTCCCCTCTGTACAAAACCCACTTTTTTACAAGTCCTTTAAACAAAGCTAGTATTTAAACACGACTTTGGTGGTTTCAATAGATTAATTGCCAGCAGTCACTGCTGCTTGTTCCATGCCCTGAATCCTAGCTCAGTCCAAAACACTCTTTCATTACACCAGATTCCTGAGCAATATCTTCTCCTTCTCCACAATAATAGATATCAACCCAAAACCCAATTCTTAAAATTTCGGTTCAAGACCTAATTCAACCCTACAAAACCAACTTATTACTATAAGGTAAGAATTGCCTTATAAGACTACATTGGTCGTATCTCTAGTCTATGTGAGATCTCAACATAGCATATCACAGCACTCCCTACATCTAGAGGGTAGACAAATACAGGTGGCTCACTAACGAATCTTGGACAAGATATGATACCATCTAAAAATTTTATTTTAGGGTCTAACTCAATCTCTTTACAGGCCTTATAAGAGTTATATTGACATATCTCTAGTCTACATAGGATCTCAAGTTCTCAACACAAATGTCACATAATTGAACAATTAACATGCTGAATTTACATTTGAAGAAAATAAAAACCAGTATTCACCAAGTCATCAATGACCCAACATTTTCACCATTGAGAAAAATAAAAGCATTGACAAAAATGGAAAATTTTCAAGTTCAATCATACCTCCTGGTAACTACAGACTCCAGAAATGCGACGCCCTACATGCTCCTGAGAGTTCTGAACAATGTCACCTGAAACATTGGGAAGAACCACAAGTCCCTCTCGTGTTCTTCATCAACATGAATCACCCTAGACCCTGCCCCTCCTTTGCAATACAGCAACCTCGTATCGCAGTTCACATCAAAGCCTCTACCTAATGCTTGCACAGCGTTGGTAGCAGTGTGGAATGCTGCCACGTGTTCCCCCATGACTCATTAAAAAATCGTTCATAATAATATCTTATGTTCAAACGTGAACATTTTATCTAAGGCAATACGAATTCAAATAAAACTAGAACCACCCATGTCCCATGTAAGTAAAATTCGGGAAAACCAAGAAATGATGAGACTTTTACTTGGTTGTAATCATTTAGGAGTTCAAGGAATTGGAAGTGGAATGGAAGATCATGTTCATCTTTCCCACCCTCTCTTTATGTTCATTGTTCTTAACGAAGTGACACGATAACATCGAAGCAACAATGACACATGTTAATGTTAATGTTCATGAACCTGAATCTGAAACTGGTATGGATCTCACACCGATGAGGATCATTCAGTAGTATTGTAATTACTTTCTAATGTCTGCTTTCTGTAACAATGCTTTAGGCAGTGTTTGTTTCAGACGAGTAAAAGTGAATTGCACTGATCGGTGTGGTCAAACGGTGGACTCTGGACTCAATATTTGTTTGAATACCATTTAAATAGTATTTGATTATCACTTAAATAGGAATTTTTAATTATAAATTTGACTAATAAAGTTAATATTGAGGATTGAAAATAGTTTATTTTATTTGAAGAGTCAAAAAGAGCATTTTTTAATGAATATTATTTTTCTTCTTCTAAAAATTAGTTATTAATTAATTAATAAACATAAAAGTGTGATTTAAAGATTCTTTTTTTTTCTATTCAACTTCCATATTTTTTAAGATTTAAAAATTAGTCCAGACAGGGGGCATTGACTTGATTCTTTTGCTTTTGTTTGCATTTTGAGTTGCCTGTTTGTATTCATTTGAAAGGTCAAGATCTTCACCGTCCACTAGACAACAGTGTGATCTAAAAGTCTAAACACGTGCATCCAACTTTAGTGTCACGTTTTTCTTTTTTGTATTTTATACAAATCTTGAATTTTTTTTTTTTGGTGGAATATGTATTTTGAATTTGTTACGTTGAGGATCACTAGTTTGAAAAACTCAACCACCAGTACAACTCAATTACATCTAGAGTTTAATATTGATATAATGATAGTGTAAACATTTTATTAATTTTAAAGAATTGATCAAATAGAATAAGATAAAGTCCTGTATCTATTAAATCATAAGTTTGAGTCTCCCCACCTTTGTAAATAATATTTGAATTTGAAAATTTTCAAATGGTATCTTGGAATGAGTCAAACAAGTTAAAACACTTGGCCATATTGTCTAATATAATCAATATATTTAGTATATAAAAGAGTCCAATTAAAGGTAATTTTTTTTATTAATAGGAATTAAAGCAAGAACTAAGAATTTCTACAAAACGTGGTGCCTATAACATCTACAAATAAAAGTTGAGACAACCCCGAAGGACCTCTCTCTAACACAGACAAGGGAATATATTCAAAGGATCCCTTATTGGCGAGCCAGTCAACATAGAAGTTTCATTGACGAAGAGTGTGTTGAATCGAGACGATCCAAGCCTGAGCAACAATAGCTTTCATAGCTTGAATGGGAGGCGCATGAGTGTGAGAACTCTCCACTCCCTGATTAATCATATCCACTCAATTAAAGGTAATGTTTAAGAACTCGTGTTGAACACTCTTTAATAAAAGTGAGGATTGGACGGTCTAATTTAAAAACACATTTAAATGTTTTTTGTGTTTTTTAAGAAAATCACATCATTTCATTCATAATTAAAAAGATGAATACAAAATAAAATACAATAAAAAAAAACATAATTACTAGCATAACATCTTGGTATCCTAGCTAATTTATAGACGACTTTGTTTGTCTTTCAATGTAACTTTTCAATGGGTTTGAAATATTTGTTAGAAATACTTTACATTTGACTAATAATATGACTTGAAAATCAGAAAAAACAATTGTGATTTGTAAAGCTATCAATACCGTCAACCACTGTCTTACAATTAACTTCAAAAGTAACATTGTGGAAACCAAATTCAGTTATCCAAAGTTTTGCTTGATATAGAGCCCAAGATTCTGCTTCTGATGAATGTAAAATATATACCTTGATGAATGGGATGTCTTTGGTTAAACAAATTGCCCATGTTCATTACATAGGCACATCCGAACTCCAAACAAAATTTGCTCTGCAAAAACCACAACATCTACGTTACATTTTGACATTTTCTAACATTCAACCATTCAAAATAGAATTGCTTGGCCCGAGATATAGCTGATGCCAAAGCTGGGATCTCCACATTTTCCCATAATTTATCATTGCGACACTTCCAAGTTCTAAATGTACCAAAGAATAACAACAAATTGAGCTTTTACATTATCCAGCTTTCTTTCGAGATGATGCCAAAGACCAGCAACCTGCCATAACTCCTTTGCCTTATCACAACTCAAACTCGTGTCATTATGAATTAAATCTTTTGAAATCTATATACACACATATCATGCGCACTATTAGATAGTTCATATTTTTTATGACATCTTTTAAGATTATGCACATATCATGTTACAAAATTAATCTCCATGTATAAAGTTCAACTAATACAAGGATTCGACTATTGACATGATAATTCAATGTTATCTTTAAATTTGTCTTCATTTAAATTCAAACTTAATTTAAGTTAAAGATAATATAATAGATAGTCTAGGGTTCTATTATTCTTTTGTAT
>CM023949.1:35564072-35755238 GCA_013407115.1 Glycine latifolia
TATATATATATATATATATATATATATATATATATATATATATATATATATATCACTTGTACACATCGTGAGTAGTTCAGTAAAACTCTTCTTTATCTTTTCTATAACAGGTACACCTGTTCATGAATAATGGTCTCAATTCAAGAAAGCAACATTAGTTGGTAATCTTTTATATCAATTCTCATCAAAATTAACTCGCATTCTTAAATTAACAAAGTCTTATATAAGAATTTGCTTCAAGCCTAAAAATATATTGGGTCGATCTTGTTATTTATATGCATAGATATCATATTTTAGGAAAATAAATTCTACTCTCTGCTATGTAGATATCATCTCTATTTCATTCATTTTATCAAAAGAATAGTAATAATAAAAGAAACGAAGAGAAAAAAAATAAAATACTACTAGTAAAAAGGATCATGTCCCTTTATCGCTAGAGCAACAAACATGGGTCTACATATGCAATGCAAGCATGTGGGATTAAAGACGCCAGGCGCGGTGCAACTTCACTTTAATTGGTACATGCCCAAACAAAGACGGTCGTACCAATTAGCTGAAATGCCCTTCGACAATTAGGAAATTACCTTTGAAAAACTCTTTCAATTTTTTTTAATCAATAACTTAGTCGTTAATTATTAACTTTTTATTAACAAAAAATTTGAACATGCTATTTTATTTCTTTTTTCTTTTTATCATCCAACCAATCTTTTAACTCCAAAGCTATTGGAATTCTAATGCAGAAAATTATATGCCTAATTCAACAACACCTTTTTTTTAGGGAAATTCAACAACACCTAAATGCTGATATCTAATGTAAATAAGATCATGGCAGCATTTGATTTTTAAGAATATCAATCACTCTCCAACTATTATTAAAAAACTAATTATAAATATGTGTTATGTTTCATCATATCATGTATTACATTAATATATATTTTTCTTATCATTTTCCTCTTTTCACTTAAATAAAACCGGTTTCATAACTGCTGTTGTTCATGCTCTGAGAGTTTTTTATCAGATTCCTTTGTGTATTTACAATTGCATCATTAATGAAATGAGTTGAGATTACTACTGTAAAAAAATGCTGTTGTTCAATGCAAGGAGAAGATAACCCTGAAAAGAAATAAGATTTCCTAAAGCAGATTCTCTGTAATGCAATGATGCGCAGTTAGTGAAATTGTCAGAAATGGCTATGTTAGAATCCTAATAATAGTAGTACTACTGTACTAGATGTTTGTTGAAAAAGAAAAAGAAAAAAAAAAAGAGTGGTTTGATTTAACAGCGTTTTCAGCCGTTTCTGTCTTTCTAATGTGAAGCGAGTGTGCAGAAGATATTTATAATGTGTTTTGAAATGAATCACGTGACAACAAATACATTATGGAAGATATATTACTAAATAAAAATAAATTTGTTATTAATTTAATTAAAGCATGTCATGCCATATAGGTTTTCATGGGATAAATTTTTTTTTTAAGAATAAAATAAGCAATAAAGAAAATAATGTTTTTTTATGAACTAAAATTAATTTTTGAGTAAGATAAAATTAATTTCTTAGAAAAACAAAAATCAAAATTCAGTTATTTTTTTTGAAAATTAAATAGTTTTTCTTTTTTAAAAAAAAAATTAACTTATATACAAAATAAATTTAAATTAAGGGAATATTTTTTATTTTTTATAAGTATTTATGAAGAAACGTATATAACATCATTATAAAATAATTTGATAGATAAAAAGAGATTGAGAAAAAATAGATATTTTGTATTAAATGAATAATGAAGAGAAAGATATAAATAATTTCAGTTAAATAAACAATAAATTAGGTAAAAATAAAAAATAAGAAAAACATGTAATTTAACTTCGATGAATTACTTCTTGAAGTTGTGTTTTGTTTGTAGTGTAAATTGCGTTACAATTTTTATTTTTCTATAAAATAAAAAATATGTTTCATAGATTAAAATTAGCAATTTTAAGATTAAAATAGAAAAATATGTGCTACAATAACTAAAAAAATACTAATTTAATCCTTAAAATAAAATATGTATGCCTACGATACGAGGCCAACATCCTTGGCAAAGCCCGACAGCACTAAAGAGGGAGAAATCAGGTGGTTTGTAATACGACAGTCCACACGTGTGTAAGTCAATAATTGACATTTCAGTTTTCACGTCGTTAAATTTGTGGAACTCATTGTCTCTCAAAAACAAAAGAGTCCTTGACCACAGTGCCACAAATCCTAAAAATATTTACCTAACTGCCACACTACACAAATTATTTGCCAAAGTGCCACGCAGAGTAGTTCGCTACGCGCCAAAGCGAACTATGCTTGCTGATGTGGCAATGGCGCAGTGCCCTGGCAGACCGGGCAGGACACGTGGCGGCCAGGCCAGAGTTCGCTGGGCAATGAAGCGAACTAGGGAACCTACTTCGCTGGGTCAAGTAGCGAACTACGTCAGGGCGTTGACACGTGGCGAAGACGTAGATCGCTTGTCAGAGTAGCGAAGTTGGAGCTCGCTATTGGGTCTGGCGAGCTTAGTATCCACACCCCACTATTTAATGACAGCACCCCCCCCTCCAATGTGAAATTCGTTTCCGGGAACATTTTCTCTTGAGAATATTTTTTGTTGGTATAGGCTCGAATTTGAAAACATGAGTTGGAGAGGGAATGGTTTAATCACCATTGTATATTATAATGGGAGGAGATACGTCGGACCAAATGGTGAAGTGTTCGAAGGAGAAAGCAAAATGTTCCGTATTCCGCCACGATGCACCTATGATCATTTGATGAGAGTGATATACAAGAAGTTACGCTTACGACTGGGACAATCCGTATCTCGACTTAGTGCGCGATGTGCATCTGGCAACCCGGTGCAATGGATTGGTGTGGATATTGTAGATGACGAAGATGTAACCTTAGTTACTGATGCATGCAGATCCGATGGAGAAAATCCCAGATTTATAGAATTGTATGCGGAAGTATATTCCGGTGGACAGTCAAGCAGTCAACAATTTGCTACAAACATGGGGTCCATTGACCTTAACTTAGAGCCGATGGTCGATTCGGAAGAAAGAAATATATCCCCATCACCACAACCCCCACCACCAACCCAACCATCCCAGGAAATTGATTTTGAAGATACAGAAATAGTGTCATCCCACGATGACACATCGGATAGTTCTGAGGAAGAGGTTGATGAAGGTGTTGTTCCAGATAGTGACTCATCGGATACGGACGTAGACGGTAATTTTGATCGTGCTTTTGAAATCCCTTCTCCAGGGGTCGTTGGAATGCAAAATGTGCCTCCGATTTCAGGTATGGACGCATAATTGTGTGTTACTTAATGTTGTTAGTGTTAATATTTTATGGATTAAGCATAACAATGTGGTAAATGTATGATTGTATAGGAGAGGGCAGTGTGCCATTTTGGTCTAACGTAAGCCATTACACAAATATTAATTGGTCACACCCAGTTCAGGAGGCAGATGACATGGAAGGAGTGCAATTACCTAACTGGGAGATGGGCCAAGCGCTATACAAGGGGCAGCTGTTTGAGAGCAAGTTTGATGTGCAAATGGCAATAAAACAATACTGTATGACTGAGCATCGGACAACCATTGTTGAAAAAAGTGATACGAAAAGGATTATAATGGTTTGTGAATATCATAATGACGGTTGTCCATGGAGGATGAGGGCATACCAAAAAAAGGGTTCAAGTGAATGAGTTGTAGGCATATGGAACAATGAGCACACGTGCGTTAGTGTTAATCTGTCTCAGGATCACAAGCAGCTGGACTCAAATTTCATATGTTCGTTGATCATAGGTACTTTATAATTGTTATGCAACAATTTTTATGTTTAGGCAAAATGATTTACTGACTTGTTATTATGTCACTTTTTGCAGAAATGATTAGGGAGGACCCTAGTGTTAAAATCAGGTTAATTCAAGAAAGGATTTCAACAACAGTAGGATTTCATATATCATACAGGAAGGCATGGAAGGCAAAGCAGAAAGCCATTGTTAAAGTGTTTGGGGATTGGGATGAATCGTATGCGTTCCTGCCAAGATGGTTGAGTTATATGTTAAATTTTGCTCAAGGGTCTGCTTTTAAGTTGGAAACAACTGAGCATTATGTCGAAGGACAACTGGATGAAAGTCGTAGGGTATTTAAGAGGGTGTTTTGGTCATTTAAGCAGTGTAGTGATGCTTTTAATTACTGCAAGCCCGTCATCAGCATCGACGGTACCCATTTGTACGGGAAATATCAGGGAACACTGCTTATTGCAACATCAATTGACGGCAACAATCATGTCCTTCCACTAGCATTTGCGGTGGTCTCTGCGGAAGATATTAACAACTGGTCATGGTTTTTGGCACTTATCCGTATGCATGTTACGCAAAAAAATGGAATATGTTTGATTTCGGATCGCCATGCGGGCATAATTGCGGCGGTGAATAATGTCGATCTTGGTTGGCATCCCCCGAGGGCATATCATGTGTTTTGCATTCGTCATTTAGCGAGCAATTTCAATCACAAGTTCAAGAATGTCGTGTTAAAAAAGCAGTTGAAAGTGTTAGGTAAGCCATCGCTCTTGTCGTTTTATGGTTACATGTACATTCAATTGACTTTGTCGTGATATGTGTGTGTTATTCGTGTATGTAGGTTATACAACCTCGCGTTTAGATTTTGATGTCGGATTGGAGAAATTTCGAGAAGCAAGTCCTCAGATAGCAGCATGGATTGATCGAATCCCCAAGGAGAAGTGGTCCGTAGCTTATGATGTTCATGGACGAAGATTTGGTCACATGACAACCAATATGTCAGAGGTTTTTAACAAGGTTCTTAAAGGCGCAAGAAATCTTCCTATTACTTCGCTTGTGCGGTTTACATACACCCGGCTAGTGACATATTTTTTGCAACATGGGGGTGAGGCCCTTGAAGAGATGGCCAGAGGCAATAATTTTGCAAAATTAGCGTGGCAAAAATATCTGAGGATGGTTCATAAATCTGGAACACACAGTGTTGTTGCTTACGACACAAACAACGATAGATTTGAGGTGCAGGAGTCGTTCAACATTCGCACTCAACGTGGCGGAAAGAAATGGTCGGTGTCGTTAGCAGAACGCGTATGTCAATGTGGTGAGTTCAGTGCATTCAAATTTCCTTGCAGTCATGTGGTGGCAGCATGCAGGTCCATGCACATCGACCCAACCCAGTACATTCACCCTGTGTACAGTGTTCGTTATCAATGTGAAATATATTCGTCTCAGTGGTATCCAATTGGAAACGAAGACTGCATACCACCTTCTAGACAACCCACTGTTTTGCCTGATGTTTCGCTGAGACGCACAAAAGGAAGGCCTGCGACAACACGCATACGCAACGAAATGGATTCGCGAGAAGGATCAACCACACGATTAAGATGCGGTTATTGTAAGGTGCTTGGTCACAACAGACGTCACTGTCCTTCACGATCCCGTCAGCAGTTATAAGCATTTAAGTATGTATAATTAATTAACGTGTACAAATAAGTATGTATAATTAATTAACGTGTACGAAGGTTTGCTATTGAAAAGAAGTTGCGCAAATATAAACCCACCAACACAACACATAAATAACACATGTCCAAAGCAAATAAATAACTATGTCCATAAACGAAAGAAATAACAAATGTCCAAACAAAATAAATAACAAAGTCCATATAATAAATAAATGTCACTAGCCGTCATGATGGTCCCCATGATATCCAGCACATCGAGTCATGTCATGCTCATAAGGTGACAGATGACATCGATGTCGTGCTCCCCTGACCGGATTACGCCTAACTAGTCGGTCGGGGTCATCAACCTCATCATGATCGCCTTCATCCTGCATGTTCTCCGCTAGGAAGTCCGCAATAGGATCATCGCTACTCGGTGATGCCATCGGCTGTGTCGAATGTGGCGGCGGAGTCGTGAATGTCAGATCAGGCTGCGATGTGGTCTGTGCAGGCCTGTAGAAGTCTGGCTGTGGAGTAGCTGGCGTTCCATACATCGGATAAGCCGGAAACTGGAACCCTGGCTGTGGCATCGGCGGCATACCATACCATGGGGGGTACTGGGAAGGTGGAAACGGCGGCTGGGAACTGCTAGAAGCGCCGGCATCAAAGGTCGGCGGCCAATGATACTGCTGTGATACCCCAGCAGGGTAGCCAGTCGCGAAGTATAGACCAGGAGGACGCGGAGGCATGGGTGGCAAAACGACTGGCCTGTCAGCTACGGCCGGAGCTGTCTGGTGAAGCGGCAAGGCCTCACGTCGCGCACGGCGGTTCGTGCGAACCACCGGAGGAGGGGCCTCAGTCTGTCGGCGCACAGGTGGTGGTGCAGCATCCCCTGGATCAGTCAGCCTCTCCAAATCCTCACATGCCGCCAACATCCGAAGCGCCTCATTGTACACCTGTCTCATGTTGAAGGCCCCCTGCGCTTCGGACTCCGGTGATGCCATATGAACAATCGTCTCAGCACGATCAGTCTGCATTTCAAAAATCGTTAGTTATATACAATGTTAAGGTAACAGTTATATAAACAAAAATCATGAACCCGATGCGTACCACATGTGCATGGAAGGCAGCTGTACGTGTCATCCAACGTCGTGTCACAGTGAAGTACCACTGCATGTACTCACTGTTGACAGATAAGTAACCATCTCTCCGCATCGGAGACAGATCCTCCAACACCAAGGCATCCCTGTCAGCCCACTGATCAATGTAGAATCGATGTCGGCGGGTCCAGTCAATGTCCGTCTTCCCGATCATAGTGATGGTAAGCAACTGGCTACAGTTTATCGGATCGGATGGTATGGGCTGGTCGAAGCCGAACTGTCGTAAAACTCTGTCCGGCTGCTGGTAGACCACAACCTCGTAGCAAATCAAAGGGCAGACCGCCAACCATCGTCTAGCCATCTCCGCGTCTGGTGGATGAACCATATCCGCAATATCGTAGGCCAGCCAACGAACGTCCCTCCTTCGCATGACATCCATGCGATGACGATATCTGCGAATATGGGTAAATGTAGTTTGGCGCGTCTGATAAACATTAAACCTGCAATAACACAACATTAGCAACAACAACCTATACAACGGATCGTAAAATAAACCCACAAGTAAGATACCTGTGTCCAAAAATCTCATGCTGCATGGCAGCCTCATCCTCCACACGCGGAAGGGGTGGAGAGATAGTCGGGAATCTCGTCCAAACCCATAACTGCAATAACAAGCCACAGCCTCCCAAATCACGACGTGATTCAGCTGTGGCCCTACACAACTCCCTATAAAGAAATGCAAGCACTGCAGATCCCCAGCTAAACGATCCCGTGCGCTCGAAGTCGTCCAAGAATAGCAGATATCGCACGGGGACAAAGCTGGAGGCGGTGTCCACGAACAACATCCCGCCTAAAATGCGCATTATCAATGCGCGTGTGTATCTAATCCGCCCAATCTCAGTGTCGGCGTGGACGGTATAATCACCAAAATGCTCCCGTAGAAAGTGGAGCCCTAGCAAACCTCCATGCAGGTCCCGACCCGCATCAGGCTGAACCCCTAAATGGTCAGCAACTAACTCTGGGAAGTTATGGCGTCCATGACGGCCGGATACAACCTCACCATCAGTCGGCAGCCCTAGCAGATGATGCACGTCCTCAAGGGTGATGGTGACCTCACCCATGCTCATGTGGAATGTCCGTGTCTCGGGACGCCATCGCTCAACGAGCGCTGAAACGAGGTGATGGTCTATCTGAAATAATAGACCATATAATAATTACATACACATTAAAATACAACCATAAAAACATAATACACACAACAATTCATACAACATATTCGAACCTCATGATTGCGCAAACGCGCAACGTGGTAAAAACCCGCCTGTATAAGCCACGGGTGGATATCCTCCGGAATAGCAGAGTGATCGTGTGTAGCTGCATGTCTGACATTAAGCACACGATCCCGTGCGGTCGGATCACTCTGCGCGTTCCACACAATGGTGGATATATGTCTGTCCTGTAACGTGAGCAGCGTCCGTACAGATGGCCCAGGATCAATGACGCCCAATGCATCCTCACCCGCTGGCGGTGCCGGGACACTCTCATCGCGATCCATATTTCTCTATGTCTAATCCTATATTCGTTTAATCAATTGATTACGTTGTTAAAAAATAACAAACTATAATACGGAAATAAATTTTTTTTTTCTACATCAACTCATTTAAAATAATTATTTGTAATAATATTAAATTTTTTTTTTACAAAACGTCAAAATATTATTATTTTAAATTACCTAAATATGTTCAATTCTTAAATAAGTATATATTCCTTGTAGTCAAATTAATTTCATAACGAGGGTTGAATATAATGGGGATTTTAATGTGTAGACTCTTATGTGAAGAAAAAACATTTTTTCTTCTTAAATTTAAATTATTTATGTTTTCTTATTTATTTCAATCACTTGTATGTATTTTCTTTATAGTTACAAATACTTCTTTCTCTAAATTATTTTTTGTTCTAATTTACATACACTCTTATATGTTACTTAATTTACCTAAATTGTTAATAAATAAAAATTAGTATACATACATACATTTATGTTTAAATATTTAATTAAATATATTTACATCATTTATTATTTTACTTACATTACCATGTTTAACTATAATTATAATTATTTTTTTTTGATGTTTTACATATTTCACATGATGAAAAATACAAAATAGTATATACACAATTACAAATTTAATAAATTACTTCCAATTGAACATCATTAAATCAAATTAACTAAATATAAATATATATTCAAAATAATTTTTTAAAACAATGAATCCACACAATGAAAAATTAACATAATCATTTACCCTATTATCAATGTTCATATCAAACTATTTGTCTTCTACCCTAGAGTTTCAACATGTTATCTAATCTAACATTACTAATGTTGCTACTTTAGAACCTAATCAAACTATTGATCTTCTACCCTAGAGTCTCACATAATCATTTACCCTATAAACTATCAATGTTCATATCAAACATGAAAATCCTCTAACCTAATGTTGCTAATTTACAACCTATATATTATATAACAACTAAAACATCAATTAAATATACAAAAAAATTTAAAATTAACATCACTTACTTATTATTTTGCACAATGTGAGAGAAGAAGCTTCTAAAAATTTAAAAATTTTCGAAGGAGGGAGGGAGAGAATGGAAGGGGGGACCAGCAGGGGGGGTGGGGCTTAAATTGTTGGGCACTGGACGTAGTTCGCTACGGAGGGAAGCGAACTACACCAGATTTGGACACGTGGCAGTAACTGTCAGTTTTTTGAATTCGTGATGACGTAGTTCGCTAGTGATGGTAGCGAACTACGCCAGAGGGTGACACGTGGCAGTAACCGCCACAGTTTTCGAATTCCATTGAACGTAGTTCGCTTGGGGGGCCAGCGAAGTACGTATTTCCGCCACGTGGGCTGCCCGTGGGGCAGCCACGTAGTACGCTTGTGTGTGTAGCGAACTATGTAGCCACCCAGCTCGTGACACATCAGCATGCGTAGTTCGCTGGTGGCCATAGCGAACTACTCCGCGTGGCAGTTTGGCAAATATTTTGGGGCCCGTGGCAGTTAGGTAAATATTTTGAAAATATGTGGCAACAGGGTCGAGGACTCAAAACAAAATTGTGGAACTCACATTTGTCACGTGATTTTAATTATGAAGGGCAATTATTTTATTTTTACATAATTTTAAAGCTTATCTTGAATGAGGGCAAGTGGAGCAAACGTATATCATAAAAAGCATAAAATATAAAACCATCATATTTCATAGATTTAAGGCTGGACATTGTTACAGTCACAAAAAATATTTCATGAAATGTGCTCAATTTTCACCATTTTTTTCAGTAGTTGGATCCATATTTTTCCAAATCATAGTTCTGGAACGCATATGGTTAGTTTCCCAAAAAATTATCTTAAATTTGAATTAGGATAAACATTTCTGCATGCATAAATTACTTTTTTGACGTAAGCAAGCATAAATTACTAGTGCTTCATTGTAATACATCGATAGCCATTTTTTTTATTGTTACTGAATCATATTATTATGTCATTAAAAATATGACTCAAGATAGTCATCCCTATAACAAAACTTTAGAGATGTGATAATACATAGTCTATACTCTAGAGCGTCACAAATCCAGAATTTTTTCTTAGTGGGGTAAAAAATAATTTTAATATTATTATAAAAGTAAAATATTATAATATTTATAAAATATATAATATAATAAAAGAAATTTAAAGCACTTAAGTTTTTATAAATTATAATTGTCCCCTGTGCATTTTTATACTGTGAAAATATTTTATAATTTTTTCATTGTCAATACTAATTTAATTTGTAAAATATAACACCCTTTATTAAAATAATCAACAATAAAATACTATTAATTCTCATTTATTTTTATCAATAACGCATTAAAAGAAAAATGCTCTAAAAAAGTGATACCATGAAAGTTTTGAAAACATATGTATTTTACTCCATTCTTGAAGTAAGTAATTTAAATTTTTTATTATCTTTGTCTCAAAAGAATTTTGTTCATTTTTTTTTTCTCAATCATCGAGCAATTCATTAATATCAAGAGAAATCGTCTATCGTTATATAAGTGTTACACGTAATTTAAAATTATATCTTTTGAGATTTATTTAACCAATCTTTTTTATCTTTTATTTTTATTATATTTATCCAATCTAATATATTATTATTCTAGTATCTTTTAAAAATATAAAAATATAATATATTAAAATAATTTAATTTATCTTTTCCTTTACTAAATATATTTAGATAATCTCTATCTAAATAATTATTGGATGTTACATGAAACAGTATGTTATTTGCATTGTGTGGTATGATTTTTTGTGTGCTACAATAACAATAATGAGAATTGAACTAAATGGTTTTGACTACATCATGTAATATTTATATTGAATGTTTTATGTTTATTTGGACTTCAGATTAAAAAATTCCAATGGAATAAAAAAAACTAAAATCTAAGTATTCCATTGCAGAGAGACTCTTTGTTTTGCGAAGGTAAGGTGAAAAAATACTGTATATAATATTACTCTTACATATGTAAAGAATATGTTTTCAAATTCAAATTCATACCAACAAATCATCAAGATATAATTTTATTGTTATATCAGAAATGACCCTAAAAAAAATTCAATGGAATAATATATAATTTTTTTATGGGAATAATTTTTTATATATATAAATTAACAAATAAAAAAATCTGATGGGGCAATTGTCCCACAACATATTAGTGCATCCGCCAATACCTAAGTCATTATAAAAAGAAACTGCTTTGTAAAAAAATTATAAAAATAAACTTTTAAATAACATTACATAAGAGTTAATTAAAACCAAAATTGTTATGACAAGCGCTAACACATTAACATTTTTATTTAAGAATAGAGATAAAAACAAAATTAAGAAAAATGAAACCCAAATACTGCCTACTGGCAATAGTTATCTATTTTCAGATTAAGGTTTAGATTAGACCAATGGAAAGCACCATGATACCAAACTCCTACTAAAGTCGTATATTAGCAAAGAGTAATACAAATACTAACAAATGAAAATGCACACTGAGACAATCATTGGTCTTCTCACATAAACTACAATAGTGTTCAAATATCGAGGCTATTAATATTCCAGAACAATTTTAAAATGTATCTTAGAGATTTTCAAAAGGAAAAAAAATAAGAGAATCATAGAATACCAAAAAAATAAAAATAAGAGAATCATATTTTTTTTAACAACTTCATTTTCTACAAGTTCTATACCACTTTCAAAGTCACACCTTCAGCTAACATCTACAAAATATTAATAGAATACAGTTGTATGTGGATGGTAGGTAATGCAAAATACAAAAATTTACTTAAACAATATGCTTAATTAACTAATCAGAAATATCCCTCCCAAATAAGTATAAACTTACCCTTGAGCATCCTTTGGAAACAACTACTTTACAATGCTCGGTAATTACCTTTCTCAAAGCAGGAAAATGTCTAAATTAATTTGTTCCTTTATAGCAAGATCTACTAGATAATGTAAACAATCCTTTTTTTTTCTTTCCTTAATCTTTCAAAAGTCTATAAACAACATTATTTTCTTTTATGGAACATGTTACATCCTTTTGGTCACCTGAGATGGTTAACTCATAAATGTCCTAAAACTGTATATACCACAGAATGGCAATTCTTTTCATCTACAACAAAAGGGAATTTTAAAAAATTTAGCGCTCAATGTTAGTTTTTGGTCCTCTTTGAAGAAAACAATTGGCGAAGAAAGCCAAACTTTCCTCTGTTTCGGGCAGAAAACTCAGTAATGGTGCCATTACTTGTTGTAGCCACCTCAGGTTCATTGTCAGGTGGTACTGGCAAAGGAGGAGATGGTGGTGAGAGTGTGAAGAGAAAAGCGTTGAGCATGCGGATGATCTGACTAAAGCTTGGTCTCAAGTTAGGATCTTCAACCCAGCAAGATTGTATGACAAAAGCAAGTTCAGGGGATATATCATCTGGAATGCCGGGCCTCTCTTGCTAGTCTCAAATGCAAACAATTTTATGGTTAACAAATAGTAACAAATCAAGTTATTCCCGAAAAAGTGGCTTTGGAAGTATACAAATTAAAATATTAACCATAATGATTCAACAGCATAATATGACATGGATTAGGGAAGTATGCATAATCTATCTACATATCATGGTAGAGAAATTTGTACCGATATTTCAAACTTGAGACAAAAATGAGAATCAACTGATTGATGAATAAGGACCTAGTAACATCGAATTTAATACCTTAAATGCAGCAGCATAAGCAGCCTGTAAATTGGACATCCCTTCAAAGGGCATGCGGTTTGTTAGTAGCTCCCATAAAACAATTCCAAAGCTATATACATCAACCTTGTTGTTGTAGTGCTTTTTCTCTCCCTGACGCAATGTTACAGTACTGTACAACTGTAAAAAAAAATCATGCAAGGTGTCAAAACAAACTTCATTTACACCAAGAGGTTCTAGCTCAGTTGGTTGAACAGGGTGTGTGAGTATTATAAACCCCCTAGTATCGTATTCAATTCCTACGAATAAAAAAAAAAGGCTATACTGTTAGGAAATCTATAATAATACATTCTTAATATGCAGATTTTGGTGCCCTAAAGGATCCTAAATATGTGCGCTAGTGTACAAAATAAATTACAGGAGACTATAGGAATTTGCTAAATGGTTTATATCTGCTCGGCAAAAGAATTAAAGCCCACTATATATGTATACTAGGTATTTTCATAAGTAGAAATTAGAGTGGCTATATATATAATGCTTATGGGATAATAACATGGGAAGTGCACTCAATCAACTGAAGAAGCAACACAACTATGCTACTGTAAATATCCACTCAGACGTAATGCAGTGATTACAAGAACTGCATGGCACTAATCAGTTTGATACTGATAAATTATTTTGTCCCCCATTCTAGCAAAACCAGTACATCTAAACATAAAGTCTACATCATTGCTGGCCTTTAGGATTATGTTCAGTCTCTACAACTTGACTTGATGGCTAATTGAGTCTCCCATTCATCTTATATTATGTCAATGCAATAAATTATCATTTTTAGTTAATAGTGACATCACGAATCAGGAGAATAAACACCAAAACGTGGCAGCATTATTGGACTTACTGGTGCACATATTTTTAATAGTAGGGGAAACAATAACATCATTTTCCAAAAATATAACATACCTCTGGTGCCATCCAACGGTAAGTTCCTGTTTCTGCAGTCATCATTTCAGTCACAGTTTCTTCTCTTGCAAGACCAAAATCTGCAAGTTTAACAGACTTCTGGTCCGCCGTCAGCAACAGATTGTCTGCATCATGACAGTTTCAAAAACATAGTTGAATAGGGATACACATTTTAATACTAGAAGTCATCAATATATACTCAAATTTCAAACTATGACATCAATGTCAAAAGCTACTACCATTTGCTGTTATAGAGAGTAAAGTTCCAATGAAGAAATACTAGCTAAGGTATGCTTTCATAAGAACTTACCAGTCCAACCTCTCATTTCCTCTTCATTAATTGAAGAGATGATGTAGCAAAAAGATAATTTTCATAAAAAAGAGTCATGAAGAAGGTTGGTTTGGCAAAGAAACAAAAATTATATATATTACAGGACAGCAGTGAGCTGCAGCAACCAGGATAATTTATCCAACTTGTGAGTACTATAACAACAATTTTTAGTCATTTAAGGACACAACAACAATGGAATCCATAACAAAACGTCTAACATACAACTTATATAATACACATAATGTGCTATATATACATAAAAGTACCAGGTTTCAGATCTCTGTGTATGATCCCATTGGCATGTAGCCAATCCATGGCTCGAGCAATATCAAGGGCAAAGTTTATAGCCACATCAAGGTCTAATAGTTTAGGACGGATACTCGTTAAATATTTACGCAGTGACATCCCTGGTAATAGCTCTGTAACTATTACCATAAGAGGATCCTTACATGCTCCAATAAACTGCAAAGGAATAATAATAAGAAAAAAAACCTAGTAAGATCATTATCTTCTATAAGATGAAATCATCAGTTACATACTAGCATTAAGGAAAATAAACTGTAATAATATACTTAACATAATTACGTAGTCTGACATAACTACTCAGAAACAGTAAAGATCATTGCTACAATGGCACTCACCTTAACAAGATTGTCATGGTGGACGCGAGACATCATATTAACTTCTCGAGCAAAACGATTTTCAAGGGAAGCCCTTTCTTCGGAAGTGCTCCCACGATGCAGAACTTTGATTGCAACAATTTTATTTCCATACCTGGAAAAATTATTAAACTACTACACCCACATAAACCATGACTGCGACTTCCAGCAAATCACTTGATGCACACACACAAGCATATGGTTGAATAGTTACTCTAATACCAGGAATAGTTACATCATCAGAATAAAGAAAAATCAAACACCCTTTAAGGCTTTAACAAGAGCTAGAAATTGTCAATTGTTCTTAAGTAAAATCAATACCATGCAAATGTTTTTCTTGTTATTGTGGAACCTAGACATGTCAAATCAGGAGAAGGGGCAAAACCCCAACTTTGTTGGGGAAATTTGTGACATGTAGTTATTTACTGCTTGAACCAACAAAGACTCACAGTTATTATTATTTACTCAACGACAAAAGTAAAAATGATTTAGCTGAAACAATCAGCCACAGCATACATTTGACTTCTTAATTAGCACTTAAGCACAACAAAAAAGCAAAATACAATAATTCTGCCAGCTAATGGGACAAAAACATACATAATGATGAAAACTAAAGTGTAGATAAATATCCCAACACTGTATGATCTGACATGACTTCTCAGACAAATTAAGAAAGAAGAAGAATGAAATTAAGGCATGACATACAAATTACTACAAAACATGAGCTTAGCCACTGACCTTCCTTGATAAACTTTCCCATGAGCTCCTTCTCCAATCTTGGACCCAATAAAGAGTAGTTTAGGGTCAACCAATAGATTCTCATCAATTGTTAGCTGAGTGCTTGCTAAAGACCCATTTTCCCTCACTGATTTGGATTCAGTGCTCCCCAACACTGATTCTTCACATTCCCTATCTTCTCCTTCTATCTTCCCCTCTCTGAAACTCATGTTGCAACCTTAAACTATACCTGAATTCCTCATTCTAATCGGTTACCCCCACAAATATTCTTTTTCTCAAAAATCATTAAAAAAACAATTCTTTTAATCCAACAACAGAACAAAACTAACCACCCCAGAATCTACCTTCCTAAATAAACATGTCTCCATAGTAAAAATCAAATTCCCCCCCCCCCCCCCCAAAAAATTCCACTGAGTGTTAATATTCCCTTCCTCACAGAGCTTCTTCAAACTTTAACCCCCTCCTCATCCAAAACAATCAAAAGTCCAAAACCAATAAATAAAAAAATCTTTTCCTCTCACAAGAACCTGAAAAGAATCAATATTCCCTGTTTATGCTTCAGTGAGAAGCTGACCTATAGGAGCAGTTCATCTAAATAAAATTAAAAAAAAGGAAAAGAGAAACAAGATAAGAAGAAGAAGAAACCAGAAAAGATGAAAAGCAACTTATAACAAACACAAGGTTAAAATAATAATATTTCCCAGAAAATCAACTTCCTAGAAAACTGGGAGAGGCAAAGAGAGAAAGTTGAAAGTTGAAACAAATGAAAAGTGAAAAAAACCATAACCCACTTCTCAAGTTGATGCCTTCGGAAAAGACATAAAGTGAATTTTCTCTCTCTAGAAGAAGAGTGGGAAGATTGAAGAAGTTGGAAGAAGATATTCAGCGTATCTGTTCTGACGAGAGAGAGAAGGCTCAAAAGTGGGAGGGGAGAGAAATTGCGCGCGCGTGTGTGGTGGTGGGTGTGTGCGAGAGGAAAAAGTAAAAAATAAAAAAAATACTAAAAGAGGGAGGCCAATGGGAGAGAAACACTTGGAGGGAAAAAAAAAAAGAAAAAAATAACAGATGTGGCAGCGTCAGATATTAGGACGTTGTTGTCCGTTGGTCGAGGATGTTTTAGACATATGTATGTATTGTATTCTATGAATGGGGGGCACTCTCGGCTAAGCTTAAATGGCTCTCTCTAATTCTCTCTCGTGCCCCAACATTGTGTAATAAATTTATATTTAAATAATAAATATCTTGTATGAGTTAAATTATTATTTTTATTTTAATTTGTTTTTAGACTTAATTTGATTTAAATTTTTATTTAATTTAATCTTTTAATTTTTAAAACTGATTTAATTTATTTTTTTAGTTTTTTTTGCTTAATTTATTCTCTAATTTTTAAAATGATTTTTTTTATAAAATATATATTTTGTGATAGTTTAAAATTATTTAGTCACGATTTTAAATTGTCACAAAGTATGATTTTTGATAATTTAAATTTAATGAAAAAATTGAATCAATTTAAAAATTAGAGAGCTAAATTGAACCTAAATACTAAATTTGAATATTAAAAATCAATTTAACTAATCCTTACTTATTAGTGTTTTTAGGACATTAATTAAGATATTAAGAAGAGAAAAAATTTATTTATAAGAGGAGAACATAAAAAAGTATATGTGTAGCACAATTTTGCACATCTCAATAAAAAATTTCTCATGTTAGTTTTTATCAATGTTCTAAAGATATTAGTTAGCATTTGTCTAAAATATATTAGGTTAAATTAGTTTTTTGTCCTTTAATTTATTATTTAGGTTCAATTTGGTCCTCTAATTTTTAAAACCAATTTATTTTTTTGGAAAATATACATTTTGTGGCAATGTAAAACCACTTAGTGATGGTTTTGAACTATCACGTAGTAAGATTTATTAGAATTTAGACTTAAGTACCAAATTGAACTCGAAAAAAACTAGAGGAGTAAATTGAATCTAAAACACTAATTTAACCAATATATTATTCATCATGTATAAATATTTCTAATTTGGTTCAAGTAATGAATAATTTTAGGTTTAAATATGTTTTTGGCTTCTCATGGAATTGGTTAAAAATTAAAAGAAAAAAATATTTATTGCGAATATCATATGAGAGCATAAAAAAAATCATCTGAAACACAATTTTGCCTATCCCAATTAAAAAATCTCTGTCAAAAAAATCTTATTTTAGTTTTTAACCAATGTTCTAAAACCACTAGTTAACATTTGCCTAAAATATATTATTTATCATATATAAATATTTCTAATTTGGTTAAAGTGATAACAATTTTATGTTTAAATATGTTTTTTATCTCTTAAATTTGTTGTCTATTGTTTTAGTCCCCTAAATTAAAGTTTTCCTTTTCTTAGTTTCTTGAATTTGCAAAATGTTTTTTAACTACTAATTGATTTTTGATAGTTTGAATTTACAATTTATGTCATGTTTTTTTAATTGTAAAACGTAGGGGTGTTTACGGTTTGACCCAAACTATCTAAAATAATTTGGGTTGAGTATATTTTATGTTTAGGTCAAACTTAACTCAACTCATTTAAATTTGTTGAGTTTTGAGTTGGATTACATGTTTTAATATATGGACTTGTTGACTCCATCTCTTGATTCGTTAATTTGTATCAAATTATTATTATTATTATTTTATTTATATATATAATTTTAAATTTTAAAAAATCAATTATTATTATCATACTTAGTAATAAAGAGTGAGATCATCTGCCATTTTCTCAATTCTCACAACTTCACTATAACAATCTCACCAAATTAGGATTTTAATTCGCAGTTGATGGTAGAACATCTATTTTACTTTTTAATTTGTTTGAAACTATTATAAATTTAGTTGGAATTTCAATTGCACTATTCATTTAACTATTTGAAAATATTAGAATTTTCAAAACAATAATATTATATTGTACGAATAATTCAAGTACGAAGAACACAAAATAACCTTCATATTAAATTTTCTAACCTACTTTTATTTTAAAAGATACTATATTGATATTAGAACAAAAATAAAATAATAAATATGTGATTCTATCTTTTATCCCACTAATTGTGGAAGCTATCCCACCACATAATTGTTTCTCTATCAAAACCTATAGCAAACCTTAGTCATTGAAGGTGGGCTTTACATCGGGCAAACACATATCAAAGCAAGCCATGTCTTTTGCGTTCATTCATACTAAACAACATTTTCCTTTTCAAAAATATGTGATAGTATTTTGGAATTTTAGGTTTTATAGGTGTGGTGCTTGAACTTTTTTTATTATATTCCAATTTTCAAACCAACTATAACATAGTATGTTAGTTTATTAGATGATGATAATAACAATGTGATTCATCTGGTGTTTTTTTTACTATTTGACTACATGTAACAATTATAAGTAATGTATTCAGTATTTATTAAATAAAAAATTTAGTTTATAAAAAAATTGACTTTTAAAAAATAATCGACAAATTTAAATATTTTGACTTATTAATCCAATTCAATCAAAACTGTTTACAAATTTGTTAGGTATTAAAAAAATATAAAAAAATCAATGCAAACCAATTTATTCAAATTTGATTGAATCTGATTATAGATTTCACCAAATTCAACCACAACTGATATCCATATACACCCCTATTAAAAGAAACTAAAAAAATAATTTCATAAATTCGAAAACTAAAAAAGTATATGTTTTAATATTCGGGACTAAAATTAATGGATCCTTAAATCTAATGGACTAAAATTATATTTAATTCATAATTTATTTATCTTTTAAGTAAAATTTCAAGTTTAAAAAATAGAAAATGAAGTCAACATGTTGGCCTATACGAGAAAGTACAAGTTTGTAAACCTGATGAACTTTAGGAATAGAGAATCTTCTGATTCTATATTGATTCTCATATAATTGTGAAGCACAGGATTTAACATGAAATTGATTAATGTTGGTAATGGGCTAATCACATAATTTATGTGTGTTTGTTTAACCGTTGGGTGGAGTTGAACATGCATTTCAAAGTGTAAAAAATGACATTATGTGAGGAGTAAGGATGAATTTGCTTTCTAATGAATGTTAGTTACGTTAAGACGCATGACAAACAAACACACTTAATCTCTAGACACATTTTTCACGACTCCTTATGTAAGAAGAGTCACTACACCATATAACCTATACAAAGCAATTGAGTAAGTTATATTTTATAATCTAAGAATATGTTGTTAGGTAATAAGTATTAATGACATATAATTGTATTGACGTGAGATTATTTCAGTTTAATTAATAGTTTTGAGTTTAATAATTAAGTGTGTAATTATATTAAATATTTTCTAAAACAATTATGTTATTTATAATAATTTTATTTTTTCCGAACATAATTATTTTATTATTTTCAATTGAAGATACCTTATTATCTAGATTAAAAAAATTATAAAATATATTTTGCTAATGCCAACAACAATAGTTTATGAAAAGAATTATAAGGATTTTTTAAAAATGTTTAAGTCCGTGGAGGATTCACTTTATTTTATTTAACAATATTTCTTTAACCTGACTAAATCTTCTTTTAAAAGTCTAATCTCGTTTTCTTTGTAGCTTTAAACTTACTTTAAAAATTGCATAACATTTTTTACATTCTCTATATTGCAAAATAATAAATATATAAATAATATATTACAGTATTTTTCCTTTGTATGGAATATAATAATGAAAAGTCTAGTGAACTGTTATAATTTTTTAAAATAAATAAATAACATAAATTCTTTTTGTCTTTTTTATAAATATTTAAAACTTTTTGTACCGTCTTGAGAATAAAATAAGCATGAAATTTCATGCCTTTATTGGCTTGTTACAGGTCGATAATGAGAAGAAAAATACGCTTTTATTGAAGAAAAAACTATAGTATATTTGATGTACGACCTATCAGGTTTCAACTTTCGAGAGATAGAAATTAATTTCTTTTGTATTTGTAGTTTAGTCAACCATGTAAACTAAAGTCATTAAAATTCATTCACCTAATTTCAGTAGCAATTATTAGTCACTATCATTACGACTTTTTGCCTGTGAAGCAGTAAAACTTACACAATATAATAGTAGGTATAATATTGTTATTAATATAGAAAAATTTATATTATTATCTAGTAATTAAAAATAATTATTTTATTTTATATTTTTTATCACTATATTAATGGTACAAAATATATATTAATTTTGCTAATACCTAAATATGTCAATGAACTTAACTGGTCATATTTAATTCGTAAAACATTTTTTCTTAATCATATTTTTACATTTATATAGTTTAAATTTAAGACTATTTAAAAGATCAATTTAGCCTCAATTTCATTTAGGCTAATAACACGTTGGTATATTATTTAATAATTTACAAATTAATTAAAGATTTAAATAATTTGGGAATGGTGAGCTAGCTTGGTCCCTCATTGTGTTTATGTGTATTACTAACATGTTGAAGCTTTTAAAAATGTAAGTGATTTTTCATTACATCTTTTTTGGACAGATTAAACAATTGAGAATTGACTAAGATATCTAATTCAATTGGTTAAATAATATTCGTAAGTTGTTAGAAAATCTTTGATACCTGAGTTCTAACAATTGAGTATTGAATAATATCCGTGAATTATTGGAAAATCTTTTATACCCAAGTTCTATTGATAAAAAACAATTAAGTGTTGAGATTAAGAAATTTTCTATAATATTGGGCCTTCTGCTTTAATATTTAACATGTGACAGTTACTATTCTCACCTCCAAATGTGCTATTTACACCTTGTACATGTGCTTTGAATATTGTTTTTCCAAAAAAAAATATTCTTTTAATAGATATATGATTTAATTGACAAAATACATAATAAAATCATATTTTCATTATATAAGTGGGGTGCAAAAAAAAATACACAACATATGATTCTATTGTGTATTTTATCAACAAAATTATGTTTTCAGTGTAATTTTGTTTACCTTACGGATTGCATTTTTTTATTGCATTCATATATCATGTTGCTGAGAATATATTTATAATTAATTAATTTGTGAAAGAAACACACTCTAAATTAATTCGATCACAATCTCAGACGGATTTTAACAAGGGTTATTCGTGTATGGACCAACAAATTATTGCTATTGGGCTAAGTGTCATATATGTTTAGCAATTGATTTTGTATGCTTAATATTTCTAGAATTTTAGAAGAAAAAAAGTATTTCTAATTATATGTACCACAAGATGTTCATCTAAAAATTATTTTAAAATTACTCAGTTTTACCAAATATTTACAAAAAAATATACGATAAATAAAGTTATACTCAATTATAGTAACACTTACTTTGGTCTTGGTTAATCAAAGTATAATGACAGCCTGTCGATTATCCATCTTATTAATATTATCAATGACAAAATAAAACTTAACTAGTAATAATATATAATTAGTCACAAATGTTATACTCATCGATCAATATATTTTACTCAATGCATGCCCCCTCAAAACATATCCTATTTTTATAATGGTCGAGGGAATGTATATATCTCAGGAAACTTGCCCAGAAAATTGAGTGTGGATCATGAGCTCGGCTACTTGTACCCTCCTAATTATGATGTATTGTTACTTAAAAAATTCATCATGCAAGAATGAGTTCACTAACAAATTAAGCTTTTCTTATGTACATCTAATTGAATACGAAGGAAAATGTTCGTAATACTCCCTACCATAATGAATGACTAATGAGGAATGATGAGAAATCTCAACAACTAAAATGCCTCGTCTTAGAAGTTGAGTTATACGTCTACTTCAATTTTACAAAATTGATTTATAAGATAAGAATTATCTCCTTTATATCTTAATTAACTCTGGTTGTGCAATACTAGTGACTATAAGCACAAAATTGATTTAAATAAATCTCATAAATCAGAATCAAGGAGCCCACTTTCCTCATCATCATTTACATTTTCCTCATCTGTTGTTTGAGCCAATTGCTCAGCTCTTCTACTTTGGTGCCCCCAATCCGTCTGAACCAACGTGTAAACCATCATACAAAAACACGAAATTTGTGCTGCCAGCATTCCAAACCACAAGCCCCTCAATTGGTACCTGTGCATGAAAGCAGCAAAAATCGCAACCGGCAATCCAATCAAGTAAAAAGCACACAAGTTTATTCTTGCACCCACATAAGGCCGTGCAGTCCCTGATAAGATTCCACACGCAGCAGTTTGAGGCCAGTTTCCAATCTCACACAACCCTAAAATTGGAAGTATGTTTGTGACCATGTCAACAATTTGTGTCTCGTTTGTGAAGAGTTTCCCCCACACATTCCTCACAAACAACAAGAAAACAAAGGTTGAGACACCTAATGCAAATGCAATGAAGAGTCCTATTTTGGCTGTGCTTTGTGCACGTGAAGGTTGACCTGCACCTAAGGAGTGACCAATTTGTGTCGTCAATGCAGCACTTAGTGAAAATGGGAACACATATAAGAACCCAGTTGTTTGAATTAGTACACCCATGGTAGCAATTGTGGTTTGTGGATTACTCAACAAGCCACATAGGAAGAGCATTATCTCATAGCACCACCACTCCAAGCACACTGAGATGCAACTAGGCAATGCTAGGGTTAGCAATGGTCTCCAATC
This sequence comes from Glycine latifolia, assembly GCA_013407115.1. Lineage (NCBI taxonomy): Eukaryota > Viridiplantae > Streptophyta > Magnoliopsida > Fabales > Fabaceae > Glycine > Glycine latifolia. The sequence goes on from CM023949.1 coordinate 35,587,257, forward strand.
ATGAAAGGAAGAGAGAATAGTAGCACCTTCCCAAGGCTTTAAGGGTTTCTTTGACACAACAAGATAAAGCACCAACCCTAGTATCATGTTTATGGAGTTCAAACCTGTGGCTAATGCAATGCCTTTTACTCCTAATTCCAAATATGTAGCCAAGAAATAGTTTATTGGAAGGTGTAAGATGGCAGCAAAAGAAGCAGCAATAGTTAATGGTGTTGTTAACCCTTGAGTTCTTAAAAAAGACCTTAAAGGGTTGAGATGAACTTGAGCAAGCAATTCTGGGATAGAGAAGACCATGTAAACTTGTGCAACTTTTGTGACTTCAGGGTCTTGCCCTAGCCAATGAAGGAGAGGTGCCATGTTGAGCCAAAGAAGTGAAATGGGGATGGCTACTAGGAGGAGAAGGCACAAGGTCTTGCAAAAAGTTTGGCTTAGAACTGACCATCTTTTTGCACCATATGCTTGGCAACAAATTGGGTCCATTCCCATGGTGAGACCCTTGAGAAATGAATTGGCAGTGATGTTGGCAAACCCTATTGCAAGTGATCCCCCTGCTAGCTCCACTTTCCCTTGGCGACCCAAGTAAAGCATGGAAATAGCGGATCGAGAGTACAAAAGCACGTTAGTCATCATCATTGGACATGCAATGTTGGCTAGTGATTTCAACTCTTCTTTCACCTGCATGCAAGTGCATTAATTTCATGTGTCGGCAAAACACTAAGTTTTAGACATGATGATAATGCTAGCTTATTTTTACCAGATTTGAATAAGAAAATTGCTTTTAGAAAATAAGTGTTATATCATTACTCTTTCAAGAATAATTACTCTCAATTCTTTTCCTGAAAAATTAACACCAACACGTCAACATTAAAAATGTAAAACTTCTGTCACATCTATGGTTATTTAGAGTTTTAAACCATAATAACAAATATATTAGGTTATCGGTTTGCCCACCCAGAAATTTAGTGGAATAAAAATTGTTAAAAATTAATTAAATTAGTCAAAACTTAATAATAATTGATAAAAAGTTATTTGAATTGGAATGTTTTCTTTTTTTGTTTTCTATTTTAAATTTTATTCAATCTTCATAAATTTTCATTGGTTGCCATGTCTAATGACTGGTTTGATTTTAAGAATATTAATTTATTCTCTAGAAATTATAAACCTGATCGAGTACTATTAGTCATTTTTAGAGACTAATGCGCTCACTGTTTAAAAGTTAATGTCACCAATATTTGTACTTTTTTAAGATAACATAAAAATAATTATTCTTCACCTTAATTTTTTAAAAATAATTTCAAATTTCCCTCCAATATAACATGTCCCAATAAACTAAATAACGGAGAAAAACCCATTAGGATAGTCAGTTTAGTGGTCAAAGGACTTGAGTAATATACATAAAGTAATCAGTTCTAATTCAAGAAGACTATTTATTGAGAAAATTATAACCTTATAAATTTTCAAAACGTGATCACGTATTCTAAAATAAAAAAGGGGAGTAACAGGAGAAGAATGCTTTAGGATGGAGGTTGTGTGGCTGGTACAGTTTCAATTTGCAATCTGGGTCGGAAGACGATTTTAGGTGCCGGTGTTTCCGTCTCAAATCCAAATTAATATACTATTGATTTACATAAATTGACTAACTCGTTTAATATCACTAATGATAATTGCATGTAATTTATCATCATAAACTTTTCATAGATTTTGATGAAAGTCATTAAATAATACGTACCTTATTGTAGTTCTTTTTTTTTAATGTTATCTGTATTTACGTATTTAAAAATACACCCTAAAACGGGACAAATTCTTGTTTGTTTTTTTAGCAAATTCAAATGAGTTCACCTTAAAGTCCGAGATTTTTTTTCTTCTAAAAGTAAAATATATGCCAATATTATTATTGATCGCCTAAACGACACACATTGAGTCTATAGTAACAACAACGGCTTCCACCTTAAAATGCGGTTCTTGGATGATTCGACCACCTTAGCCAACTAAACAAAGGTTATGTTATGTATTGCCAACCAATTCACTATTTTATAATAAAAGGCATTGGAGCACTTGTGGCCGTTTTCTCAATCCAAAATATAAAAGTTAAAAAGACATTTTCTATAGAGTAAATTATAACCGAGGTCCGTGATCAAGCAGTCATTGGAGATGAAGTATTTCATTCTTATTCTATATTTCTTTCATATTTTCCTTTTTCTACAATTCCTTATGAATAGATTTATAAATAAAAAAAGTTGAATGACAAGTGGGTTCGTGCAGTTTTCATATTAAAAACTTTCATTATAAATATTATTTCTCTTTTTCATAATTGAGGAAGAGAATAAGAAGAAAGAGAAAAGCTGAGTGAAGACTATACTCTATTCAACATATGGAGACAAAATAACATATAAAATGAGTTAAATGATTAAAAAAAATTAAGGATTTAATATTTTTTATCAACAAAAATTAATATTTATTGAGAAGAAAATAAATATAATATAATATGTTTAGTTTCATGATAAACTTTCAAAAATAATGTAAAATATATCAAAATATCGAAATTGTACTAAAATTTAGTCAAGTTTTCTTTAACTTGTTACAAAATCAAATACATATAATAGATTATATGATATAAAAGAAAGTGATTGATAATAAAAAAACATGTATTGATAGAATATATATGATATAGATATATCTAAATAACATGATGAAACCCTCCACCCATCAGCAGCACCATCATCTAAACAACCATGTCCACGAGGCAGGAGTAACGTATTTTAAAAACAAAAATATTTTTACATCGTACATACTTATTTATTATATATAGCTTCTTTCCGTACAACTTTGACAGGATCAGTCTATTTGATTTATTTTCACTTTTTGACCCAAATAGAAAACTAAAACACTTTTAAAAGTAGAATCATGGCAGCGGAAGAACTTGCAGAACAAAACCACACACAGAGGAAGCTAGAGATATAGTTACGAACCTCAGAGAGAGAAAGGGTAGGGAAAAGTGCCTTGAGGAGTTGATGCAAGTGTTGATGAAGGCCTTGAATGAATCTGCCACAACAACCACTGTCTCTTTTTCCTTCACCATCACCACCTTCTGTGCTTCTCATTCCGTTGATCTCATGGTACACTCCTCCAACCTTTGAATTAGCCACGGGGTTATTACCATCTGCAATTCCTCGAGATTCAGCACCAGTGCACATGTTTGTCTTTTTGTTACAGTTCTTGCTAAAGGGGACAGATAACACCAATTTCAGAGATGTATTAATGTGCTTATAGATATATACTAGTATTTGTTAAAGAATCAAGTGCTTACATGAAAGGGTAAATTTAATAACCATTTCGTATGTTTGAAAATTTGGTAAGATAATATTAATGGGCTAACTCTTGAGAATTAATTTAACAAAGCTGAGAATGTAATTGGAAACGAAAGCATATCGATCCTTCCAAACCCCTAAGAGACGAAAAAAAAAAGAACACAAAAAAGAACTTAAAGGCCTTAAAAGTAATGTTAAGGGGGTTAAATAAAACACTTGTTGGAAATGGAATTAGCTTGTTTTTAATTTGCTGAATGCATAAAATAAGATTTTGTTGCCCATGGAGTTAGCTATATATCATATATAAATAAATATATAAAACAAAAGGAAACTTGAAAAATAAAAGACGAAGAAGATGAACCAAACCTTGATTGATATAAAAAATCACGATGTGTACCAACATTCAAGGTTATAGGCCTCTCAGCTCCCCTTAAACAATATGTATTGCAAGAAGATGGATACTGCAGAAAGGTGTTTGGGGACTTGTACAAACAAAACCCTTTCCAACTCGATCAGTAGTATTACAACCCCTAAACCTTGGTGTTTAATTTATACTCGTATTTAATATTGATTTTCATTAAAATAATAGCAATTTGTAGTTCGATTTTATTGTTTGCTTTATAGTTTTTATAAAACAATAATATCATGTCAAGGAAATATTAATTAACAATAGTAGAACCTTTTTATATACTTTTTAACTTACTCTTCGATCGAAAAAAAAAACTTACTCTTCCATCGTTTTATTAGGTAAAATTTGCAAGATATACTAAGATATGGGTTCCATTCCTTTTCAACAAATTATTAAATTAAATTTTCAACCTGATAAAATTTGTCAGTCAATTAAAAAATGATAAAAAAGACAGAAATTTAAGACAATACGTGATCTACAGAATGGCTAATTAAATTTAACTTACAAATTAAGGGTAGGAACAAGAGAAGCATGATTAAGAATTAAGCTATTAGCAGGTGATGATATCATGTTGCAAAGTAAAGGCACGTGAAGGCTTCAATTAACTTCCTTAATCAGCTATCTACATTATTAATTAACTGCTATCTAGCACGTTCATAATGCACGCATATTTTGCCACTTGTGCCAATGGACTTCCTTCCAAATGTGTTTGTCATTAGGTTTATGAAAAAACAATTACGTACTGTATTATTTACGGCACAGTACAATATTTGTAGATTGTTGTATAAATGTTTGTAATAAAAGAAATTAGCAAACTCAAATCAATCAAACTTAAATTCATGTGCCTAATTAATCCTTCGAGTTATGTGCTGTCATCACTCATTGGGAGACTCTCCCACTGTCATTAATTCCTAGTACTGCATGAGACCATAGTTTTACTTTTATATCTATTTCTTTTAAAATATAATTTTGATAATATCTATTTGTATGTTCAGAATTAAAAAAATACAAAACGGAGTATAATTTAGTCACTGAATCTGTCATTGATCAATAATCGGTGAACGAGTATTTATGGATCAGTACCAGTGTCTGACAAGCAATTTTTCATAACTGAAAAATTTTAGAATACTAATCACTAAATCAGTTTTTGATTATCGGTCACTGAACCAATCGTTGAATATTCGTCACTGAATTTGTTGTTATAGAATAACTATCAAGGTTATGGCAACCAACAAAAGTTAGTCTCTTAATCAATCACTGAATCAACTAGCGGATTGATTTGTCCATCTTAACAACTGATTAATCGGTTGACAAATATCTATTTTCTGGTAGTGAAAGTATTTACAAAAGTTATAGAGAATGTTATTTTAAAATAAATGAAAATAAATATGGTTTTAATAAATGAAGTTGCAATGTTTGGAATCTTTAATATCCTCAACTTGTTGACTCTTAAGGCTTTTATAGATAAATTTGTGCGCCAACCACATCTTTAAGATTGATTTTAAAAGCACAATTCTACCTCCCCAAGGAAATATGTCTGCTATTCCCAGAAAAGTTTGTTCCTCACTTTTTACTCACTTATAAATCTCTTTACTCAATTGAGTATCAAAGTGTTTTTGCAAGTCACACTTATACGATACTGTCAAAGTGCATATTAGGGTTTCAGTTGGAAAAGCTAAAAAATATTTTAATCTCAAATTAACAAATTCTTCCTAATTATATTTTGTGCAATGAAAATTTTATAAAAATATTTTTTGCCCAACTTTAATTCAAACATTGCCAAAGCTCAACAACATTACAAGGATTGAAGCAAATGTTATGCTGAGAATCTAAAAATATGAATTCTAAGTAAGATGAAGTACACCAAGTAATTAAAAATCATTATAAGACTTAGGTATAGAATATTAAACTCTAGTGAAATGAACAAATTTTGTTTTTTAAATTTGTATTTAGCAACTAAAGACTCAACGATGCCAATTAGGCTTTTGGTTTGACAAAATAAGTCCATAATGAAAAATACTAAGAATACATTCTCTAACATACTCCTTTAAATACATATTCTTTAATTAGTTAAAATTTATTGAAAGTTATAAGATTAGGAAAAAATAATTAAATACAACATAGGGTTCACAAAATTTTGTTATTTTAATAAATTTTAACCAGTAAAAATATGTTAAAAAGAGTGTGACAGAAAATTGTGTTTTCTAGCATTTCTCATAACAAAAACAAGGTTTGAACTTAAGCTCAAATTCTCCATTATTAATCTGACCCTAATAAATTAATGATAATGTATAATTAAAATAGTACATAGAGATTCTTTTTTAAATTAAGAAAGAATTGCTCAAATTTTTAATTGTTGATGCTTCTATAGTGGCTTCATGGTGGAAAGACATTAATTAATTAAATTCGATTAAGACAAAAAATTATATAACAGTGAAAGTGGACTAAGGTCGATAGGTCGATTTAAGTAAATGAAGAAAAGCCTTAAACTCGCTCCTGCATGTCCTAATTAATTTGCAAAAGTACCAAAATGGAAATATATAATGCTCTTTCCTGAAACTGGAATAAGCATGGAAAGTGGCAAGAAGGACACCCACGGCGAGGAATCATGAATGGAATGCAAATTCACATGTAGGACCAAATCTTTTGTCCTGATTTTTTATAATTTTTATCTCTTTAATTATTAATCTCAACAACTCAACCAGTAAAAGTGAAATATTACTAAAGAATGAGTTTTAGTTTTAATAATTTCTCAATATTTAATGGAGAAATATTTATATTAAACTAAATAAGAAAGGGTGATAAAAAAAATGAACATACTAATATTCATTCATCTTTAATGACATCAGTTATACATAATATTTGATAAAATATTATAAACAAGTGGTGATAATATGTATTCATATTTTTAATAACATTTTTATTATTTTAACATTTAATAAAAATGTTGCTAAATTTTTTAGGCAACATTTAATAAGTTTTTCTAAAAGTGAAATATTACTGAAGAATGAGTTTTAGTTTAAATAACTTCTCAATATTTAAGTGAGAAATATTTATATTAAACTAAATGAGAAAGAGTGATAAAAAAAATTCAATCGATTAATATTCAATCACTTTTAATGACATCAACTATACATAATATTTGATAAAATGTTATGAACACGTTGTGATAATATTTATTATTTTTTACGATATTTTTAAATAGTTGTAAAAAAATTAACAATATTTTTACTAAATGTTAAAATGAAAAAAATATTACAAAAAATCACATGTGTGATAATGAAAAATAAAAATTAACTTCTTTTAAATAAAATATTTTAGACAAAAAAAATAAAAAAAAATTATAAAACTGTTTATTTTATTTTAAAAATAAACTTAAAACAAACTAACCCTATCCTGCTCGCTTTAAATTGGGTGTCAAGACTTCAAAAACGAAATGATGGAGATGGCCATACTTTAGATTCTTTCCACTTATTTGTTTCGAACACTTGCTTTGATTAATGTTTGGTTCTACAACAATAAAATTTATTTAATACAACTAAAATTTTAAAATTTAAAATTTAAATTTATAAATAAATATTTTTAAATATAATCATTTTCTTATATATAAATTTTCAATAAGTAAATATTTTTATTGTATTTTTGATTTATAATTAATAATTTATGTTGTGATATATTGTTATTTTAATTATTAATATTTTAAAAAAATCAAATACAAGTAAAAACTAAAAATCTTAAAATGATAGATGGAAAGAGACAACAAAAGTTAAGTTAAATCATTCAATTAGTTATAAAATGATATGATAACATATTATATGTATATTAGAAAAATATTTGAATTTTATGGAAACAAATAGACTTAAACCTTTATATATAAGAGGATATCTTCAATGAAGTTTTATAAATGTTAAATTTGATCAATTTAACTTTTAAATTATGTCATAATATCTCAATAATTATATATACCAAATTTAGATATTTCAAATATTTTTATTTAACTAGGTTAATCTACAATATTAAATTTGATAATCTAAAAATAGGTTTAAATAACATGTGTCGAAATAAGATAATTTCTCAATGTTTGAATGTCATTAATCACCATTTAGTGATTCATAATAATTTGGTACAATTATAAATTGAATTTCAATATTAATATATTATTTGTCATTAAAAATATAATTCAATCAAATTGTCTAAATATTCAAATAAGACATTCAAGATCTTTTATAACTCAAGCTTTCAAGCTTTTATAGCTGTATTTTACTTTAAAATGTCTTTTTTTATGATTTAGACTATATTAAAAAATATGTATATGAATTTAATTTATTGTAAACTATTCAAAAATTAAAATAGTATATTTTTGAAATATTGATTTTGTGATGATTAAATTTTAAATATAAAAATTTTAAATATATTTTCATATATATTTTTAATAATTAATTTTCTGACAAAATGTTTTGAATATATTTATTAATATAAAAAATTATTTATTTGAAAAATGTATTATAATTGATTAGTATTTCAAAATTTCCCTATTATTAGTTAGTTATATGTAATCCAACAATTAAATATCCAATTCTAATTATTCTGAATCAATTATACGTAATAAAGATTGTTCATCTTTTCATTTTGATTAATTATTATTTATTTGAATTGAATTTAGTTTCCATTTTAAATTCCAAATGTGTTCTTTATCCATCTCTTTATTAGCTTTGCTTTCTTTCTTTTTCACTCTGTCTAATTTTATTGTCCTTCCTTTTGTGTTTGTCTCTTTTATTTTGCACTTTTTTTCATTATTTTCTAATTTTTTTTTATTTCCAGTTTCACAGATGTTGCAAAGGGTGTTTTCTTCAAGTAACAATTTCTCTCCCTTTCCATTTGTCACATGTTACTTCAATGAAAAATATTTTATGCATCATCCTCCACAAGAATGCTAAAATTGACCTCTTCTGTTGACGTTATTTTTTCGATGATAGTCATATTACGATTAATGTGTATGAACATAACAAAATTGGTGATGATTATGATTATGAATGACGTTGATTATTGTTTTGAATGAATGATATATATATATATATATATATATATATATATATATATATATATATATTATTTTGTTTGTGAATCATCAACTTTTGTCATCATCCATTTTTTAATTTAGGTCATAAGTATAAAGATTAGAGATGAGAAAAATATATATACTGAAGTTTATTATGGATTAAAATAATTAATCAATGTCTAGTTTAGGGACTAAAAAAGCACATAATCTAAATTCAAATACTAAAACAATAATCAAGCCTGGTTTAAAACTAATTTTGATACCAAAGACTAATTTTCATACTTTATTTCTAAAGTTGTTGAAATCAGTTTGTAAAATAAAGGATTGATTTTCTAAATTAAATGATAATATTGATTAATTTTGAATTTGATTTTAAAGCTCTCACAAAGTGTTAAAAAACTTATACAAAATACTAAAAATCACTATAAAATCACTATAAAGTATCAATTTATAATGTCGGTGACTAAAAAAATATTTTTAAAGTTTCAGAGACTAAAAAAAACACACTCCAAATTCAAGGAATAAAACAATAATTAACTTTTTAATATCAACTATTTCTGATCTGTACATAAGAAATAAAATGTAATATTTATTGCTATAATGCTATTTTTTATCCCTAATTAATTGTGAAAGTCTATTAATGATCTACACTCATTTTTTTTAATAGAAGTGAATATATTTAGTGAGCTATCAACAAAGAATATATATTCATTGGTTGAAAAATTATCCTTTGAAAAATAATCATCTCTTAAACTATTTAATGTCATGGAAGGTCTTATAATAATTTAATTAATCTAATTATTTTTATTAGTCTTAATAAATTATATAATTGTTTTTTACATAGAAAACCGAAAGTAGTGATAAGTAATAAGGGACTATAAGACTGCATTAATTTAGGGATTAAATCTTCAAAGTGACTTTAGAGTTGACATGGAGACAAACTCATCAAATCTACAATGCACGCAGCCTCGACATAGGAAACATATGCATATAGGTGGTACTAGATATATTTTTTTTTCACTTATGGTCCAATAGTCAATTATTGTGTCAACTAGATCCACTCGTGCACTTTTTATTGGCTGAATAATGGAGCCTAAGATATGTTTGCCAACATGGTTTGCATCAATAGATACATGTCATGAACTTCATAAATAATTGAGAATGGCTCAGTGCTAGAGACCTACAATTTAGTGGGTAGAAGTAGTATTTGTAATAAAAAAAAGTAGTAGAAAACTAATAGAATTGTCTAGGTACGAATATGTGCCCACAAAAGTAGTGTGAATGCAGGTATTTTACTACCTACCGTACGTGATATTGACACATTATTTGGTATATTAACCTTGTAAATTTACGCTTAAACTAAAAATTACATCTTAGTGATCAGCTTTTTTTTTTTATATCACATAATTAAAAGTTTTACTCATGTGTCTAGCATCTTTGTCTTTGTGATAATGTTACATTATTATTCCCACGTGGTTGATTTCAACTTTATCAATTGAGCAACATGATTTGCCAACTATTTCTAAGAGCTTATTATTATGGATCAATTTGAATTAGCTTTTTGATAAACATTTTTAGGAAAAGAAAAAAAAAGTTGAAATAAAATAAATTTATTATATAAGCTGAAATCAGTAAACTTTGAGTTTTATAGAAATTAAGTAGATAATTGATTTTAGCTTTCGAGAGAAAGTCAACTCATTTTACTTATTGATTACGTACATGTGGGTAATGAGTGATAAATTCATATCCGTGAATCTATTAAGGTAGATTTAGAAAGGAATTAACTTGAATTGATTGGATGTGATCGATTACTTTATTCTGGTTCCATTCATGATTGGAAAATTATTGGTAGAATATTTGGATTTAAGAAATTTGCCATTTTTTGTGATGTTCTGGGAATAGATGTGCTTAAAATTAAGAAAAATACTAATAACACTTTTTATCATTAATGATTTATTGATAGAAGAAACTAGAGAGGCATTGGGAAACTAGTAGTGTGATCAACCAATTCCATAGAAGTACATCAACGCCATTTGACTGGCCAAAACACAAACATCAATTATAAAGATTCATGACTACAAAGATGTCATGTTCCCGTAATTATTGCCTCAAAGTGAACCCAATATAAACTTTTTTGTTCCTTTTCCAACCGAAAAACAATTCTAGTCCGTTGACCATCAATTTCAAACCCCACGCCAGAATGATCAACGAACACCCTTGACATGCAAAACTACACACTGTACAACCCCTTGGCAACAAGCCAACAACGAAAAGTTAGTCCTTATGTCTCATAGCGGAACAGGCAACCTAATTACCTTAAATTACCCACCAAATACTGCTTACAACCATGTCCATGAGTTAACACAAAAAGAAATACATATACTCCATCCATCCGTTACATTATAAGTGTCACTTTAAGTTTTTCTACACCAAAAAAATTAATAAATTAATTAAAAAAGAACAACATTTTTATAAAATTAATTTTATTATATATTATTGATCCGTTTTTAATTATTGTTATTCGTTATTAATATTATAAGAAGTACATAGGTAAAAAATAATAATTAATAAGTATTACTTAGTGTATTTTATTGTTATTTTATATTTTTTTAACCTTTAGAGTTTGGACTTTTTAGTCTAACCTAATTTTATTGTATTTTTTTTTTTCATTTTAAGGTTACTGGTTAATTATTACTGTAATTATAATGTAAGATATGCTTAATTTTTAACTTTGAATTGAACAGGTTTTGTATTAGACTACTAGTTTTGTTTAAACGTAATATTAGACTAGTAGTTAAAAATACTTTGAGTTAATTAAATGTATTAAATTGTGTACTATTAGAATCGTTTTCCTAATTTTTATATATTTTTTATTTTAATAATAAATCCAATGACTTGATCTGATCCAATATAATTATATAATTGAATTAGTTTAGATTAGATTACATACTTAGAAAAAATTTAATCCAAATCAAATCGATTAAACTTGAATGATTTGGGTTAAAAAAAATCATAGATTTGATACAATCTAACCCATGATCATCCACAGTTCAAATAGCTACAAATTATGCAAGTTGGAGATTGATTTACAATCTTTATTGAGAAGATGATTCTATATTTCATTTATTATTTGTAATGAACTTGATTGTTTTTACAATAAGTCTAACGATGAGTATCTCTAGGTACCCATTAACTACGGTGTAACCACCAAAATTACTATTTTGTGTGATTCACGAATGAGTTTTTTCTCTCTTTTTTCACCAAAGTTCCTTTTTTTAAAAGAAATTGTTGATTATTCAAACTCACATTAGTGCCGTACTTTTGAATACAAAATGTTTACGAATACAGGCTATGAGGGGACAATGTCACTGTCTAGCTAATTATTAAGTTAGGGAGAAACTTTCAGCAAGAAGAGAGTGGCGTAATTATTGGTAAATCTAGTTGATGTAACCCCATATGCTGTGTTAATTAAGATCATTCTTTCTGTTTAGAAATTCACGTCAAACTGATGAGACGACCACAGAACACTAAACTAATTTATCTTGGGGTGGATGCAACAAGCAGTATGCAAATTTCTTCAAATAATGGTACTTCCGTGCAACAGGCGTGGTGGGTATATATATATATAGATAAGAAATTAATATTTATACCACCATCACGTTAATTAGCACTTAATTTGTTGGGACCAGTTAATGGAGACCAGGGTCTGATCAGTACGAAGATACTGTACTAGTACTAATTAAGTAACACAAACCAGTGCTTCAGCATATATGCTAGCTCATTAACTATATATATATGTGTGTGTGTGACAATTGACGGATTTTAGCATTTAGTACATCCTGACCTTGGTTCAGTATCATATTTTTTACGTGTTTCTAAGCTTCTAAACCACTGCTTTTGCACAAAGATTGATTTTGTTCTTCGTTGTTCTTAAAACAAATAAAAACATAAAAAGCTAGCTAGACTAAGAAGAAAAATTGAAAGCCCGGCTAGCTTTTGATATCTTTGTTTTTATTATTGAAAAAAAAGATTACTGAAAAATAACTCTAAATTCTTTGTCTAACTCGACGTAGATTTATGTAACTTCTATCTTGACCCATTTATATATGCTACAACTCATAAAAAGCAAAGCTCAATGGCCTATGAGCAAACACGCTCAAAAGTTGAAATTTATTACAAAAGAATAATTTGTTTAACTCTTTCATGCTAGTCTTACACACAACACTGAGGAGGATGTGATATAATAATAAGGACATAGGATACTTTATTTTAATTATTGCACCACTTGATGAGGAACTCAAATATGATAAACTATGCCCGACAGGTTCCATGTCTCAAAATCCTTGCATGTCCACATGTATGAGCATTATGACATGATTAGGTTTTTCAAAAGTGTTTTATAAATCTTAAGAAATTTGTCAAAAATAAACAAATTTAATAAAAACATAGTATTTAATTTTTTAAAAACTTATAAAATTTAAATTGTTTAATATTTTTAAAAATACTAACAACTGCTCAATAACACCCTTACCTAATATTCGTCTCTTTAAAAAAAATACGAAAATTTCAAATTAATGTATGGCTGATTGATTCTTCCATAAATACTTTTTACACAAACAAACATTTAGGTTTAATAGTATACTTTTAGTTCCTCTATAATGATTAATATATAATTTAGCCCTCTAATATTCTTTTTCTGAGTGAGTTTATCTTTCAAAATTTTAAAAACTATTACAGTTATCCATCCTATAACAATGTACTTTAAAGTTTTAAACTATACAATTCTCATTTTTTTCTCAATTGTTTTACACATTCGAATATATTACTTTTTTTCAGACATTCTTTTACTCAAAACTCACCAACTAAAATATCAAATTCCATCCAAAATGAAAAAAAAAAACTCATATTTTCATCCTCTTGAAACCCTAATATACCTCACATCCTACTAGATTTTTCAAATTTTGTTAAATTCTCACAAAAAAAAATTACTTCTAATTTTATTCAATTATTTGATTTTCATCATAAATCCTCAACTATTTAAATTAAAAAATATTTTGTAGGTTTTTGGTAAAAGAAAAATGACAAGAGAATCATATTAGTTTAATTTTAAAAATAAAGGGATTATTTGATTTGTTTAAAAGTTTTAGGAAACCAAAAGATCCAATCAATTCAATTTTTTTATTCATAAGAATTAAACACAGCGGATTTATAACATACTGAACTAGATTTCTAGTTAATTCAATTAATTTAAACTTTTAATACAATGTATGTATTTACGATGCTTTATTCAGAGAAACAAAAATCACTTCAATAATTTTTATGTTTTGAGAATTATTCACTAATTATTAGTTTAGAAACAATTTAAATATTTAGAAAACATAATTAATTTTTATAATAATTTAAAAAAGTACCCAATACAATTTATAATTAATTGATTATATAATGTTAACTAACATATAAAAATTAAAATGAATTAAAAATACAATACTATATTGACTCCAGTAATACTTTAACAAGCATTTAAGTATAACCCAATTAAAAATATTCTAGAGTGTAAGCAGAACATTAATAATTGAAGGATCCTGTAATAATATTTAATTATAGGCTTAATAATTTTGTCTATTACTATATATTATTTATTTGTTAAATGACAGTGAGTATAACTTGGTTGCCTCTGATGATGTCACTGCTGATTTCATCATTTTCGTTTTGTCCGATGAATCAAAAAGCTAAGTGGGGACCAACTAGCACTCTGGCAGTCACCGACAAAAAAAGAGAGAAAACAATATAAAAAAAAGTTTATAAATAGAGAAAATGAGAAAAACGATATATTCACGTGATAAGATAAGAGAAAGAAAAATATAAAAGAAAGAAATTAAAAAGTATAAAAAACATGGTGTAAACAAATTATTATTTTATTTAACTTTAAATTATTCTTTGAAAATTCACTGTTAGATTGTCAGAGAAGACTTGACTTTGAAGCTTAGGGTTGTGATCACTTTGAAACTCATCATATATAATAAGAAAGAAAAAGAAGAATTTGTTAGAATATTTTATGTACAGGGATCAAGTGATGACAATCTTGTTGGCAGCATTAGAACTCAGTTTGTCTAAAGATTACACAGCAACACGTATCCATGCTTAAATTTTTGGTGGCAATTGGCAAGTAATCAACTGTCACTTGATTTTCTTCACCTTTGTCCTCTTTCTACACACAAATGTATGATTAATTTTGGTTTAAATATCTTTATGCTATCTATAAAGATACAGGGTGTTTTAACTTTGATACTTAAATTATATTTTTTTTTTACAGTTT
Source organism: Glycine latifolia (assembly GCA_013407115.1). Lineage (NCBI taxonomy): Eukaryota > Viridiplantae > Streptophyta > Magnoliopsida > Fabales > Fabaceae > Glycine > Glycine latifolia. The sequence goes on from CM023949.1 coordinate 35,602,349, forward strand.
TTGTTTTTAAAATAGTTACTTGTCTGACATTACTAATAGAACATCAAATCATTAAGTTAAAGTCATTTAAAAATTATCAATTTCATAACTAAATCATTTTATAGCAGGTACTTTTTAAAAATGAAAATTTGTTAAAGTATAAAACAAATAATGCGCAAAAGTAAGATATCAAGACCAGAACACAATACTTTTTATAGGTATCAAAAAAGTATTTAAATTTTAAAAACTATCATCATTAGGGTGTTTATAACTCAATTTGATTCAATTTTTCATTAAAAATTCATTCAACCAAACTTAATGAACATATGTGATTTAAAATAAAATTTGAACCAAACCAATATTTTGCAATTTGGTTAGATTCGATTTCACTAAAAATATTATTTCATTAAAATTCATATACTTTCTTTTCATATTTTAAATAAAATTATATTAAAATTTTTGTTGATAACAATTTGCAAAACTAATTAATATGTTAAACCTTTTATAAAAAAAATTACAAAATTTCATCTATTTTAAACCAAACATATACTAAAAAAGTTATATAAAAAAAAATAATATGCATTATATAAGTTTCATATACATAATAATATAAAATGTTATGAAACTTAAGTAATACATAATACTAGAATAATATAAATAATACTATAAGTATTACATTTTGGATCGATTTCCAAAACATAAACCACAAAGTGAACTTAACCAATCGATTTTTAAAAAAATCCCCAAAATTTTGGTTTAATTTTTGATTTTTTGAAAAAAATTCAATTTTTATTTTGAATCAATTTAAATTTAAACACCCCTACTAACATCATTGCACATATAAAATCCATATTTCCTTCTTCCTCTTTTCGATGTAATTGCTAATCTACTCACATTTTATTTTAGTACGAATACATTAACCATCTATACCATAATTATATTTTTGTAATTATATCTGCATATTTTTAAATTTGGTTTGATTTGTTATGTACTTTATTTTATTTTTATTGCAAAAAAATTTACTCATTTTCATAATTAATTTAAAATAACTTTCTTTCTTAAAATTGAATCATTTCTTCATTTATCAATAGTTGATTTGTCATCGGTAAAAACAGAGTTGATTTGTCACATGAGGTTGCAACTTACAATGGTCATAATGCTATAATTGAAAAACAATTAATAATATCTTAAACTTTTAAAATAAATGATATTTTTTTTTTTGTATTTAAGTAGACAAATAAAAAAGAAATGAAGGGAATAATATTGTTAATTGCAATCCTTTTTCAAGAACCTGTGCTTAGGAGTTACAGATGAGTAAAACTTATTTCTTTTAATATTTTTGTTTAAAATAAAATAAAAATGAAGGTGGAATGACATAGCCATCCCAAGGGCCAAATTAATAAAAAGGTTCAAATGATTGCGAAATCAATACCCTACACTTTGATTTATTCTTCTATAGCTTTTCAAGTATTTAACCTAATGTATTGTTACAAATTCAGCCTTCCCTATGAATTAATACACTCAATCTCTCAACTTTTACTGCTTCTCACTCCACAGTTGGTCCTGATAAAATTAATGCACTCCAACTCACCCCCACCTGAGTCACCTCCTTTATCATGAAAAGAAACAACTGGTTCATAACTTTGAACATGCAAGAACAACATCCCCTTCTCCCCCTCCTCCAAAACAAAACTGATCTTGTCAATTCACGAATACAATGTTACAATGTATACATTGCATCATTGACATCAGAGATGCATCATTCAACCTTTGCTACCACCTCGCCAGGCACACTGCTTTCTACAACTGTTTCCCTTACAAATCTGGGAATCGAAAGAGCATGAAAATTACTGGCATGAATAAACAAAACAAGAATTTTGATTTACAAGTTTGAACCAAGAATGAAGTACCTTTCCAATTTGTCACGTGACGATTGCAATACGTAGATTGAAAGGATGAAAGATAACATGAGCCCTGGATATTTTAAGCAGTAACAACAAAAGTGCACTCTCTTAGTAAAAATGTAAAATATAACGCTATCTACGAATTCATCATGCCCTTTGTTTTAAAATAAGAGTATTTCAATCCTCAGCTAATGTACATTCTTGATATCCTACCACTCAAATCACTAATACTTCTAAAAACAAAATTATGGTGCAACCAGGTATTTTGTCTCCACCAAATGACAGATAAGGGTGCCAAAATATTTACTCGTCAATAGGTTGGTGTAACATAATGAAAGTTAATATTGCAACTTGCAAGGAAAAAATACTGGCATAAAAGCTGACTAGAGATCTTGTCTTATACATAGGTAAAAATTAAAGAACAGGATTAGTTTTAATTTAAAAATAATCACATGACAGATGGCACTCCCCTCCCACGTTTCCCTCATCCTAGTTGCTCCATGTTTCAGAAAGATGACAACTCTTGCACATACAGACCCACCAAGGGATGTGATTGTAACGGCATTAATGGGGAGAGTAGAAGAAAATATTTTGTTCAAGAGCAAGTAATAAGCTTATGGAACGTCGTCATGTCAATGATCTACACACAAGTGACAAATTACATTCTAAACAAAATGGCTTAGCAAAAAGTGTAGTCATGAGATTGAGGTTATATATTTATACCTCCTCTTATAACAAATGATTGAGTAGCATGTGGGACAAAAGCATATAAAATTTATTGATGAAACAGAGCATCCCATAATTTATTAAAAGATTTAGGGGCGAAACCAAAATGAGAACAATTTTTTTAGGCAATATGGGCAGAATGAAATTCAGCCAGAAGCTGTTACAGGTGTTTGGAACAAGGAAGGAATTTCAGAAACCTCCTGACACATGGAACCAGAACATGGGGGACAGGAGAGAGTCACGTGAGCATTTCTATTTAAAATTAACCCCATCCCCATCCCTTAATTTTTATCTGAGGGTGATTAGAGAATGTTCTCATTTCTCACAATCGTCAAGAATTCTCACTTGATATGCCCCATATATGTAAAGAATCAGGGGAAATGTATTACTTACCTGAACCAAACAGAACAAAAAATCCTGAAGTTACATCTATCTCTGAATGTTCCTTCCTGAAATATTTCAGAAAGCATATTGAGCAATTGAACCAAATGAATCCAAAAAATATAACCCACCCCCAAAAATGCCAGAAAATTGGATCAAAGGCTTCAATAGCAATAAATTAGTTCAAACTTCAAAATTAATATTGATTAACTATATAATATGAATACATATAGCTACAACTAAAATAACACAAATGACAAACCATGTATATCGGACGAGTATATGCTTTGGCCAATGCTGAGAATCCCAGAATTGTTTACTAATCTCAGGATGAACTTCAACATCTGTAAAGCAAAATAGAATCTGTAAGCACAATCAAAGGCTCAAGGCCCTCAGAAATAAGTTACAAAGGCATCACTTAAGTAATCATATTGCCCATTACTTCTCTTATACCAGACAAATGGCATGTGGGAATTCATCAACGTGTAAGGTATCAACGTAGTTATAATTCAATATGAAAATAAATGTCTACAGAATATACAGGTTCCACAGAATCAGTTTATTGTAAAGTATATTCATCAACACTAAGTCACTAAATGCTTATTACCCAACATTAATTAATTACAAAGAATGGAATGCCTTCAGACATCAGTAATATAAAGAAAAAATCCTTCACTAATAAAATTTGAATACTGTCAAGTGAAATAAGAGTATCTACAGACAGACGGGTACATCTGTACATGAATATGCCAAATGACAGCTGAAATTGTACATGCTAGGTAAAATTTCTAAGTAGAATGGTCATCTCATAAAAAGAGAAAAAGAAAAGTTTGATAAACATAAAATTAAAAGGAAATAAAGATTTAAAGGGTCAAATGCATACAAATTTCAGATAAACTTTAGGAACATTGAATTAAAAAGCTTTTGGATCGACAGTTTACAAGCACACTCCCTGACATTTCTAACACATTTCAGAAGAGTCTTGACAAAAGGTCACATGCATAAGCTAAGAATAATACTTTCTTTTTCAAAAGGTCACAACCCAGTTACCAGCCTCTATGTATAGAACTTAATGTTTGTAAAAATATGATTAGAGAAGAACAACATACAGTGATGAGGCATATCCACAACTTTAGCTGTGACACCATGCAAATCATTTCCTGAATACCTCTGCATGACATTAAAATTCCAATCAATTCATGGATTAGCAACAAATTCTGAACTTGTATAATCCAGTACAATAATCAAATAAACTGAACAAGATCATGTACATGACCTATCATGAGCACAGCATTACCAGATCTACTTCAATCATTGGAACCTCTGTACTTTTCCGATTCACCACAAGAAGCCACGGGATTAAAAACTTTTCCCTTCCAACTTGAAACAATCTGCAGATAAATTAAAAATAAAGAAAACTATAACCACATTTTCTCCCGCAGTTTAAGAGCTGGGGTCAACCAGATAGAATCAGATAACAACAATGCAATCATCCCATATGGTACAACCGGTATAATAGCACAAAGTTTCATCTTATCGTGTTCAGAATAGGATACATTATTCCTTTAATTTCCTGTATCAAGCATTCCAACTTCACTTCTCTCACCAATGCAATATATAAGAAGATCACCATCTTTGGGCAGCACACTGCTCATTTTAATTATTTGATAAAAAATGCACAACCAAAGATTCACTATGTCTTCAGATTTTCATTTTATCTATTTTCCCAGAATAGAGAAACCAATCAGGCACAAGCACCATTCACAAATTCACTCTGCAGAGAACAACTATAACTACAATTATAAAATCATGGTTTTAGAAAATGGTCTGCAATTGCAATTTCAGCTGTATCATCGAGGTTTTTGGGCTCACTACAACCACATCAGTCACATTTGCCCACATTTCCCACAATGTCAAAAATCGCGACAAACCCACAACCTCAAGTGCAATCTAAAACCTTGAAAATCTTCATTTAGCAGAGTCACAGTAAGTACAAACAGCAAATACCCCCCCCCCCCCCCCCCTCTCCTCCCCCCTTCCCCAAGTTCATGTAATTAGCATCCGAAACGGATGTGTTTGAGTCGAATACCTTTTCCTTCAAATTACTTCGTGGCATGTTCGTGTTTGGATTAACTTAAGCTTAAGCTTAAACTAAAAATCATTCTGTGAGATTTTCAAGGGAGAAAATTGAAAAACTAATTAAACAAAGAGGCCTTTATTTCCTTACAAATTAAGCAAATTAAAAATGAGATCAAGGCAATAAACAAATTACATTGGAAGAAAAAAAAAGGCTCACATTTTATAAGCATCAGCACCAGTGTAACCCGTGGGCTTGGGTATGGGCATCAACACCTACATAGCCAATTCCCAGCACAAATAATAATTCATATAGAAATTAAGAAAAAATAAACCCTAATTTAACGAATTCAGAAGATTCACACCTCGCGATTCACGGCGAAGATGGGGCAGTGGCGGCCAATGAGGTCCCGCCACACGGTTCGCGACTGCAATCGCAAAACCAGAAAAATAGTGAGAGATGCAACGGCGACGTATGGAAGGAAGAGAAAATCGCAGATAGTGAAAAGGGAAATGGGAACGAACGGAGTGGTATTGACCCATGCAGCTCATGGGAACGATGTCGCCGGGTCTGTAAGCGACGGCGATCTGAAGAAACGACGGTAGCAGAAGCATAAACGACAGTGACAGAAGCGGTTTCACGGTACCTGCTGCAGCCATGGCTGCCAACAATCAACCGTAACTCCAACTCAGCTTCAGCGTTTCAGGTTTCGGACTCTGACTCACGGTGTCGTTTTGGAGCTTGAAGCACTTCGCCGTGTCGTTTTTGCTTAGCGGGCTACTTGATTGTCGAGCCATGGCTTATGTGGACTCCGTCACGGCCTAACTGGTTTAGTATGTAAAGTTGAACTTTACTATTGGCACCCAATTTTTAATGGCACCTCCAGACATTGTAATTTATTATAATGACCAAATGCCCATCACAACAGAATTGTATGACTATGTGTCCACCACTTACACAAATGTAACATTTCCGTTGTGTATTTTTACTCAACGAAAAAATTGTTTCCGTTGTCTACCATATACTAATTTTTTGAAACATTGTTTACATTTTACTGATTATTTAATCTTATTTTAACTTTATATATATATATATATATATAAAAGTTTGACAAACCCAATTCTTAGTTATATAAATTAGGTTTGACAATATTTCACATTGATCAATAGTTGAATAGTTTTTTTAGACCATATGTATATTTTAGTAATACTATTAAAATATGTAAATCCAATTAAGGATATGTATGATGAAATTATCATGTATGTAAAAATTTGTAATGGAATATCAAGTTATTTTTTTATCACGGTAGGTGTACACCAAAGTTCAACTATTGGTCCTTATCTCTTTGCCTAGATGATGGATGACTTAATAAAAAATATTCAAGAGGAAGTGTCATGGTATATACTTTTTGCAGATGATATTGTGCTTACTAATGAGATCAAAGATGGTGTTAATAGAAAACTTGAATTGTGGAGAAGTATTTTGGAGTCTAAAGGGCCTACGTTAAGCCGAAGCAAGACCGAGTATATGAAATGTGAATTTTTACTGGTAAGAGATGATAATCAAGACCCGTCCATTTACTTGGTCAAGAGATACTCAAGAAAGATGCTTTTGAGTACCTGTGATCAATTTTGCAAAAAGGTGGAGAGATTAATGATGATATAAACCAAAGAATCAAGGCAGGGTGAATGAAATGACAGAATGCATCTGAATTATTGTGTAATCGCAAAATTCCCCTTAAACTAAAAGGAAAGTTCTATAGAACAACTGTAAGACCGACAATCATAGCTAAATGTTGGTCAACACACAGAGAACATGAGCATAAAATAGAGGTAGCATAAATGAGGATATTAAGGTGGATGTGTGGTTGTACGAAGATGTATAAGATAAAAAATAAATATATTTAACGAAATGTAGTAGTGGTACCAGTGAGTGAAAAGATGAGGGAAATAGATTGAGGTGGTTTGAATATGTAATGAGACGACCCTTGTATGTTCTTGCAAGAACAAAAGTTGGTTATAAAAAATTCGACACAAAGATAGGTAGATTGAGATTGAAACTTACTTTAAGAATGGTAGTTAATCAAGATTTAATGGAGTGAGATATAGATTGGCGAACGAAAAGTTTTAAGATGGAATGATGAAAAACTATAAATTTTGTGGATGGTTAAATCTGTTGTTATCTCTATGTTTCATATGATTCTTTTTTAGTCATTTTATTCTTCATCTCCCCCTCCTTTCTCCCTTCTTTGCTTTTACTTTTTTTTTTCAACCTCCTCGTATATATCATTAGGTTCATCTACTACCGATCCTAATTATTTTGAGTTAAAAGTGTTGTTGATGTTGATGTATATTTCAGTACTAGAGACAATCATGTTTGAGGCAAATAGATCATAAATGATAAAATTCTTTCTTCAAATATTTAACATAAAAAACATGTTTGGATACAAGGTTAGAAGTTATTTTGAGAGCTTCTCAACTGAAAAAAAATTTTATATTTCCAGTATAAAAGTTCTCAAAATCACTTGTAACTTATCCCAAACAAACCCATAATTGGATATCAATTTAGTTTAATAGTTTAACCCATTATAATTCTCTAAATATCAAACCAGTAATCTAGTACAGTCGTACCCATTGAGTTGATAACTAGAACAAGTTCAATAATAAAACTGATTTGAAATCTGAATGGGTGGCTACTATGATTTATCTACAGAGGCTGCGCTGTTGAGTTACTCTCAGTGTATGATTTTGCACTCCAATTTGCATGGTGCAGCAGCAGCGCGCAGCTACCGTTGTCGCCGCTTTTGAAAGCAATGCAGGCAAAGAGAAATCCAACGTATACGTCTTTGTGACACCGATTGACAACTACAATGCAAAGGCATGTCCAATAATTGTTGTCGCTGTGATTGCATTGCCATTATTAATTCTACCCTTATTATCGCCACCAGTGCGATGAACAAGTAAAGCAAAAAAGCTGAATCCAGTTGGGGCCAAGTTGGTGATGACTGATCAATCCATTTTATCTGGTCAAGAAAAAAAACAAGCAAATCCATATCAGTAAAATATTTCATTCAATTATTGAAATTTACACTATTGTTATTGTGATTTTAACTGAAAATATCAATTCTTTATCCAATGTCCTAGAGATATTAACAAGATTCAGGAAACAAACAAACAAAAAAACGTGCCTCCCACAATCATCCCTAGCGGAGGAGAAGATAAATTATTGGTTATGTACGTATTAATTGTTAGGCAAGGTAGCCTTCCTAATTTGCACCTTCAATTCCTAGCCATCCAAATCACAATCAAGTAGGATTTATCTTAATTGACTCATTTTAGGCTAATTTTTAAAAATAATATATATTAAATAATTAATTTAACATTTGGAGTGGTTTCGAAACAAATTTGGCATTTGGAGTAATCAAACATGTCCAAATTGGACGTGTCTTCGTCCGTCTCTAACACATTTTTATAGAATATTTAGGTTTTTTAAAAATCCGTCTCTAATTCAGTCGTTAACACTTTTTTACAAAATATTGTGTTTTTTTTTAAAATGTGTTGCGACCACAATATTGTGATTTTTTAATTTTTTTGAACTGAAAATGTTTAAAAATTTGCAGTATAATTTTGGTAAATAAATATACAAAAAAAAATTACTTAATTTGGGCTAATTTTTTATTAACTTTGTTGTTCAAATTAATTACTGTATATAATTAAATATGCATATAATTTTTAATTCACCCATGATTGCTTAAGTTTATGTTTTTATTTTTACATCTTAATGTCTGGAAAAAATTAGCCCAAATTAGGTGTACGATATGTCTTTCAAACGGTCATAGCTCAAATTAGGTGTGCGATATGTCATTCAAACAGTCATAACTTTTGATAGAAATGTCCGATGGAGGCGTACGATATGTCAAAACGCTCGAAATTTGGAGAATTAATTAAAAAAATAAAAAATAATATTAAATTAACTAATTAAATAATTAAAAAAGTAGACAAAAGGAATTTTTTGGATGATTGAATCTTAAATCCTAATTTTGAAGCACTTAGAAGCGTTTTTTGGAAAAAAATAGTTGACCAAATTCCCTTTGGTTTGTCTAGGCCTTCTTCTCTCAATTTCGAGCGTCTAGCCACCGATTTCGTCTCAATCGGACATTCCAGTCAAAAGTTATGACCTTTCGAAGTTCGCTCAACACTGCGTATCCTTGACACGTGTCATGATCAGGTGAAACACGTCATATCTAGGCGTATTTAAACACGCCCAAATCAGACGTATTTAAGTGCACCAGATTCCCAAATTATTTCAAAACCACTCCAAATATCAAATTAATTATTTAATTTATATTATTTTTAAAAATCAGCCCTCATTTTAAGAATCCTGATCACATATTATTACCTGAGGATATACCTTGTTATCTTAAGCATTAAAAAAAAACTTCGTAAGGTATTCACTCCATTTAAAAAAAAATAGCTTAATCGATTCTTATTTCTATTGTTGATATAGATCGATCAGATACAATACATATCGCATGAACAAATAAAAGACTTATTAACACTACATTTGAGAATAGGTTTGTGCACGTGCATGTGATTTCTTATAATATAATTATAGAGGGAGTTTCAGAGTTTCTATATATATACGTGACAATGAATTGGTGTTGTTCAATGAACTGGGTATTAATTGTTGCAAATATTCGGTTTGAGCTTCATTGTAAGAACGAATGGATGGAATTTCAGCAAGCTCCAGTGGAATTACAGATTTTCATGTTCTTTTTATCTAAATATAGAACCATACTTTCAATTTTTTTTTTGAGTTTTATTAGGAGGCTAACTAATATTAATTGTTGTTCATTCCTTAATTAGTTAACACATCAATATTTTATGTTTGTGTTAAATCTTTAATTATATTCTAACTTGTATCTTTCATCATATCTTTAATAAAACGAGTTAATCTCTTTCCTTTAAAAAAAATCTTTAAATTAACTGGACACATTCTATGTGTTTGGTTTTGCTACGTACCTTTTAGGCAACAACAATAAATAAAGAGAAATAAAGTAGAAGTGTTACAAATTGTAACTTGTGCTATTACACGTGTTCCAATTGCAAACCATTTTTTGCACTCAAATAATCTAGATAACCACATTCCTTAACCAAATATTCCTCTTCAATCAGGACCACGACAAACAATGAACTAGTTAAGGAAAACACTTGAAAGGGACAAATTTTCCACCCGTGTAGTTTACACACTTTACAGAGTCGAATATTTACACCAACCACCACCCTTCTCCTAAATCCTACACACTTCACATATCCAAATTTGGGAGTTAATTTCTCTCCTGTTCCTTTCTCCACCAACATCACAAATCTTCAACAATCAACACTTGCACATTCACATTCCTCTCTAATCCGATTTTTTTCACACCCCAACAACACTCCTATCCACAAATGTTCATATCAAAACTCTACAAATGTAGCAGCCATGTTTCCACCCCTCGTCTCTCTCTTATTTGGTCTTTTCATTTTCCTAGCGACTCTTCAAAACAGTCTTTGTCTTCCATTATCTTTAACACCAAGGCACCAGCTATGAGTTAATCAGTAATCACACACACCCTTTGGCTCAGAAATCAGAATCCACTCTCTCTGGTGTGGTCTCATTCCGGGTTGCAACTCACACCATTATTAGCTTTATTATTCGTGTCTGATTTACACAACGGTTTCTTTGTCCTCTTATCTTCCAAAAAAATCTTAAAGGGTGTTATCTCTCTTTGTCCCTCTGTCTCTGGTGTTTTCTCCCTCTTGACACTGTTGCACCAGTGGTGAAGATGCCCTTATATGGGTTTTTCACGTGGAGCTGTTGAAATAATAACGTGGTTAATGCTTAGTGTTGACTACTCAAGGCTCTTGTGGCTATTATTTGGTGTCTTCTATGAGAGCCATGAGTGGAACTCAGCTTGAGGTTATATATAACTACATTGTTTTGTTGCTATATATATTATTAGCATTCGTGTCTATACACAATAAGCATAGCTCGGGTTTGAGTTAGGAAAGTTGTGAAGATGGAATTGCCTGAGACAATAAGTACAGCCATGTATAAGGGGAGATTCTGCACGAGTGGTGGGGTTAAGTCTCAGCTTGATTATGTTGAAACTGATCCATCGGGTCGATATGGCCGCGTAAGTGTTTTTGATTGATTCTCGTTTCTTATTTTATTAATTGAAAGGCTTGGGGATAAGAGGACTCGCCTTAACAAAGTGGACGGTTTTAGGCTCTGGTTGATTCTAGAGTGACTCTATAAGAATGCAAAATGAATGGTTTATGCTAAATACGTAGTTATGTTTGAGTATTGATGTAATCTGTTACATGTTAATTAACCTAACTGACTAATTCACTTGTGTTATTGTGATTTGTTGGTGCTTGTAGTTCAGGGATGTTCTGGGCAAAGGAGCAATGAAGACTGTGTATAGGGCCTTTGATGAGTTACTAGGGATTGAAGTGGCTTGGAACCAAGTCAAGCTTGGTGATGTCTTTCACTCACCAGAGCAACTACAGCGCCTTTATTCAGAGGTTCATCTCCTTAAGCACCTCAACCATGACTCTATGATGATCTTCTATGGTTCTTGGATCGATGTCAACAACAGAACCTTCAACTTTGCCACTGAATTGTTCACCTCCGGCACCCTTAGAGAGTAATTAATCAGTCCCCTAAACCATGTTTACTACTCCATTTAGCTTAAATTAATCATCTATATTTCATAGGTTATATTATATCTGTGTTAACAGGCTATATATATTATATTTATAGGTATAGGCAGAAGTATAAGAAAGTTGATATCCGAGCAGTTAAGAATTGGGCTCGCCAGATTCTAAGTGGTTTGGAGTATTTACACAGCCATAATCCTCCTGTGATACATAGAGATCTCAAGTGTGACAACATCTTTGTCAATGGCCATCAGGGGAGGGTCAAGATTGGTGACTTAGGCCTGGCAGCTATACTTAAAAGCTCCCAACATGCACAGAGTGTCATAGGTAATACCTCTTGCTCTATTTTATCAGTTAAGTAAGATTAATGGAGTAATATATAATTCAATATATGAAAGTGTGGTAAGTGGTAACTTGTATTGCTTTGGTTCATGAAAGTGCACCTTTTTTTCAAATTAGTTCTTCAATTTGTCAACTTGATTAGAAGTTTACCATGTTTGAGTGAGCTTTCTGCAAAATTAATTTTGATTAAAATTGATTTTGAAGTGAAGTATTTATGTTTGAAAGATTTTATTGTAGAAGCAAGTTAGTAATAAAATTTAGTATAATTTTTTTTATATCTATTGTTAAAGTTACTTAAAGTTATTTCAATTCAAAATCGATTTTATAGCTATAATCGATTCTTTTAACATGAAACCAAACATCTCAATCTTTAACTAAAATCATCTTAACTAGTATTTCAACAGATTTTGGATGACTCAATATGAATCCAAACATGCACATCAACTTATAAACAATTTCATGTATCAAAAGGATTTGTTTTCTAAAATGAAAACTTTCAAGAACCAGATCAACACAAGTTTTAACTATCAAGGACCAAATTGTACATGATCAGTAATCTAGAGCTTGTATCTATAAAACTGAAATTGCGTTTGATGTGAACCATCAGGCACACCAGAATTCATGGCACCAGAACTGTATGAAGAGAAATACAACGAGCTGATAGATATATACTCCTTCGGTATGTGCATGATAGAGATGCTTACTTTTGAGTTCCCATATAGTGAGTGCGCCAACCCAGCTCAAATATACAAGAAAGTAACTTCGGTAAGCATAATTAAACATTGGACACTTCCCTTATTCTAAATTTCCCTTCATTTAACACGAGTTCATTAATTTCTCAAACTTTGGTTAATTTGATGTACCAGGGGAAGCTACCTGAAGCATTTTACAGAATCGAAAATTTGGAAGCCCAGAAGTTTGTGGGAAAATGTTTGGCAAATGTCTCAGATAGACCATCAGCGAAGGAGCTCTTGTTGGACCCTTTTTTAGCCATGGAACAGCTTGAAATTCCATTGCCACCAAGCACACCAGCATTATTTACAAATAAGTCTTTCAAGCTTAATTGCCCTGCACCAGTTTCCAGTGACCATCGTGATCAAACAAAGAGCGCGGATATGACAATCACCGGGTCAATAAATGAAGAGGACAACACTGTTTTCCTTAAAGTCCGGATATCTGACATAACGGGTATGCTCAATTTTATCCAACATTTTGTAGTAATCTTAACAAGAAATTATTTCATGGTTTAAATATCATGTAGCCATGTACAGATCAATCTCCACGTGATAAATAATGAGTTTTTTTGTTTACGAACAGGAGTTCCTAAAAAATGATCATGTATCACATGAAAATTGACCGAAATCACGATGGTCCAAGACCAATACCATACAATAATCAAGTTTAATGACTATTTTTAGATTGTCAGTTTGTCAACAAATAATAAAATTGCTGATACTTATTTATCAACAAATTTACTATATACAATAATTTATTATTAGATGAGAGTGTAAAACTACCTTATAATAAGATATTTTCTTGTAATAATTTATTGTTTCAACATTTCAAGTCTCACAGTAAAGTTTTATTTCCTATACAGGGCATACAAGACATGTGTTCTTCCCATTTGACACATTAAAGGACACGGCTAGTCAGGTGGCGATGGAGATGGTGCAAGAACTTGAGATTAGCCACTTGGAGCCATTGGAGATTGCTGTAATGATAGATCATGAGGTATCAGCTCTAGTTCCAACTTGGAGGGACAGGGTTAAGTGTCACCACCAACGACAGTACAGCTTTAACTACGAAGAAGATGAAGATGTCAATAATCATCACCCTTTCTTCTTATCATCTTCTCCATCATCCCCTCGCGGTTCTGGCCACATGTCTGCTTCCAACTCCTTCAAGACTCATGTTCGAGGAAACCATTACCCTTTTACTCAAGAATGGCCTCAAGGTACCTACTCTTTTTTAACCTTACATCTTAAGATTATATTTTGTATGCATTAACTATATTTATCTCTCATTTTTTCTTATTTTAATATATGCATAAAAAAATATACCTTAAAATCCTTATAAAAAAAAAAGAAGAAATTGTTTACTTTCTTAATTTGTGTTATAAAAAACTAACCAAAACCAGTCTAATAAAAGAGGATTTGAATAATTGCATGGTATTCTAAATCTAAACCTTACTATCGTTATTGTAAAAAAAAGTGTTCAATCATTCACAAAAAATGTCCTTTCCCGAAACTAAAATGTTATTTTAAACGCATGAATTTGGGATACTTATAGTACATTGAATAATTATATTTTTTTATTATTAACTTTTTATTTCTTAACAAGTTTTATCAAACAAATAATTTGACGTATCTTGTTCCTACTTTTAAAAAAAAAAAAAAACATACAAATTATCCCTTCCTATGCTAAAATAATTGTTAAAAATTTGTTCTAAACTAATAAATTATGTTTGAGAATGATAACTTACTTCCAAAACTGAGTCTTGGCAGATGATCCGTTAATGATCAACGACGACGCAAGCTCACAAGCCTCAGTGAACTCATTCAAGTGTTCGAGTTTCCAGTTCTGCGAGCCGGGCCGCGAAGACGAGCACGCCCCAACAGATGCACCCGAAGGCACGAAGAAGTGCACAACATTATCGTACCGTAGCGAAGAAGCAGAACCCTATTACACGAAACCGTTTAACTACTGCCCTCCTCGTATGGAGTCTTCTTCGTGCGGTTGCAGCAGGTTCGGGTCGAGCCACGCGTGCCCGAGGCTGATGAGGATCCGGTCCTGCCCGCACGAGCGGAGGAGCCAGCAGCAGCTGCTGCAACGGTCGATGATGTTGGAGGAGATGTACAATTACAAGAGACGCTTCTTCAACACCGTTGCCGCCGTTCAGAACATCGGCTTTCGCCATCCAGAGAGACCTGGATGCTTTCCTCCTCTCTAGATCATCATCATCATCATCATCATCATGCAATGCAAATTAATCAATCCACAGTTTTTCATAAGACCATCTGCTAATTTCTTTTTTCTCAATTTCTGCATCCTCTCTTTATCTTAATTGGACTCTCCCACCAATATAACTGCTTTTTTTTATTTACATATTATGCTCCATGTGTAATGTTAGTCACCTAAAAGTTTCTCCTGGGGAAACTGAAATAAGGTCTTGGTTTTTATTACTGTGGATGAAAAAAATTATATATATATATATATATATATAGAGGACGAACTATGTTGAAGATAGTATTTCAAGTTCTCTATAAACAGTGTGTTAGTTGTTGTTTGGTAAAAGTGTTTATAGAAATAAAAACTTGAGATTTCAAGGTTTAAATGTATATACACATTCATTTTCAACCTATTTTTAAGAGTACTTATATTTAGACACTTACAAATTTTAAATGCTTAATTGGTATTTTTTTTTCTATTTCTATCAAATTATATCACCGATCATATATTTATATTTCTCTCTCTCTCAAGGTGTCATATAATACATGGATAGAGTGTATGTTTGAATTTTTCCCGTTAATAAAACTAATAAATTAAAAATGATAAAACAAAATAAAATATTAGATTACTCTTTGTAACCAAAATTTTATGTTGAGTGAGTTTGTTTAAATACAACGTGGATGACTCTATTTCATAGGTATTTTTTCAACTGAAAAACAAAATCTGTCCTTTGCTTTACTGTCTTGTTTTTTACTTTATGCTCCAAAAGAAAAGGTATACATTTTTTATTGGCTATCTTTTATCATTGGGTTCACATTATTATTCTTTTCTTTTCTGACTAAATATATAAATCTTGCTTTTAGGTGGGCCAACCAACACAAAAGCAAGAAAAAGCTAGGCCTTTAGAGTTTAGCCCAATAAATAAAATGGACAGAAAAAGCATAACAAGCACAAAACAACATCTGCAGCCTTTTTATTTTATTTTCACTTTACGTTCCTCAGAGTCAGAGACCATGAAAATCTGTTAGCAGTTAAAGTTCACCTACAGCAACTTCCACTGAAAACCCGCTACGAGGCCCCACAGAACCAACTGAATTGTTGTCTTCATATACACGCGGCGCTATAACAGGTGCACGTGGATGATACACACCATAGACCTCCATTTCAGAGAAGCACGTAACTCGAAAAGTTGTGCTCCCCACGCGACATGGAGTGCACCCTACCAAGGGTCCCTCGCGTTCCAATTTCAGCCTTCCAAAAAACCTCCTTTCTAACTCCAACCACCATTCCAATCTTCATCTTCATCTTCATCGTTTTTCCTCCAACGACGTCGTTTCCGTCACAACGCTCCATCATCATCATCATCATCCATGATTTTATGATTAATCATCCAACACACTCTCACGTCATAAACAAACGACGTTGTTATCACTATTATTCTTCGTCATCGGCGATTTATTAAAGTAAAACTCCTAGCTAGTGTAACGACGTCCTCAACATTGCGATTCTCATCGGTGATTCTGATTTCATCTGATTCACGAGCGGTACGTAACTTTTCGGAACGACGTCTTTTCAATGCCGTTCGCGCGCTGCAACAGCCAGATTCCGGAGCCGCTACCGTCGCCGATTCCGACCGGGAGAGGGACGCGCTCCGCCGCGAACGATATCTTCAACCAGTACCTGGAGAAGACGCTGCAGCTTCCGGAGCTGACGCTGCCGGGACACCACCTCCCGCCGGCTCCGGCTGAGATTGATTTCCGGTCGCTGACTCTTGGCTTAGCCAATCTGATGCTGCGCTCCGCCAGGGAGTTCGGCGCGTTCCGGATCCGGTACCACGGGATCTCCAGCAGCGAACTCGGAACCATGGCGAACGAAGCAGAACGCGTCTTCCAGAAATCGCGAAACGACTTCGTCGTGGAGCGTAACGGACCTAGCGGAGAGATGATTCCCTGTGTTCGCTCCAGCAAAGGTGCACTGGAATTCGCCGCTCAGAAGATTATCGGCGATCAAACGCATCGGAACTTTTGGTATACATACACATACACACACTCTTTGATTTCGCATGTTTTGTTTTGTGACTTTCGGATTGTGATGAACTTTTTCACGTACGGTATATGTACGTGTATTCTACTTGCTTTAACCGTACAAGTTTAGTGACCACCAACATCTTTGCAAGCATATTACTTTCTTTTTTACCTTGAAAATACTTTATCATTGTTACACTTACACTCTCCACTTTTACATGTATTCTATTCATTTTCTGTAGGTATATATTAAAACCAATAAACTATCTAAGTAATTTAGTTTTAAAACACTTTGTTAGTATTTCCTTAGTCCCAAAGTCCTACATCGATTAAGAATAGATACCAAGAGTTATTTATAAACATCTCTCTTCTTAACCCACTAAGAAGTTCATTGTACACTTAACCATACAATATTTTAGATATATGAAAATAATGCTTACAAAATTGAGGTCATGACATGTGAGATTTTATAATTATTGAAACAGCTAACTAGCTTTTTGGATTATGAAACATTGATACTTATGTTTTAGAATATTAATGCATCAAAATTCAACCCTGAAAAGAAAAAAACTTATTCTTAATAGAAGTTTCATTGTTAACTGATGTAGAAGAGAAAGGCATGGATGCAGCTTGTCAACTACACAGTCGATCAATTGTCACTAATGGAGTTGTACGTACAAGGTGCTAATAATTTATTTTATATACCAATATATTATGCAGGGTTCACATGGGGAACGTTGCAAGTAAATTGGATAGGATAGTTGAGCAAGTGACTATGGTTCTACAACACAAAACATCAAAAGAGTTTAAGGAGCGGATTCAAGATACAGATTCTTGGATTTGCTTGTGCAGGTATCCGCATGATAATGTTCCCAAACAAAACGAAGACGCCTCGGTTATGAAAAAAGACAAATTATGTGACCATGCTTTGCGCTTCTACCTTCCTATGGAGCACTGCATATTTTACGTCCAAACTGAAAGAGGTCCCCTATCATTTGACGCAGGTCCAGAGAACATAGTTGTGACCGTTGGCAAACAGCTAGAGGTAATTAATTTTATCTGTTGTTTCATAGTTAGGCAACTCAAATGGGTGTTTTCATATTTCAAGTTTAAATTTCATGTATTGTAAGTGTGAAGTTTTTTATGCTATTATTTGACCAATTATTAAAAATGTTAGACCGGTAGCAATTGTGATGGTCGAATTTCTTTTATAATTTGATCATGCATGATAGAATTGATAGTGTAAAACGTTTTTGACTAACCAATGCATAAAAATTAAATCCTTATGACTACAATAGTGATGCTGGAGGAGATAAAAATCGAATTAACAGACTTAACTTAAAAATTCAACTATTTGATCAGAGAGGGTCTTTTATTTATCACTAGAGAGCCCCATAAGATCAAATATTTTCTGTGCTGAGCAGAAGCTAACCAAAATTTCACTTTTTGAATGTAGGAGTGGAGCCATGGTGTATTCAAATGTGTTCCTGGGGAAATGATCTTCATGCCGAGTTCCCAGAGTAGCCCTGCCTCTTTCTCCATAGAGCTTGTGTACTTGGCCTCTTCGAATGATCTAAGTCACAGTTTAAACAATTCTGATGACTGTGACAAGATAATATCCTTGGCTGATCAAATCCTTGTTGTATTTTGTTTTATATTTTTATACAAATTTTTACACTTCGTTTTTTCCTGATCCTCAGGACATGATTGTGCCGTTTTCATTTATTTGGGTGCCTGTTGCGTGGTCTTGATTTAGCGCTTACCAGTTACATGATTTTTTTCCCCCTGTAATTTATTTATAAATCACCAGTTACGACATGTTGACATCATGTTGTGGGTTGAAACTAGCGAAAAACCTAGCAGTATGCTTACTTATTGAATAGTGTAAAACACAGGAAGCAAAGTTTTGTAGATTGACAATTTAATTAATTTTATCATGGTTTGTGTTTTTAGCAAAATCTGGAAGGGCCACACAAAAGGATGGGTGTGATCGAGGTGATTTTCATACTCTACACGTTGGATGATGAGTCGACTTTGCTAAGAAGGAGGACCTACAAAACATATGAAAAGACTCTAATGCTAAAATAAGTACATCAATTGTATAGAGAGAAAAATATATATCTAAGTATATGAATGCTAAGTACACATGAATGAGTATGAGAGTGAATGCGTTCAGGTGTATTCACCATGAATCAATGTGTGTGCAAGGTTAGATGAAACCTGTATTTATAAGATGAGCATGAGCATTGAACCTTTGTAGATAATTAAATAATCTGATGGCTTGTAGATAAGTACCAGCTTGTAGATAATAGCTAGTAAATAAGCTAAGGCTTATAAATAATCCTCTACAGATAATTTGGTGTATTATAGATAATTCTCTGTAGAAAATTGGGTGGATTGTAGATAATCCAGTGTTTATGGATAATTAGGTACTTATCAAGAGATAAGGTGATTACAATATTTGAATAATAAAAGTATATCGTATAACCCGTTGTCTTGAATGACCTGACTGCTGAGGGTAGAGTCCATGCTCCTATAGTAACACTGACGTAAAGGGTTGACACGTGTACGGAAGGTCACACATAAGTGTTATTATCGAGATAAGTGTTATCCTTCCTCGCTAGCCAATAGATTTGATGCCACCATAGCAGGGGACACGTGATGACATGGTGGGAGACAGAGAGTGGAACGTGGGGGTTGCGGAGGAGGGAGAGTTGACGAAGCTTGTTGAAGACGAAATCGAAGTCAGAGTTGGAGGGGAAGCCAGTTTGAAGGGTCGCGTGGAGAGAGAGGTGTCTAAAACTAACAACAAAATCCCATAAACCATTTTTTTTATCTTACAAATAAGGATAAAACTGTTTAAAAACCAATAAAAAACTAATTCAACCCCAATTTTACTGAACACGTTTTTATTTTGAAATTCTATTTTAAAACTAGAAATCGAAACTTATAACCATGCCAAAGGATCGTAGTAAGTGAATTAATGAGAATGGGTGTTCAGAATTTTTGTGAAGGCAACACTTGTGCCAACAAGTACTGACAAGCTTCCTTCTTTTAGTGTTAAAAAAATCTAGAGTAAACTTGCTTGAATTTCTTGCCCCTTTCATTTATGAGTAGCTCCTTAGGTACGAATAAGGGCTTCCCTCTTATAGATTCTCATAGTTGTATTTTTTTGGATATGGTTTGATCCTCCAAGTGTTTAGTTACTTTTGATTTATCAATATATTTTGAGATAAGTTTTTTAGTGGGTTAGAGATTGAGATGCCAACATAATTGGGATATCAACCTCTCATCTTATCTTGTTCTCATTTTCTTTTTTTGCTAAAATAAAAAACAAATGACAAGAAAAAAAAAAGGACCATACAAGAGTTTGATGTGTATATACTCTCAAAGAAAAATATTTTTATACAACTATCTAATGAGATTTAATCACTTTACCATGTCATCTTATTTTCATTAATATGATGATGACATAAATTCTTATTGAATATCTCTTAGAATATTTTATATTTAGAGTAAATTAAACTCATTATAAAAAAATGAGTAAAGAGTGGGTGAGAAAAATGGGATATAATTTTTTTTTATTTAACAACTTTTTTTATTTATTATTTTTCACTATTTTTGAAGTAACAAAACAAGGCAAGAAATATATTCTAATTTTTTTTCCTCAAAATAGTAGGTGGAAGAAAACTTGCAAAAGAAAGTTGAGTAAGATAAGTCTTCCTTTCATAAAATTAACTAAGCTAAGTAAATTACAAAATAAATAAACAAACGTTGAGCACTGGGCCGATAATCTCTTCTTTTCATTCCAAAATGCTAGGAGTGAATAATAGTCCCTGAATTCGGCCCATGATATCAGGCCTTCAGTATTGAGGATGAGATTTAAAAAGGTAGTATTTTTCAAAAACTCCTTTCTTGTTATGCCTTGCTTTTAGATGCTTATCTACTAAGAAAATCTAACTTAATTGACCGAATGAAGTGTGAGTTGTTGTAATCTTATAATACTTATTTATTTGTCTTGAGTTCTTATAAATAAATAAAATGAAAATCTTCTATTGTTCATGATAGCATGTTTCACAAACAGAAACTAATATCTAAATAAACAAAATTGTACGAATAAAATCTTATTTAAGCCAAAATATTTGCTGTGGTGTAAATCTTTCCATCTCAAATTAATTGTGAAGTACCACCACTTTAAAATTTATCTTGTATTGATAAATGGTTGTGATGTACTTGAGGAGACTTTGTTTGCTTTTATAAAGCATAGGGTTTGGAGGGGCAGAGAGATTTTTTTCCTAAAAACGTTTTGGGTAAAGGCAGAGACATTCCATTCTAAAGATTGGACAAATATTCCTAACATTAATAAGGATGTCAGTGGTGGGGAAAAGCCTTGTTATTATGGTGGAGACGTTTTGAATTTTGATAGAGTAAACTAACTAGTTTATAATTTTTTTAATACTTAATTTTTATATTTGCTTTACTATTTTTATCCATCTCTTTCTTAAGTCTATCATATTATTTATTATTTACGGATGGTTCTTTTTTTCATCTTATATATATTTCTCTTCCCACTTGAGGTATATATACTATACTTTCGATGAGTGTGAAATTAATTACTCTAAAATTAATTACGGTGAATAGTAGTTTGGCGTGAGCATACACTATATTCAATTCACTTAACATGAAATGACATTTTCTGAAAAGGAAAAATGCTATATCAATGAATTATCGATTAAATTTAATGATCAAAATTATTATTTTTTTCTCACAAATTTTGGAGTCACAAATTTTAGTGACGAATTTTAAAAAAAAATTATACTACCTACTAGTTGGATCCTTCTAAAAAATATTAATGTAATTTAATTTTTCTTTGGGGAGAGAAAGTTTCATTAACTAATCGTGCAAATAATAATTAAGAAAACGATACGCTTTTAGCGGTTACGAGGTCGTAGTTAGAGGCCCCTTGAGAATCTAACTTGAAATAACTGAAGTTTCTTGCAGCACCTTATATTACGGGGAAATCTAGAAAGTCACACTATTATCGTCCTATGAGATTATGGTACAGCATCTTCAAAATTGCCTAATCGATGATAACTCAGCAAAACATCACATCAGAAAAAAAATGATAGGTTTTAATCGAAATAAAAACTCCACAATTATGATGTAATTTCACTATTAGGGTGTATTTATATTCATGCAATTGATGTGTAGTGTGAATGTGTGGTGCAACTTAAGAATCATACGGTAATGAAGATTAGCTAGATGCCTAGATAGATGTTTTTGTATGTTCTGCTGCTTTTGGATTTACTTAATAGCCCGTTGTGTAAAATGTAAAATTGAATTTAGAGAGTAAGATTTAAGAACGTGTTTGACTGTAGCTTTTTGTTTTTTAATTTTTGAAAATTAGTATTTTATAAATTTTTTTAAAAAATAATTTTTAGAAAATAATAATAAACGAAGAAGATAAGATAATATTAAAAAATATGAATAATAGAAAATAAGAAATAAGAGATAAAAAACAAAATAAGTTAGAAATATTTAAATATAAAATAAAACGAGGCATTATTTATAAAAAATAATATTCAATAACCAATATAATTAAATGAGTTATTTTAATTTCTTTTAAAAACAGAAAATAACTGTTAGAAATATAAGAAATAGATATGCCCGAAATTTCAAATTTTGATACATGTTTAATACATATCAAAATAAAATAAAATAAAAGGAAATTTAATTTATATTTTTAGTGAATTTAATGGTGATACATTTATAGTATACAAGAGTTTTACACCGTCAGCGTGTAGCTTATTTTATTTTAGCCGAGCGACATTGTTAAAAAAAATCAAATAGATTATGAGATTAATATAGATTGAGTCTATGGGATGGTATTTTTTTGTGTGTGTGTGTGTGAACTCTATGGAAAGGAAGTAGTTTATTATAATACAACAAATTAAGGTCCAAATATTAGTTGATTTTAATAGAGAAAAATGTCTACATTTAATATACAACCATGCTCCAAATAACATTATTTCAATGTATTTCTACTTCATGTTGGTTTCAAGTAATTTTAGGTAACTTTTATGATTAAATAAAAAATATTAAATTTTACTGTTAACTTAATTTTATAAAAAAAATATTTGAATAGAAATTACATTACTTTAAAACAAATATATATTTGGTTTTAATTTAACAATCATAGATATACGTTAAAAACACAAATGCAACTAGATGAATTGACGTGTATTCAAATGCAACATTAGTCAAAATTATTTTTATAAAATTAATTCCATTCATAATCGATTGTATATAAACAAATGTAGAGGAAAAAAAATCACTAGGGTGGACAGAGAAGGTTGAAGCCATCTTGTGAGCTGGATATGACGTTGACACAAGGCAAAGATAATGACAGTGGCTTGGGTTATTGATTTCAGCAAAACATGACTGAGATACTGAAAGCCGAGTACAAAAAACATGTGCCAACGCCATTAGATGAGGACAATATAGACATAACCATTTATCCAATAAAAAAAAGTTTTCAAAAATGAATTAATTACAATAACAATCGTGAAAGTACCTTAATTAATTTAATATTACCTTAAATTTTTTTCATTAATTAGTTGTGTTTATAAACTTATTTGTAGTGCTTTGTACAAAATTGGTGTATCTTTGAAATAAACCTCAATGTCGTTTCCACTATGTTATGAAAGGGTTATTTATCAAGCAATCTTGCCGCAGTGATGCATATAAGTACAATTAATTAAAAACTCAATATCCCCTAAATTGGTGAAGAATTAAAAACTCAAGATGATATCAAAAAATAATATGAAATTTGTAACAGATAGACTTCACTTTTATTTTAATACATTTCAAACATTTAATTTATCATTATTGTTTTTTCTTTCTGTTCAAGCTAGATTGATTATTATTAATGTTAATGTAGATATTGTGATCATCCAATTTGAATTACTTCGTTATGTCCCACTTGGACAATGTTAAACATTATAGATACAAATATTAACTACTACGTGAATTTTTATTTATAAAAATCACAAATATTTTCTATCAAAAGATAATCTTATTTAAGTCATATAAGATTATTATAAATAATAAAAAAATCAAAATATTTAATGTAATTATATTAAAGATTCAAAATTAATATTTAATTAAGTTAAAATAATCTTAACATGCTCCGTAATTAAACAGTTAAGACCTAATACACATAAATGAAGACTTGACTTGAATTAATAATCCACATCTCTAAATTTTTACATGATCATATTTTGTGAAAAAATTATGCTTATTTCTCTCTTTTTAAACATATACAAATTTTAATATGATTGATTATCATATAATTTTGTGAAAAAAAAATGATAAATACAATTTTATTGCAGAATAGTACTATAATAGTAATATAGTAATATGAAAAATTAAACATGCAAGCCCTTTCTCCGAATCTCCGTTATGTAGAGATATATTGAAGGCGCGCGAGTCTCCAAAGCCCATTTAAGAACATATACACCGCATCATAATTAATACTATGACCACTCCTCCCATTAGGATCTCCTAGATTTTTCCTTCTTCACGTGCAGTTAACCCCACATTTTCTTTTCTCCATTTTGTCCCAAGTTTACTTTTTTAATGTACATGGATAGACAATAGCAACTTCTACCCAAAATTAAGTAGGAGTTTAAGGGGAAAAAAACTCTTGCATGACCTCAACTAGCATTGTATTTATTTATATGCGTTTCTCCCATGATTTATTATTTAAGTGTTAAACTTCAAGCCGATGATAATGATGTATTCATGCTTGTGGCTCACAAATTGGCTTTTGAGAAACTCAAAGATTTGCATTAACTTTCCCGTATTATTATTTATAAAACACATCTTAATCAAATGGAAATGTTAATACTACTATATTGCTAAAAGTTGACCAACGAGTATGTAAATAAAAAGATGAGAAATTGTTTTATTTTTGCTAATGACCTTAAAGTTAAACCCTACGTATATAATTGTGTTAATAAAATCGATCCAATAATAAGTGAAATTTAAAATAAATTTAAACAAATTTTTTAATTTAAAATAAGAAAACTATATATTGAACTTTTTTTCCTCTGAAATATATAGTGTTTTTACTTTATAAAGTAATAAACATTTTTTTATTAATAAGCTTAATTAATTAATTTTTGTACGTGAGTATTCCACGGGAACATCTTTTACTTCTAATAGAACCGTTAACTATTAATTTATGAATTAGTTTTGAATATTGAATATTTGAATCTAATAGTAGTTTTTTTCCTTAATGAAATAAGAAAATAAAGTTGATACATAATCAATCAATATTATTTTTATTGAAAAAAAAAACTTATAAATTTAAAGCTTAATTTTTAATAGCCTTACTCTTGCATCAATCCTGCCGACTTGAGTAGGCTGGATTACTTCTTTTGAATGAGACATGTCATCTCCTAAAAAAAAATAGTACTAAAAATTGTTTCAGCCGAAATAGATGGAAAAAAAGAAAAAGAAAAATCTTAATTTTGTCTTGATAGCTATGTGGCCAAACCCTAGAAAATGTGAATTGTGGAGCGTGCAACAAAATGATAGCGAAAAAGCAGCAGCCACACACACACATGCAAGAGTTTGGTAGTGGCATGTTCCACCATAATTGAAGGCATTAATATTTTTATAGGGCAGTAGATAAAGCTACGAGGAGCCTATGCCCTAGCTACATATGCATGGATATGTCTGTTCCTTTTCTATTCTTTTCTTTTATGGTTTTTGTTTCTTGTGAGTGCTGTCATGATTTGCTAGCTATTTGGTGTGGTGTGGTTCACTTTCAAGTTTCACCATTACAGTAACAAATTTTCTGAAACAGAAACTAGAAGAGCGACAAGACAATATACCCTTGGCGAAATTTAAGCAAAATCCAGAATCTTGCAGATTTTTTATGGCACAGTGTGCATGTTAGGGTTACTCTATAGGTAGTTGTTACGTTGGATATGACTCTACTTGTCCCTTGACAATTGATATTTTTTGGGGATCATATATGTCTGCCAATAAAATTACTACTTTGCTTCTGACATTAATTAACAGACTCACCTGAGAACAGTATCAAAGATTAATCCTTCGTCATTGTTACCTTATGAAACGTAACTGTTCTAATTTTAACTTTTTTTATTTGTTTGAACTTTTGAAAAGGGTAAAAACCAAAGTCAACGTCTACAGTGGATAATGTAAGTCACACGTTATTAAAATGTTGTTTGATTTAGAAAATAGAGAAATAAAAGAACAGGAAAGTAAGGAAAATAACACAATGTGAAATGATTTTCAAGTTTTTGATAATTAAGAAAAAAATGCAAAACAATGAAGTATTTTTTTCTTGTTTTATTGTATAAAAATAATAAAAGAAATGATATATATATATATATATATATATATTCAATTATACAAATGTTTCTAATCAAAAAGAAGTATGAAAAACTAAGGATATATAATTTAGTATTTTAATTACATAAAATGTAATTTTGTTTCTCTTTCTGCCCAAAATGGAGAGATCAAATCAGTTCATGAACCCCATTTACTTTTTCACACTTCTTTTCTTCCTAACATGTCACCAAACAAAGGAACGATTTGTTTTTCAATTATTATTTTTTGCTTTCCGTGACTCCATGAGTTGATCGTTCTAAGCATATGCTAAAGGTTAGACATTTTCAAATTCTTGTGGTTATTGATAAGTTTGATACGCCATTAATTACTTCTTGTCTTGTTCTTTATTTAACATTGATTTTATATGCATGTGATACATATGTTGGTTAAAAGTAACATTTTCCTTTATTTTTTAGTCTCTTTTACATACATATTATTTTTAATCCAAAATATTGACACAGTAGTGTAAGATCCTGTTGTGTTCATATAAGTAAGAATAATTTATTTAACGAAATAATTCGTATTCAATCTTTAACATTTCAAAATTCTTTTATATCAACAATAATCATACACCGCGAATAAAATTAGTCTCTAATTGAGTATGAAATTAGTGTCTGATTGAGTAATTTTAGAGAAATCCATAATTTCTCATATATTACTTTTTAATTGAGACAAAGAAGACACGGAGACAAATGATTTGGTTCCCATGCATTTCACCATCATTACTGTTTCGTTTGAGTTTATGGTAGCACATTAGAGGTAGTCCTGCACCATGTTCTAGAGTTTGCGTCTTGAATGTTAACTGTTTCAGGTATTGATAGTAATATTTCACATTTTGGATGTTGTTTGTAAAATCTAATAGTTATATATTTCACATCTTAAACGTGATTATTTCATTCATTCTCAACGAATTTTCATAGACATTAATAGATTACGTACGTTTTTATAGAGTACGCAAAAATTAATTTCTTCCTAAGGATATTTGTTAAAAACTATAAGTAGTAAGTTTTATTAAAAATTTATGTTAGGGTCGCATTAAAAATCAATAAAAGTGCATTTTTTTTCAAAAAAACAAAAAACTCACTTTTCATTCCTTAACCTGGCAATACTTAATAATTTCTCCCTATAGACATTTATTAACATTTTTTCCTTCTAACTCAATTTTAAACAGAAACACCTATTTATTGTCTATTAATTAGGAAAAAAACACAAAATTTGAACAACAACTCGTTAAAGTTTGCATTGTTAATTAATTATCTGAGCACCCATAAAAAAATCAACGCCAAAGTGAACAAATTTGAGATGAAATATTAATCGAATGTTGTCAGCTTGCTGCTGGATTGTCATTCAACGTTCTGAACAAACGAGTCTTTTCTTATCACATAATAATAATATATTTATTTAATATTAATATTTCCTTTTTAATATTAAATTTTTATCTATCCAATAATTTTAATTTAAAATTTTGTCTTTTATTTTATCACATTTCTTTTCAACCAAATCACTTCTATTTCTATTCCACCCTGCTATCACATTTCTTTTTACCTATTCTCTTCTATTTTCTCATTTTCTATCCTTAAAATCAAACGCATCCTTATTGTCCAGATGGATCCTTAACCGAGGGAAAAAATTACATGCAATACTTCTTACGCTCTTGATCCTAGCAAGAAATTCATGGAGTATTGGGGAAGATTAGAAGAAGAGATCGAAGAAGAAAGCAGCATGGGACCCGTACGTACACAAACAAAGGTACATACGTAAAGACCTTTTGTCTTTATCTATATGCTTAACTGTTCCTTTGCGGTTATTATATAGTATAAATGTATGTTCAATAATGTCAATTGGTCACTACCCTATAACCTAGTTATTGTATAGGTTCGCAGTGCAATTTCCTAGCTAGGGATGTTGCTATCCTTGAACAATCTGTCTTTTGTTGACCCATCACTGAAATCTTATTTTATAAAGAAAAGAAGACAAAATTGAAAAAGATGAGAATCATTTCCACCGTTGAAATGTGGACATATATAACACATATGTGTGGACTACATTTAGTAATTCCACGGACTCCAATCGTTTTCATTGAATCTTCTACATAGTAAACAAATGAAATGTTTTGCACAAAAATATCTATCGGTAAAGATTAAAAGTGTTCCTTTTTATTTTCCTTTTAAACTATTGAAACCAAAACTCACGACTCGTAATGTCTATTATAGAAGCCATGCTACAATATAATGCAGCCAAATTGTGCTATAGTTTACGTTCTGCGCGCGCGTCTTGCTTGAACTAAAGGATACGTGATACGTCATTCTCCCTACACCACATGACACCTTGAACACTTCAATATTCACTACTTCAAAATGGAATTAGACCATGATAATAAATGAGAGCTGCCATGCCTTATGATTTTTCAGAAAACTGTGATGAGGAACATATACTATATGAATTGTCACTACCAATGATGAAAATGTCTTTTCTTGGCCCTGCTTCCTCTTTTCATATACACACACATTCATACTTAATCATTTTAAATATAAAATTCTCTGAAATAATCATAATATTTAAATGATTAATTAATTAATTAAAATAAATACATATATATGACGTTTTCTGAGGAAATATTTTTGCCATAAATTAATCTTGCCTCCAATTCCTCCCAAGTGGTGATGCTCCTCTACAATTAAGATTGAAGTTGCATCTTAATTTTTCGCACAAAGAGAATGGTAAAAGCCTTAATCACATTGCATCGATCATCCAATACTCCATTAATCTAAATGGTTGGACAAACCTCTAAGAAGTTGGAGACGTGGAAATCATATGTTCGACCTCATTTCTTGAATTGGATCCCACTGCACTACATTCAGTGAAACCATTTGGCTTGATGCCCTTGATTTTTCATGATTATTAATTAAAGAGTTTGTGGGTAGGAGCCTTCTTTTTTATGGATTTTCTGGTTATTGTTTCTTCCCACAGATGTTCTTTCAATCTCTAGTCTAAATAGCATATCAACTCTTACATCACCTCACTTAAACAAGGAAAGAAGGAAGAGGATTATAAGATTCCAAAACAAAGAAATTGAAATAAAAAGAAACTCAGTGGTGAATCTAGCAGTCTTGATTTGATATTGTCAACAATCCCTAGCAATGACATTAAAAACTTGATGGGAATTTTGTTTTAATCATGTTAAGTATACCAATCATGCATATTGAGTAATAAAAGAGTAAGTAGAGTATCATTTTCAGATTGATTTAAGTATCAACTACTTTCTCAAAATAATACTTTCGAGTAAATAAAAGATAATTAGAAAGACTAAGAATTATTAAAAACCAAACTAAGAAAATAAATAAAAATAGCAACGACAGATTTTTTTTATTTTAATTTGAATTATACTCTGGTAGTTTTATTAATTAGAATTTTCATGAAAAAAGTTCCATAGCTATTATTTTAATTTATTTTTCAGTTTGATTTTTGTTTCACAACCTATAGATACAATTCTATTTAAGGTACGGTAATATAATGATATGAGCATTAATTTATTCCAGTAAGAATTTTCAGTTTGGTTCTTACCTCTCAGTCTGTTTAAGATTTTTTTTACTAACTCTTTTTATATACTATTTTATCATACCATTGCTACCGCTACCAATGTAATTATAAAAAAATTAAAATATAATTTTGATTCTTTATTTATATTTTAAATTTTAGTTTGATTTCTTATATTTGAAAATTTTCACTTTGATTTTTTAAAGTACTTTATTACACCAACATGATTCTTTCGTAGTTTATCACACCAATTTAATTAATATAGTGATATACGACAAAATGTGAAAGATGCCGTGTTACCTGCATTGACACCGTTAATGTAAAAAATTAATGGAATGATCAATTTGGTATAACAAGGCGCTATAAGAGACAAAAAATCAAATACCATTGGTGTACTTGCCACGATTAAAAAAAAGTTGCCACTGGTTATTCTATTCAAGACTGGCCCAATATAATTTTTTTGTGTATGGAACCAAAAGATTACTCACGTTTTATTAATAATTAGGGGAATATAGTTAAATTGTCGACTGTGTTTATAATTGTATTTTTTTTGGGTACATAAATAAATACTAGTATATGACAATAGGTTGAAACTTTGAAAAATATTATGAGGTCTTTAAATATTTGGGAGAGCCGCTTCAATGGCTCCTGTTTGTGGTATGCCTATGTCTCGATCTGTAACCACACTTTTTAAAATTAATTAAAATAATGAAAGGGTCAAAGTTAATACAAGGAACACTAATTAATAAAGTATTTAATTTATTAATAGAACGGAGTTAATTCCAAAACTTTTTACAGCGACAAGTGAGATCTTAAACTCAGTTGCAACTTGCAAGTTGGCACTGCCAAAATCACAGGCAGTCCTCAGAAAAATAAATAAGCATTTTAATTTTAAAATATTTTATCTTTTAGTCTGATTGTCAAGCTAGAACCTCCCTTTGTCGTAAAAAGAGACAACATTATCAATTGTGGCTTTTTTCTTTCAACTGTGGGATTACACCTTTATATATGTCAGTTCACATAAAATGGGTAATGTAATTCAATTGGCCTGAAGCCCAAATTTACAAAAATGGTCAACCAAGACTAGAAGGAAAAGACATTAATTACGACACTCTGTTTTGTGTTTAGTTTCATCAATCATGAATATAAATATTTTATAATTGTATCCACATGTTACGATGCATAAAACGATTTTAAATTATACCTTAAAAACGATTAAATTATAAAAAATGAGAATTCAAGGTACTTAGTTTTTTTAAACTTATAGATATCTCCTAGTTAAAGATTAAATTTTTGAATTATGAAGGTCTATTTAAAGAATTAATATTTTAAAATAAATTTTTATTTATACATATAATTTGAAGATCAAATTCCTAGTAGTTGCATACTTAAGAAGCTTGATCTCTTTCAACTGTATCAAAACTTGTTGATTTTTGTGAATATATTTTTATAGAGTATGTGATACGCACTTAAAAGCATACGCTAGGAAATTTCAATTGATTTTTTTAATCTAAATTTCGATGAATTATTTTAAGAATATTAATTTTTTTAATAAAATTTAAGATTCAATTACTTTTAGATTATTATTTAAATTTTTAACAAAACATCGTGATGCTGCGATAACAAAATTAAAAAAATTTATTAAACAATAATTTATAACGATTAAAATTATGATATGAGCTTATTTCCTTAAAAATGATTAAAATTAAACTTCTAAACTTTATCTTATAGTTTAGCCCAAAAAAACAAAAAGAAAAGTTTAGCAAAATGACTTATGAACATGTTTATTTGATCCTTAAAAAATGATTTTTCGCATTGTGTAAGTGTTTTAATATAAATTTAAATTATTTTGTTAGACATGTAGAGTATTGACAAATTCATTCCCGAAAAATGAAAATTCAAATTTTAGTTATTGAAAGTGAAAAAGTGTGACAAATTTATCCATCCGTTAACTTTTTCATCCATTACTTTTAATGAAATAGTCTATGTGGCACATTTAGGAATGAATTTGTCAGCACTCTACACATTTAGGAACAAAAATAACTATTTACAAAAAAATATAATTTAATCTTCATTTTTCCTCTTTTTATAATCATTGCAAACATAACATTACAATAAGCACTTAAAAAATAGGAAAAAAAACATAAATTAGAACAAACATAATAACAAACATAATATTGATTAATATGCATAATTTGTTTGTTGTTCTAAAATTTTTATTATAACAATATTAGGTAGTAATCAAATCAAGTTGAGTATCATTTTTTTGTAAGATTACCTTAATAAACATACATTTTTGTTTGAGTCTTATGTTTTAGGTAAGGTATGATCACATTAGAAATTTCAGAGCAATAGACAACTTATGTTTATTAATCAATATTATGCTTATTATTATATTTGTTCTAACTTATGCTTATTTTCCTAGTTTTTTGAGTGTTTATTATAATTTTATGCATGTAAGATTAAAAAATGGAAAAAGATGAATATTAAATTATATTTTGGATAAACAGTCATTTTCGTCCTTAAATATATAGAACATTAACAAATTCATTTCTGAATGTATCATTAAGATACTTTTTTTACTTTCGGAGATTAAAATTTGAATTTTTCTTTTTTAAAGACGAATTTGTCAACACTATACATATTCAGAGACAAAAATAATTATTTAGCCATGTATTTATATTCATACATTAATTATGTTTAACCAGCTGTCTAAAATCATTTTTATTAAAATTAATTGTACCTAATTTTAAAACAACCCCTACACCATATGTTATAGCACACTGTGAAACTATTCATATAAAAGCCTAGAGCACACGACTAAAACTATTCATATAAGCCTAGGGCACACAAGCTCCTCTCACTAGTCACCAGATGAGCCTATGTCTCTAGTTAATGTCTTGAAACAACTTTTGTAATAAACGAAGTAGCTTTAGCTTTTGAAAATCAAACTTTCACCTTTAGACAAGCTTCAGGAAATTAAATAACTTTTTTTTGTAATTTTTTTCTTCTCATTTCCTCAATAGTTCATAGGGTTTAACGCAAACGAAACTGTAGCAATTTGAATTCTCAAGTTCATGATTAAGGAGGGAATATCTTCTATTTAAAAAGCATACTATGTTGCGGAAAGGACAAAAATAATATAATATAAATTTGTATGCAAAAATAGATATTTTCATCTAATCATATATTATTAATGATAATTTTTTATTATTAACATCAGTGTAAAATATTTTGCACTTCAATTTTGTTTGTATGACAAGGTACTTATAAAAAAAATATGTATAAATGTGCAATAATAACTTGTGAATATATAGCTTTCATCCCAGTAGTTGTGTTGTTGAGGTGGAGAACTAGCATACAAGATCTTAAAAGCTGCATGCTCGGGCTAGGTAGGAAAGAAGCCCTTTAAATTTTGGGATGAAAAACGTGAAATCAAGGAGTTGTACTTAAAAGGGAAATTTCTTTGTAGATTAAAGGAAACAATAATAATAATAAAAATCCAAAGTTTAATGGAAGAAGGTATCAGTTTTTGCAACTGGTTCTGCCTTTTACAATATGAACAATTTATACAACTTTGTGCCCAGTTATGTCTTGTTTCCAAACAACTTTGGGTCCATGAAGGTACTAAAGCAAATTTTATGTTCCAAGTTTTTTTCTTGAGGAAGATGACATAAAGCTAGCATTACAATACAATGCCCCATTTGTGGCAAACTTTTCTGCCTTTCTAAACACACAGAAAGATGCTCCAAAAATCCAAATAAAGCTTGTGTTTAAAAAAAAAAACATTTTACACGTTTGCATGCCAATTGACACTATTATTGAGTCATACATATGTAATCTGAATTCTGCAGTTCACAATTAAATTAATTGAATTATTCCCTAACCAACAAAAATTCATCAAACCCGTTTTATTAGCCTAAGAAGAGTAAATTTCATTATATAGTGGTTCAATTCCATCACAAAACCTCTGAGAGGATGCGTTTCTGCATTCAATTTCGTTTATCCATTCGAAAAAAATGGAAACATCTTGGACGCTGTCATGCTCAAATATTGGCTTAACACTAAGGTCTATATATTAAACTAATTAAACCAAGATATTGATATTACTTTTTTTTGAGCTAATTAATATTACTTACATGTGAACATAAATTGTGTAAGAAACAGAAACTTGAGAAACTCATTTAGAATGGTCTCAAATCTCAATTGGTTGTTACTTAACTTGTTCTACTCATTGTTATCAGTTAAATCAAACCATATTTGCTTGAACACTTTGATAATGAGATCATGATACTCATCTGAATTCAAAGAAAGGTAGCAAGCAAGAAGATCCTCCAAATCCTTTGATGTCCTTATGTTGTTCTGCACAATCATCTCCACCATTGATTCTCTGAAATCCCTCTGTGGATTCAGTGATGACTTCACAACTGCAAAGCTATCGGAGAGGCTTCTCCGGGCGGCGGCCGAGGACACGCTTCTCCGGCAGTTTGCCTGAATTCTCCGGCTCGCGATTCGCGGAGAATTCACCCGAAGCCTCACTCCAGGAGAACTCACAGATAATCTCCTTCCATAGTTGTTCTTGTGTCCCTCCACTGATGCAGTGTCTTCCTTCACAATTTTAACCCTCAGAGGGCCCTTATTGAGATTTGGTTCTTCTTCATGTGCAGCCATCTTGCTTCTGGTTTTGGTTTCTTTCTTCTTGGCATCACTGAGCAAGTCATTGAATTTTGCAGGCTTTGTCACAATTGGTGGAAGCACAAGGTCTGAGAAGGAATCACATTCATAATCATACCCTTCTAGCTTATCATCTTTTCTGGCTATGGAATAGTTGTCAACATCAATGATGATGTCCTTGGTGTTGGATTGTACCCTGCAGGCACAAGAGTTTGCCCAAGGAACCGTTTCATCGAATGACTCGGTTGGAAGAACACGGTCTGTTCTGAATTCTGGGTCAGGGTACTCTGAAGATTCAGTAGAGCTATTATCATGTGGTGATGAGAAGTTGTTATTGTTAGAGACAACAATAAGCTTAGGTGAAGAAGTCCTTGAAGTTCTTTTCTTCAGTCTTTGTTTGGATGATTTTCTGGGGGGTTCAGCGGAATTGGTGTCTTTGGCATTTTGGTTATTTGTTGGTGTTGGTGAGGAGTAGATTCTATCATTTGGGGTAAGCTCCCTTGTGAAATAGTAAGACTTTCTGAGATTGTATTGGTGGGGTTGCTTTGGTTTTGATGGTTTTGTGGTTAAGACTGGTGAAGGTTGCTTTTTCTTCCTGGAATTAGTTGTTTGGGTTTGCTTTCTTGTTTTTCCCATGTCCTTGAGTTTGTAAAACCAGGCATTGGGGATCATATCTGATAATTTGAACCTATAGTTACCCATCCCCTCTTAGTATCTGAGTTTCTCTCTTCCTTTCTCTATGTTTGTGAAGGTCCTGAAGGAGTTGTGTGGTTTCTACTTTCTAGTTCTCTCTATGATGAATGAAGGATGAGACTTCAGGTAAGTCCATGAGTGTGTTTTGGTTTGGCACTCATGGTAATGCGAGATAAATACAAGAGAATGAGGCTTTTGGAATTGGAGGTAGTAGTAGGGGTTGGGGTCCACAAGGGAGGAAGAAAAAAGGTTGGCAAAAAAAATGAAAATTTTAGTGGGGCTGATGTGGTGATTGGTGAATGAATGACTATTACCTAATCCAAAAAAAAAAAAAACATTTTTCCTTCTTTTACCACAACTCAAAAGGATCACAAAGGTGATTTAAAGTTTAAACACCCTTCTACGTATGTGATTGATTCCCAAGTGGATTACATGCTTACATGTATCTTCATAGGAAAACAACAATTGATATTTGATTGTGGCCCATGCAATATTTGGAGTACTCACCCTACTACTGCTTTAGACCCGAGTGCAGGCTTCAACACTAATAGAGAAAAATATGAACCAGACCAATCGGTTATGTTCTCAGATGTATAAAAGTAAAGGCACTATACTTTTGTGAGTGGAATAGGAGGATGCTATTTTGCAGAAAGTTCATTGGCTCATTGCAACCAACAAGCAATGTGGTTTTGGTTAAAAATTTGTTCTGACGAGAAAGGGAAAAGGAACACACTGAGAAAACTGTTCTAAAAAAGAATTTGAGGGGGTAGGGGAAAAAAGAGAAGTTTTTGGAATTGGAAGCTTGTTGCGTGGGTCAGGAATACCATGCATCCAATATAGAAAAATCCCAATGGCCCATCTAACAGATAGATTGTGCAATTTTGGATTACTCTACTTTTTTGTTATATTCTTTCTTATGATTGCTTGCTTCTCTATCAGGCTTAGGGAAACTAGAACATGGGTTTTGTTATGTAGTCAACAGTCTCAGTTTGGCCCTGTGAGTCTATCCAACATTTTCTAGGTAAACTCTTGACGTACCATGTCTCTTAAGGTAAGAAAAGGAATCAAAATTTTCTTTTGATATGAAAATGAAACTCCATGTATTCTTTGTAGAAAAGAATCTTATTCAAAACATATAGAGCTATCGGAGTTAATAAAAATAATTCATCTGAGTATTTAATCTAATTATATATTTATAACTCAAATTAAGAGTATTAGTTAAATTAAAACAAACAAGTCTATGTAAGTTGTTCTGTGCATTCTGTGACAAGGAATCAAATTTCAGCAAAATATAATAGATTCCCATGTTGCAAACTAAATTAATAATGATAATAATTTAGAAAGAGAGGCTATGTTCAAATGGATTGGTTGTGGATTCGCCTAGTGTGACCACGATCAGAATTTGAAATTGATATATACTTTAAATCCACAGAGCTTTGAATGATAGCATGGTACATGCTGTACATAAATCATGCCAGAGAAATTAATGTTGGTTACTAATCTTAGAAAATTTGCATTGGGAACATAATTTGTACAATCATTGCAGTATTGAGCAGCATAAAAACATAATGGCATGGCACCACCATGTTATGGATGAGGTACATAATAACATTACATCCATTCTTTCTTCCCAAAGGCATATGCAGAGAAGGTGAGGCATTGTTGCTATGCCCTTTGGCTTTGGGAGTAATGTTGAACATGGTCAAATGGTCCCCTTCCTTGATTCGTGCAAAGGTACAACCCCAGTGGCCACCCTAACGGTCTGGGCTCTGTGCACGTGTCTAAACTGTAGGCAATATTCAACAATTTTTTTTCTTTTATAAATTAGACAAATATTTTGTTTTGTTTTGTTTTTGTCTAAACTGTAGGCAGTGTTTCTGTCATTAGTGAAATATATATTAAGGTTGTTTGTATTTTTGTGAAGGACAGCATGTATCTCGTGCTATGCTATAGTCTAATATAATCCCCTTTTTTGTATTAGACAGCATCCTCTTAATGCAATTTTGGACTAGTCATAATATCATATGTGATGGTATTTGATTTGATCGACAAGAATGCAATGTTGTTGTTTTTATGTAAAAGTTTTGGACTTGGATGAGAATGGGGGAGGGGGAAGAACAGTTTCTTCTTCTCCTATTGGCCCATTGTGATAATCACTCTTATCCATGTTGTCATTGTTTTGTGATCAGTTTACACATTTGTAGTTGTAGGCCCAAAACAGCTTTTTGGTACCAGAGTTAACTTGGCCTGGTCAAATATCAGGACACACAGGGAGAGAAAAGAACAAGACGTGTGCTAATTAAATAGATTAGTTGACTTAGGCCCTTAATTGATCTAGGAATTTTCATCAGCTTCTGCTGCCACTTGGCATTGGGACCATACTGGAGAGGGAAAAGGCACTTTGTAAGTTCAAAGTTTGGGTTGAAAGTTCAATAAATTGAAATTTCAGCTTATTCAAGTTAACAAATACATGCAGGATGAAGGATCTTTTATCACTTCCTCAAAAAAAAAAAAGAACTTATCACATCCCTAAGCAAATGATCATTTATTTAAACATTAGTGTTTTTTTATAAATAAGAATCGAAGTTGATGTCAAGAGATTTACAATAACTCACATAACAGTAGTTTTATGTTTGTTTTGTTTAATTTTCTTTTTCAATTTGTATATCTTTCAGGCGTATTTTGTTTGTGTGCGGCAAGAAACAAGTTGAAATGCTCTTTGATCCTAAAATAAAAAAAAGACAGTCAAGACCAATAGAAAGGACACAAATCTAATTTGAAACAATAGGGGAGAAACGTAGAAAAGGCAGAAATTTCATAGTCATATAATCCCCAGTTCTAACCGATGGCTCATGAAGGACATGAAGTCAGGAACACTCTTGGTGAATATACCTATAGTACGATGAGCAGATATGTTTCCAAAATCATAAGACTGCTTGTAGCTGCCAACAATTTTGAGACAAACCTATACTTCTTCGTATTGTACAACAAAACAAGTTTGGAGGGAAGGAAGGAGGAGGAGGATCAAAATTTTTATATTGTAAAATTTGGAGAGATTTGTGATACAATTATAAAATAAATGGAGTAATATATGATATACTGTTTGTTTAGACTATTTCCATTTTCTCTGTGAGACAAATCAAAACATGGCTAAAATCTCAACCCAAAGTATCATCACATGGAAGGAATTAGAAAGCAAATGACTGAACATCCAAAATTAGTGTCAAGCCTTATTTATTTCATAAAAGTTTAGAGTTTTTACTTGTAAAAGAATAAAATTTAAGAAATTTGATCACTTTTTTCCAAAATAAATAAATAAATAAAAAATTATGGTCTCACTCTTTACTTCTTTTCATTGAAATAGTGATTTTTTTAGTTGTTG
Source organism: Glycine latifolia (assembly GCA_013407115.1). Taxonomy (NCBI): domain Eukaryota; kingdom Viridiplantae; phylum Streptophyta; class Magnoliopsida; order Fabales; family Fabaceae; genus Glycine; species Glycine latifolia. The sequence continues at coordinate 35,641,141 of CM023949.1, forward strand.
CAAGCTATTGCATTATATATATATATAGGCACTGACCAACTCAGGTTCATGAAATCAATCTACAAGGGCAGGGGAAATAGTTATAAGGAATATTGGTAGAGAAGTAGATGAGGTTCAGAGGAAACTGGACCACACTAGGATTTGACCAGGGATGCAAGCAAGATTATTTCTCAAGGATCAACACAAGCAAATAAATCAAATTAATGGCTTAACATGTGGTTGATGTATTTTGACACAAAAATACAATTGCAAAAATGGAATTCAATAGCAAATAATCAATCCCCCAACATTAGCAAACTCCGGTATTAGCTCTCATTGAGTTCAAAGGATTAGTTTCACTCTTAACTCTTCTGATAATGACATACTTAAATCACAAAATTATTTGTGAACTAATATATCACACCACATTGATTGAAAGGGTCCTCCCTGTTGTGCCAAATATAGTTCAGTCACTGCCTCATGCTTAGCAATTCGCATCATCATAGTCATATTCTAAGTGTTTCAAGCTCCAAGAAACCAGTGTGCTGAAGGGCTCATAAATAAGGTTTGTTATTTGCAGTGTTCTGATGAGGTCAGAGGGTGGTTCTTCTGTACCTGATCATGGGTTGGTCTGTTGGGGTCTGTAGGTTCTGACAAATGTTTCCTTGGCTAGGAAACAACATCAATGTATCGTTTCTTGGATGGTACTACTTGGTAGACATTACTATTACTTTATAGTCTACGAACACTGTGTGCAAGTGTTTAACATTATTTCATGATTGCATAAAGGTTTGTGCCATCCAAATATTGTAGCATTAAAGTGTTTAACATTTTAAAAGATGTTCAAGAATTAATCTAAATCATTCCAAACCGTTTTACCAGTTTAAAAATACCAAAAAAAATAGAAACAGTTTGTCTACTGAAAAATTTAAATCCCCCCCCCCCCCCCCCCCCAAAAAAAAATTGCATTTCTTTATTCCCTTGCCATAGCCTCCATATATAGTTCTAGATCCATTATGGTACCCGGACCCCGGGTGCTAGCCCTCACCTGACTAGTAACACCTGATATGAGCAATATCACAATCAAACACACTTAAACTAGAGTAGTTCTGATAGAGTCAGGGTTGGTAATGGTGTAGGTTCTATCATAAACATGTAGGGCATTCACATTTTTCTTCTCCCTCTAATTCCAAGTTCTTTATTCTCAATCAATTGTTTCATCATGTCCCAAATATTTCTAAAGATTTACTTATGATTTTCAATTAGAATTAAATAGAGAGAGAAAGACTTGATAAGGGTAGAATTAAAAAAAGAAATATAGTGAAGATACATTATTTGAATACAGAGAACTAAGAAGCAAAGGAATAAAAAAAAATCCTTTTAATTGAATGAATATAATTTTTCTTCAATTTTTTAAGCTATTATAAATATTTATTTCTTTTAAAAAAGGTCAAAAAAGAAAAGGTAAATGTAACAAACATGTTCCCACAATTTTAGGAGGATTTTTTTATATATATATATGTAGGACCCCAACATAACTTGCTTTCTAATCTCTCCTACACATACATACATAAGGTGAGTCAGTGAGTGTCTCAAAGCTTGCAAAAGACAATGGTGTCTTTTTCCGGTTTTTCTCTTATCATTGGAATGTTAAGCATCAGGAAACAAATAAGTCCTTCTCAACAGGACATTTTAAGATGAACTTTATGTCGTTGCCTCAGTTCAAGTCTACTCTGCTTGTCTCTCCCGCTGCCAATCACGCTCAAAAGATTTCTACTCGGCATAACAGTGATTGACTACTAAATAGTATTAACTGACTTGTTCCCTTAACTTTCTAATTTTTAATTTCAACACTCTAAAATATTCTAAAAAGATACAAAAATGATATCATCATATATTTCTCATATTTTCTAACACTTGTTCATAAGCTAAAGCTTAGTAAGCTTTTAGCTTGTTGCAAGAAAATAATTCATTTGCCCACAAAGAAATTAATTATAAAAAAAAATTGAGCTCCAAGAGAAACTATAGATGGTGGGAAAGAAATGACCACTGATATGATTCACTTGTGAGAAAGGAGTCATTATCAGAATGATAGAAAATAGTTACCACATAATATGATTCATTTGTGGGGAAAAAGTAACTATCATAATAGCATCTTAGATATCATATTAAAATTTGAACTTAAAGTCTAACTCAATCTCATAAAACTAATTTGTAAAGTGAGAATTGTCCAAATTTTAAAGCCATATCTAAGTAGTGTGTGTGTGTTTTTGTTTGTTGAACAGTTATTTCTTGAACTGTTTCATGTTAATTGTTGTCTTGTTAGGGGATTATGTGAAGAGTTGACATGGCTTCTTCCTGAACGGTTCCCTAACTCAAAGATTGGGCCAGAAGCATGTTTTGTCAATTTTTGTCATTGATGGTAAATTCATTGAAAGGGTTGGTACTGAAATAGTTTTGCTTCGGGTTAAAAGATGGAAGTTGTTACATGTACTATTCCTAACGAGAGATCCCTTTTTCACCAAATATATACCAGGTAACAATGATTTACTTAATTGCTGTGACGATCTCCAGAATGATCATTACTAAGATCATAGGTATTCTCAAGGTACCCTTTTGTATATCGCTGCTACATATAATACGAGAACAAAGAAGAAGAAAAAAGGAGCTAGAATAGAAGGAATGTCTTGGAAACATTGGAACACTTGGAATCTAAGGAACAATGTCTTCCAAGCAAACCTACTTCTACTTTTTGTGAGCTTTGTCACATTTTTTTTCTACTTAATTATTTTTCTTCCCATTTTCTCATCAAAATAACATGAAAATATTTGAAATAAGAGAAAATCGTGTAATTCTAAAACTCAAAAAAGTAGCCATAAATAACAAAAAATTCACAAAACCTTCTGCTCTTCATGGAACCGTTCGGGAAGATGGCACATCAATCCCTATTCACATTTTCAATCCCCCAATAAGACAATTGTGACATAAAATAGCTCGACAAATAATAACTCCCAGTTTAATCAACACAGGCCCCTTCATTGACAAAAAACAAACAGAAAAAAAATCTGAGAGTTGAAATTAAAACTTAAAAAGCCATCTGGAGGCATTGTATATTCACCAAGTCAATTGATTACATATGAACATGGAATAGATCAAACTGGTAAGAGAAATCAAAAGATAGTATCTAATGATATTATACAACTAAAACCACATTATAATAAACTACATAACCCCACTTCCTTACCCTATAAAAAACCTATTTCTCAATCTTTATATTTATATTCCCTTTGTTCTGCTGTTTGGCTTTTTCCTCCCCCATCTGACATTGCTTGATAAATTGTCAAGTACTGATGGGGATTCTGCAAAATTGTTTGGACATCTACAATTTTTTATTCTAAATATGAATTTTCTTGCGAGATTCCATTGACAAAGCCAACAGCAGTTCCAATTTGAAAAGAAAAAAAAAGGGAAAAGAGTCCCAACCTAATATCCAAGAGACCATATCGTCATACTAGTTAGTTAAGACCAAGATGCTTAGATTCAACCAAGTTATAGTGATCTTTCATGGGATGTTTACAAGCTTTGCACGTCTTGTTCTCTGATCAACTTCCACTCGGAGACCAAGTGAAGTAATTTCAGGCACATCAGCAGATCCTTGAATCTCCAATTCAGCAACTACCTTTTGGTTCTCATCATTGCCCTCTAACATATTCCTCACAGACCATATGCCCCATTCTCTCAGGAAAGGATTATCTTCATCAGTAACACACTGCTGCAATAGCAGTAGAATTCCATTCCTATGTCGGATTTCATCTTGTGCATGCTTCCTTCTATAAACACAATTGCCAATAAGTGCAACTATATCTCGCCTGAAGCCCTTATAAGGGCATGGTTTTAAGGAACAACTAGCACCATCTTCATTCTCACATTGTTTGAGTCCTTTCCTGATTATTGTTGGAGGTTCAAGGGCCCCAAGCAAATACAAAAGCAACACTATGAGGCCATATGACAAAAGCACATCAACAACATCATTTGAATCCTCTGTATTACCTCTCACACCATCTTGAGCACAAACGTCCCTCAATATGGTAAGAGAGTAGCCAAGAACATCAACCCCAACAATGCCACTAGGAAGACCAGACTTCCCTCTCATCGCATGTTCAAGAACCCCAATAGACTTCTTGAATATCCCAAAAACAAACACTGCAACATCCTTTGAAATAGTAACATCTTTAAGCCACTCATTCAAGATTTCTGATAGGATTCGCAGAAGAAACGCTTGTTCAAATGAAAAGTGATCATCTTTTGACTCAGTAAGTTCAACCTTAGGAACATCCGCAAACTGTAATTTGGAAAACAGCACAGGCAATTGAGACTCTTCCAGGCATATTCTTGAAAGAAGCAACTTCAACCAATCCTCACCAAAACTAGCTGGTTCAGTAGAAACCAATGAATAACAAAAGCGCAAAAAAAACAATGAAAAAGAAGAAAAAGGAAATAAAGTAATCAATATTATAACCTAAAAATTATCATAATCCCATTTTGACACTCATGACAGCATAGAAAAATGTCAAAGTATAGAAGCAACACGCTGCAGCAACAACATAAGCACTGCCCCACTAGATGAAGTCAGCTATATGGAGCACACAAAGTAATTGTGTATTGTAAAAAAAAAAACAAACAGATCCAAAATTTCAAAAAACCATTTGTTAGGGACCAAACACACAGTAATGGAAAATAACACAGTAAATGAGAGAAGGTGAGTGTTATTGATAGCCAAATCGAAAATACAGTAGGGAGTAATCCTACTACCACAGAGCCAAGCTCCTCTACAGAGGTTACAATTCTCTCTCCATAACAGAATTCCAAAATTCCCCCATACCCTCTCTCTCTCTGACACCTTCCCTATATATCGTCAGATTCTCTCTCACACTTTTGGCAATTCTGTTACTCCCCTTGCCACCTCATCTTTCCCTTTCTCACCTTTGTTTATTCTAGTATACACCCTCCATATCTTGGGTCTCTCTGTTATTTCTAAGCTCACATCCCCATTCCTATCACCATTTAAATCAAGGAATTACAAGCAAAAAAGAAACAAATGAAAATAAAATCAGTGCTATAACTTAAAAAACCCCATAGCCCCAAATGACGGGACAGCATAGAGAAAAAACCAAAATACATAAAGCTACTACTAACTCACCAGAAGAGGCGGTTCTCACAATTTCTGCCATTACGAGCCATCCATCCTCACTGGACAACCGTTTAAACCATTCAGGGTTTCCATCACAACAGGTATAAATCACCATACACAACGGGTCACAAGTCTTCTTGGTGCCAAGTCTAGCAAGTGATACAAAACCATCCGGATAGAGCTCTTCCCAAACAGCACATTGATGCTGTTTCCCCGCCAAAGAAACATTTGCCAGAACCTGCAGACCCCACCGAACCAACCCATGATCAGGGCCTGAAGAAGCAGCCTCTAACCTCAGAACACTACAAACAACAGCCACTCCATTAAGCTCAAGAAATGAGTCCTGGTTTGCAGCTTCTCCAGCACACAAGTTTCTGAGGAGCTTGAAAGAAAAAGAAAGAATATGATTATGCTGATGGTGATGTGAAGCATGAGTGAGTGAGTGAACTATATTAAGTACTGCAGGAAGAATCCTTTTAGAAGCTAGTTCCAAACGCCCAGAATTGGATTTGGCATTCTGAATGAGAATCTCTAAGGACTTTTCCAAGTTAGAAGAGTTGGAGACTTCAAAGAGTAACTGAAGTATATCTTCTGATATGGGATGCTCCAAAAATGCTGTACCACCACCCATTGCTTGATTGAAAAAAGAGAAAAATGTGAAATTTCAAATAAAAATTTGATTTCGATGAAAAATTGAAACACCCCACAATCTAATTGGTCAAAATTGTAGCAGAAAGGTGAAAATTTCCAGAAAAAAGAAGAAAAAGAATAATAGATGAAATATGGTTGAGAATGGCGGTGCCATTACCATCTAGAGATCTATGAAGGTTTTACACATACTACTATCCAATACAAAAATAAAAGATCCAAGCAATTCAATAATCAATATAGAAATTAAAGAAAGAAATTTTACCTATTAATGAAAAAACAATCAACTGTTTTACATACATATTAAGCCTATTAGCCTGTTTAAAAGTCTATTTCATATTAAGACCTTTAAATAGGTCCAAACAAAAGACGCATGATTTCGCAGATAATTGTTCCAATGAGGCAGACATTTCAATGAATCTGAAGGCCTACACAATCTAATTTGACACGCTATGCTAAAAAATGTTAGAATTGGATTTGCCACTGTCTTGGCTCTTTTAAGTTACCAAACCTCAATTTATGAGAACACTCTAATTGATTGTGCAGGTATTGTTGTTTTAGTATTTAAAAACTTAATGAGAGAAAAGACCATGAAGAGTTACAAAGTAGGAAACATATCATAATCAAAACAGGGGAGTCCATGCCAATGAAAGTATAACAGAAGAGACGCACAATGATAGAACGAACGCAGGCAGAAGGTACCTCAGATTGAAGAACACACGATGGTGGTCTCTGTCCTCTGTTGGCCGGAACGACGACGTGCGATTAAATTAGGGGTCTTTGCTCTGGTCATTCACTGATTTGACAGATAGTTTAGGCTAGGGTTTATAATTTTTAAAATGTATAATCAATAAAAAAAAAAAACTATATACTATCAAACTTATAAATTATGGGTATTTTTGACAGCCACAAATTGCCCAGACTCTTTTCTCTTCTCATATTCCCCAAACCTCAAAACCCCTAAAGCCGAATTGCACATATTCATTTTAAAAATTAGTTTATTTAAATAAGAAAATTTAAAAATTCAAAAAATTTAATTGATGTATTTTAATTTTTTAAAATTTTAAAATTTTAAAATATTTCATCCAATGCCAGGGATTTCTAAAGCCACGCTCTGACATGCTCACTTCCATAAACTCCAATGCCATAGTGAATGTTTGTAGGAAATGATGAAGTAGGTGAGAAATAGAGAGTGTGTATCTTATGCTTGCTAGACTTAGTCATATATGGCTCTGTTTGAGCATAAATATTAAATAGTGTTTCCTGTGTTATTGTGTGTGAAAAACACCTTCATATCAAATCCCTTGATTCGAGAGTGCTTGCTGGTAATGATTCTTTTACCGTGTCAAAAAAGGTTCTCAAGTAGGAAAGGGTGTTGGGCTGACATTGGAGAGTTATCTATTGGGTCTTGTTGTTTTTAGGCCAACATATTTACTTTGCTTTATTTTATTTTATTTATGTTGACCTAAAACATAATTGAAAGTGATTCTTTTTTGGTTGTGGCTTGGGTTGATAATGAGAAAAATAGGCCTATGAGACTCTTAAATGTCTTGATATAATTGATAATTGATACTAGTGTGTGAGGATGTGAATTGTCTAGTTGTTTGTGAGAGAACAAAACATTTGTTGATTACTTGGCTATTGGCCTTTTAATTGTGTACTTCCTAGTTGAGAAGGATGTTCTCGTGTCTCTATGAAAGAAATGCTTGGTTTATTTTAAGGATTCTACATTTCAACAAATTTCACGATTAAATTTATAACATAAATAAGTTATGATTTTTTTTATCCAAATAGATCCTTAAAATAAAAATTGACTTAACCTAATCTATTTCTATTTTTATTTCTCATGGAGTAGATGACCTCTAAATATATTAATGTTTTTTTTCAAACGTAAATATATTAATGTTTGAAGTATGCCAATTTTTTATAGGTGGTCCATTGATCCCTAAGTATAGGACATTTAATAAAATCTTATCTTATAGAAGGTGGTCCATTGATCTCTAAGTGTTGAACATTTAATAAAATCTTATCTTAAGGAGATATATCCAGCTAAAATATCTTATAGAGTATATTTCTTAATTTGGCTAAGAAAAAGTGATTCGGGCTAAATGCTGTGTCCATTTCGGTTGATGAAGGTGTCATTAATATTATTACCTCTCATCCTATGTATTATATTAATAATTAGTTTATCAATATCAGCAAAAATTGTTACATTAGTCAATTTTAATCAATAATATCATAAATTCATTTTTTAGAAATATCCATAAAATTGAATAATTAAGTGATGTTTATATTTGATAACACTACTCATAATTGAATGGATAATTTTTATTATCAATAAGTGTGACTTATAATATTATTAATATATAGACCAATCTATACATTCACTTGCATGAAAAATAAGTAGATATCTTATTAGTAGACTTCCTCTAAAAAAAATATTATTAGCAGACTTCCGTATAAATTAAAGATAAAAAAGTAACAATTGATACATAATTTTTAATTAATCGATACATAACATGCAATTAAATGTTATTGATTTTTTTCGTAAATTAAAAAAATAAAATATATATCATGTAAAAATTAATTGAGATCACTAACACTTAGTAGTCTTAGACTACCTAATATTTTGTCTTCTAATACGTTGTTGATTGAAATTTCTTATCCGCTTAGGTGATTAAAACCTATCATAATTATATCCTTGTATTAGTAGATAAAGGAAATCAAAGAGAGTGTATATAAATTACGATTCTTAAATTTATGAGACTTTGTTTCTATGGAAACAGTTAAAAAGTGTTTCCCTATCACTCCTCCATCTATGTTCATCTTTCACCATATATTAGTACTACATAGTGACGGGCCAACAACCACCCACTCTGCCACAGTGCCACTCACTTTCATTCTAAAGAGGCTTGCAAATCTATCACTGCCTAGCATTGAATCAATTTCATATACCGAATGGCCAAAATTTATCGGGGGCCCAAATCTAAATCCTCAACGAAATGAAACAAGAATCTGTTTCTTTCATATCCACCATCGTTGGTGTGCTGGCATGAGTTGGTGATGTTATAATATTCATAAAACAGTGAATAAATTAGTAGTGTTATTTTCACAAATACATCACCATAAAACAATGAATTGTTGCTGTAAATCATAACGTGGGGTCCGAATTTCAAATGATGTTTTTAATTTAAAATAATAAATTTGTGACTCCTAATTAACGTTGCAAATTTAAAGAGGGCAGTGTCACACTCATTAACATCATCATTTTTTTATTCGTTTATATATTGTCACTGTCACGTTGTCTTTTAAATCAACACTGAGTTCTTTACGTTTAAGTTAACTTACGACACTCCTATAAAAAAAAGTTCACTTACGGCAGAATTAATTTTAATAAACTACATTAAGGTTTAGAGAAATTATAAAAGCACAAATTAGGGGCAACATCTTCAAGCATAAAATATCGCTGCAAGTATAATTTATTTTAAATAATATACGCAACCCCCACGTTCTTTTTAAGTAAAAAAAATATATTTTATGAACATTAAAATAAAATAAAAGTTAAAAAAATTGAAGAGTATTTTTAAAATTTAATATGCATATTTATAAAATATCATACAAATAATTTTTTCTCTTAATAAATGTTTTCCAATCTAACTCATGCACGTTGCATAAGACAAAATAATCGTCACTATTGTATTTTTAAGTTTTTGATCCCACATGGCACATTGTTAGTAGACATTTGGATTCTTGGGGAATTAATTGATTAAATATTAAAATACTTGGCTAGCTTTAACGGTTTGTACCATCCCTTCTATATTGACTTTAGAGGAAAGGGAGGGATTCCGCTATGTACGTGGAATGGAATCTAAGGAGAAGGTTTCGTCATTTTCGTGTAGTTGTGTGTTTCCTTTCTGTGATTTGTTAATTTAATATATATATTCCATCTTCTTTGAAGTTTAATAATGAAGATACTGAAGGGAATCAATCCGTCCTAGTTATTGCACTCCCTAGTCCTCAAAGATCCTGGAAGACAAGTACTTACTAATTTTTAAATTATTATGCCAGTCAAAAGTATATATGAATACAAAAACATAATTCTATTTATAATGACAAAAAAACAACAACAACTCTATATAAACAACTGCCAGACAAAAATGATATTAGTGTATTCAAGTTGACCGATTACACTGAAAGAACTAGAAGTGCATTTAGTTTTTCATTTTTAGTAATATTTTTCATTTAAAAATAATCATTTTATTTTGTATAGAAAATAGTAAAAGTAAGTATTTTATTGTTTTTCTATTTTTATACTTACCATGTCAATCACTTGTACGTCGGAATGGTAATTAACTTGTTTTAAATTAAAGATTCAAACCATCAAGATTGAGGGTGCACTTAATTGTATTTTTTTTTTAATTTTTAGTTTTTAAAAATTGTTTTAGAAAATAATTTTCAAAAATTAACTCTTTATTTTTTTATTTAAAAAGCTCAAAAAGAGATACTACTTTTAGAAATAGATTCCAAAAACTATTATTTTCAAATATTTTCTTTTGTTTTAAAGAAAAGATCATTTCCAAAAAAAGAAAACAAACACCATAAATTTTCTATAGATGCCCATTCCGAAACATGCCTTTTAGGCTTTAATTACGTGAACGTAGCAAAACTTGTACTGTACTAATTAAGTTGTAGTGATGCTTAATGTATATAGTATTATATTTTATTCGGTAAAACAAATGTTAATCGTAGGCTCTAAACAGTATGTGGCCCTTGAGAATAAGAGGCTCGTCATTAGTAGATTGGGACAATTTTCGAAGTCAAAATTGAAAGTTCCTCTAATCTTCCATTTTACTCTGTTGTTTTTCCTACTGCATTTGTCGTTCTTCCATGACAAACGCTGGAGTCCAAAGCATAAATATTTCATTAAAAATTCTGTTTCATACGATAGGTGGCTAGCTTACGTAATTAATTAACAGCAATGCTAATGAAACGGGGGCAAAAAGTTCTCACGACTACAGATTAATTAAGATTGGATATGGTAGTAACCTAATTAATTAAGCTCAGAGAAAATGAAGTTAAATATTTATTATTAGAGAATGTGTCATGCAGTTAGTTGGTTACAATTTAGTGGGCTATGCAGTTACACTTATTTCTTTTATTGAATCATGTATATAACAGTTTCACTGTTAATGAATTATGTAACAGATTCATATTACCAAATTCTATCTTTGTATAGTGAGGGGTCTCTATCAATCATGATAGTCATGTAATTAATTTTACAACTATGTGTCCTAGCTAATACATATAGATACAAATGATTAAAGATCTGCTATGAAGTATCATCTTTTTCATAGCTGTTGATTCAAATTCCACTAGGTAGGCAACATTCTCAAGGAAGATCACCTAAAGCCTAAGGCTTAGTTGAGTAATTACAAAAATAATTTTTCTTTAAATACAAAGAATATAATCAATTATTTAGACGTACACCATTATATGTCTCTTGAAACTTTTTTTTAAATAGAAGGCAGCAACACCAGCAAAGAACAAAAACAAAAGAAGAGGGAAAGCTCATTTTTGTTAAACCCAAAACAAATCCCTCATTTCCTTTTTTACTGTTACTTTAATTGTTTTTCATCTCATTCTTTGGTGTAATTCTGTCATGTAGGACTCACTTTTTTTTTTTAACTTTCACCTCTACCAAACTGTCATACGTACTTTCCTTTCATCTCTTTTTATTGCTATCCACTTTCAAACCCTCCTACTTTCATAAATATCAAACATAGTGTAAGTGTATAATAGAAGTTTGAGTTTCGAAACATATTTATCCTATTAGATTTGGACATTGATTTTATGTTATTATAAAATTGCTACTATGATCGTATATTCATATATAATCCATAGTTTATCTGCTTCAAATTCCAAATGCGATCACATATATTACACACAGAAAATAGAATGTCGTACACATCCCTCAAACTTTTAAGGAAATTATATTATTCGACAAAAAAGATTGTTGCTGTACGTGTAACGATGATCTTTCAAACCTTTAATTATATAACCCGAAAAGGGACTGTAATTATATGTGACCAATTTATTATTTTTTTATGAGCACAAACTTCTTACTAACCTAACTTTTCCACTGGCTAAAATCTAGCAGGTTCAGAAAATATCTAAAAAGATAGAAAGAAAACAAGTTTTGATAATTTGCTTAGAATTGTATGTAATCCGCCACCATGTAGAGTAAAAGAGTCTTATTTTAAAATAAAAGGATTTTTTTTATTGTATTGTCTCTTTTTTAAGATACATAATTTTGTTTTTACTTGTCTTTTTCTTTTAATTCATTAATTTCTTAAAATGATGAATTATTTTCACTTTTTTATGTTAAAGTTTCTTTTCTCAAATTTTGCCCCATCAGACTTAATCAAAATTGCATGACGTGACTTTTTTAGTTTGGAACACGTTTTACATTTTTATCTGATTGACTTCTGTACCAGCCAAATTGATGATTCATCCATACAGATACTATATATGATGTTTCATCAAAATAAATATTTTTTTGGAGCATTCCTTTGTTTTTAACTTTTAATGGTTGGAATGGGGGGGAATACTTGTGTGGAAAGTTATCTTTGTAATTTTAATATTAATTACTTCCATATGCCAAGCAACATTTATGCATAATTTTGATGGATAAAACATAATATATATGTAAACAGACAAGATAGGAAAAAAGAAAAGAAAAAAAAAGGATATTCTTTCCATATTATAGTTTATTTTTTTCGTCTCCGTTTTTTAGTTTCCTTTTTATTATATTTAATGAGGAACCACTTCAATTGGTGTAAATAATTTGTGGTTCACAAAAAGTTTAACATATGCACTCTGTTTGGATTTATGTACGCATGTGAACCCTCCCACTTGTTTTTTTCTCGTATACTATCTTCCATGAAACTGCGTTGAGGTTGAGAAACATATATATGAAGAACAGTGTAGTGCGGCAATGGGGGCTCCTAAAGCTAAAGGCCAAGGTCCAAGGCCAAGATCCAAGGACCATTTAAGTTCGAATGTCTAGAGTTTTCATATCTCGAAATATTTTCTTTCTGTTTTGAAAATTGATGTCGATGTATTATATCTTTATAGAGATTTTTTATTTACATTTTTTTTGTATTTTAACTCAAGAGAGATTAACAAGAATAATTGGATATGCTTGAACAAAATGTTACGTGAAAATTTTCTTTTGTCTGGTACATTAGTAGTTTACGTTACCAACTTATGTTTTTGGTGCTGCATATAATATATATTATATATCAGTCGGTGCAGTGTTACTAATTCCTCCTACATATTGTGCACAAATTCATTATCAGAACTATATTAATTACTGACTAAATGAGATTAAAAATAAGAAAATAAAGTTTTGTTTCCCCTTTTGTTTGAGTATATATTAAAAAAATTACTTTTAAGATACTCTTTTTAGATATTTTTTGGAATTGATTTTTTAATAAAGCACTAAAATAATTTATTATAACATATTTTGTTTCTTTTAATTTACATAGTTTTCATACTTCTTTTAAAAATGAGAGAAAAACTTCCTTTGAGAAATACATACAAATAAATGGGCCCCTATGTTTTTTGTCTATATAATCTATCGCTGTACACGAGTAGGTTATATTGTTATAAGTCATTAGTATTCTCGGTGCATAATAAATCATCTTATGTTGTAGCATGTTTTAACTTGTTCCACATTAATACTTTTAACAACGTTGATCCTTATTTTTGTATAGATAATAAAACCAATGAGACAACTAAAATCAATATACGTTTACCAAGTATATATCCATACACAAGATATTACTAAGATTACGACCATTTCTTAAATACTTTTTTATTAAATGTAAACTCCAACATTAAAACCAGCAATTTTAACCATGCAACAGTCGATTTCAAACAACAGGAAAAAAAAAAAAAAAAACCATTCAACAGTTGCTTTTCTCACTCACCAACTTTCTCTTCAAATAGAAGTAAAAGTATAATGGGAATCCAATTACCGTATCTACAAGTGACTGATATTTATTCCATGAAGCTGAGGTGAGAAACTCTTGTAAAATTACTCGTTTCAGAATTTCACTAGAGATGAAAACCAAAACCGAGAGAAAGACAGAGCTTGACCTTGAAATCCCATGTAAAATTCGATCGTCTGAAATCACACCATGACAATTTATAATAAAAAACAAAATCAGATAAGACAGAGCTACTATCGTGAATTCTCCATTCCCAACATTGAAATTCTACGACAATTAAACACACACCCAAAAAAAATCCTGCACCATGTCACATCATCTATGTTTTTCCTATTGTACCACTTCCTCTCTAATGAATTACTTGCACATAAAAAAATCGCTACTTTAAAGAAATATCCAGAAAGCAGTATGCTTCACCACGCATTATATATATACATTTCTTTTTAAATTGTTTTATTTATTAATTTGTTTCAATAATGGGAACGTAGAATACTCTAATTAGTACGTTGATACTTTAGGTACATGTGAGACAAGAGATAGCGTGGTACCATCGTACCATATACCTACACTAATCAGCAATCGTTTGTGTCCATTCACCTTTGATAATTTTCTCTAGTCACCACGCCCTGTCTCGCACTCCCTTCACATCATTAAAGCTTGTTTGGCTACCATAAACACCAAATTTTAGATTCAAACCGTACTATCATTTTTGTTCATAACGTAGTTCCTTAACCCCTACTGTATATGATAGTGATTATCAATTATGCCAACATCACTAACTCTGATTTCATTTTTAAAAAAAATAATGTTAATCAGTGCCCTTATTAATTACTATTTAAAGAACTTTTAGAAAGCTTTTTATTGAAAAGTGAAAACTTATGGTTATAATTTTTTTTTGTTTTTTTTTTATTTTATATTAAGTATTTTTTCAATTTAATTCTTTAACCAATAAGAAAGACCCTTTAATAATTTTTTTATTAGTTAAAATTTATTAAAAAATTTAAAATTATTATCACTAAGTATGTAAACTAATCAGTATAGGATTGCATAATAATTTTATCTGAGTCGAGTATATATATATATATATAGTTGATTAAATAGTGAGCTTGCATAATTATATTATAATTTTTAACAAATTTTTGTTAATAACAAAAAGATATATTAGGAAATTTTGATATATAAAAATGACGCAATGGTCTGCTTGACGGAAATGGTGGCCAGCAAGCATCTTTAAATAGCCATACTCTTTACAGACTCGACAACACCACATCGATTGCTCCTCTTTTTCTTTGTCGCAAACACACTTCAACTCCACTCATTTCCTTTTCAGTGGCTGTTGAAGTTCCTTATTAGATAATATTTATGCAAATCCCTTCAGAAAATCTCCAATATCCAATTGTCAACAATCAAATCCATTTCACTTCATATTCCTTCAACAGCTCGTCACGTGAACCAAAGAACCATGACCGTTGCAACAGAATTCGCAACAGCAACAAACGACGAGGAGGTGCCATCCGGCGTCGTTTTGTTCGGGAAGTATGAGTTAAGGAGGTTGCTGGGAGCTGGCGCATTCGCCAAGGTGTACCACGCGACGAGCGTGGAAGACACGCGCCAGAGCGTGGCGGTGAAGGCCGTGAGCAAAAACAAGGTCCTGAACGGAGGCTTCGCCGCCAACGTTGAGCGCGAGATCTCCATCATGCGCCGCCTCCACCACCCCAACATCATTAACCTCTTCGAAGTACTCGCGACCAAAACAAAAATCTACTTCGTCATGGAATTCGCCGCAGGCGGGGAGCTCTTCCACGAGGTCGCAGGCAAGGTGCGGCTCACGGAGGAAACCGCCAGATTTTACTTCCGGCAACTCATCTCCGCCGTCAAGCACTGCCACTCGCGCGGCGTCTTCCACCGCGACCTCAAGCTCGACAACCTCTTGCTCGACGAGAGCGGGAACCTTAAGGTCTCCGATTTCGGGTTGAGTGCGGTCACGGGTCAGATCCGACCCGACGGGATGTTGCACACGATCTGTGGGACCCCTACCTACGTGGCGCCTGAGATTCTCGCAAAGAAAGGCTACGATGGCGCCAAGGTGGATCTTTGGTCGTGCGGCGTCGTTTTGTTCGCGCTCACCGCAGGGTATTTACCCTTCAATGATTACAATCCTACCGTTCTGTATAGGAAGATTTACCGTGGTCAATTCCGGTTCCCGAGGTGGATGTCGTATGATCTGAGATATCTCTTATCACGCCTTTTGGACACGAATCCCAATACAAGGATAACTGTCGATGAGATCCATAAGAACACGTGGTTCAACGCAGGTGGTGATGAGTATCGATTCAACCGGGTTTCGGTCAAGGAGAGTGAGTGTGAGAAGCAATTGGGTCGAAGTGGGTTCAAGTCTTTGAATGCTTTTGACTTGATTTCTTTCTCAACCGGGCTTGATATGTCAGGTCTTTTTGAGGATCCGAATGGGTCAGATTCGGCTGAACGGATTGTTTCGTCAGTGGCGCCGGAGGAAATTATGGAGAGGGTGGAGGCTGTGGCAGAGGAGGGGAGGGTGGTGGTGAGAAGGGAGAAGAATGGCGGTGGAGCAAAGTTAGAAGGGCAGGATGGTAATTTGATTGGTATTGTTGTGGTTTACCGATTAACAGATGAGCTGGTAGTGGTTGAAATGAAGAGGGGTGAAAAAGGAGGGAAATGTGGTTTGCAGTTTTGGAAAGATAAATTGTATCCTTTGCTTCTTGAATTAACAAGTGAACTGGAAGAGTCGGTATCCCGATGACTTATGCATAATATAGTTTGGTATCTATGTTTTTTGTTTTGGGTACCAATTGTAAACCATTGTTGTTAATGGATTGGTGATTACTCAAGGGTTTAGAAATTGTTTTAAGGAAATTATATAAGTACATAGTAAAGAAATGAACATGTATAATAAAATTTAAAGATACTTTACTTTTATAAGTTTTTTACATTATCTTTGCAATAAATTTTACTATTGTGAATTTATGTTAATAAAGCAAAATTAATACTTATGTATTGTACTATCATGTAATAAACTCTTGTTAGGTAAAACACACTTTTCTTTTAAAGGTAAAAATATAGTTAAGTTGTCTGTTTAATATATGAGTTATTACTATTTTATTAATAAACATAAAATAGTGATAACTCAGTTTAAGATTCATTAATGGAATTGATTTTTTTCAATCTTCCGATTGAATAGTAATAATTTAATTTGCTTCAAAAAAATAATTTTAATTGAAAATTTTAATACTGGTAAATAGTAATTATTAGGAAAAATAGTCTTATTTATAAGATAAATTTTCTATTTTACTAAATTATAGTCACAAATAGGTGAATAAAACATAATAAATAAATATGTGGATAAAAAAATATAAAATAAAATAACATATAAATCCTTGAATATTACCTGGTTTGAGTTCGATATAAGTTTTTTTTCCTCTAACGAAAGTGTGGACATGAATATTGTATTATTTTATTCTAACTTTATTTAGTGTAATTCCTTACTATACATAATTAATATCATAAAATTGTTTTATAGAATTTTGAAAGGTTTAAACTTATTATAAAATGTGAGTGAAATATTATGTAACACGCTTTTTAATTTTAATATTTATTATTGGCAAAAATTTATAAAATCACAAAATTTTGTAAATCTTACCTTTTAAGTACACTATCTATGAATTGAATCAAAAATTACTATTATGCTAAAATTATTAACAACACGGACAAAAAGATAGAATTGAATCAAAGTTAAAAAATAAATAATCAAATTAAATCTAAATAAAATGATAAATGGTTAAAAGTGTAATTTAGCCTTTAAAATTTGACGTTTAAACACAACTAACTATTTAAGTAAAATATAAATAAATAAAAATACAATCAAAAAAATTTCAAAACTTTTTTGAATAAATAAAATTTTTGAGATAAATTAAAAATGCTTAGGCAGCCTAAAGACTGGTCATTCGACTTTTCTAAGTTTGAAAAATGAACTAAATCGATCGAGGTTAGGCAATAATGCACGTTAAACAGGGAAATGTACGTCAAACCAAGATTAGAGATTAGATGACGGAGCCTTTACATTAAAGAGAATGAAGACAAACGTGGATGTGCGTTCTATCTTCAGACATTAATCATTAATTCTTATAGACAACAATGGCTGCATGGTTAGGGGGTAAAGGAAAGGGCCCACTCGCACCATATTTCATGCCTTATACCCTTAATTAGCTTTCATGAACCATGATGGGATTCAAATTAATTATTTATAGTACTAGAGTGGAAGTCATAACTTCAATTTGTTTGATGGAGTGGAAAACAAATTTATACGAAGAGGTTAACTTGTAACAACTTAGGCTATGTTTGGAATAGGGATTTTAGAGGGAAAGGGAGGAAGGGAAAGGTTTAGGTGGTGACATCTCTTTGTTTGGGAGATTTAGTTTTTGAGGAAATGATTTAAGGATTTTTAAAACTTTTCTGAAATCTTCCAAAGCCTAAAAATTATTGTTCTCCCTATTTGGGAGTTTTTAGAAGGAAAAGTAATAAAATTACTATCCTACCCCAGTTAGTGTTAATAAAATTATTATCCTACCCAAGCCAGTGTTATTTAATTGAATTTAACTTTTTTGAAATAAGGATAAAATTGTAAAAATATCTTATTAACTCTCAATTTCTCTCTTTTACTATATTTTTAACTCCCAAACAAGGAAGAATAAACTTCTTTCATTTTCCTCCCTTCCCTTCCCCTCCCTTCCCCTTAAATCTCTTTCATTTTTTCCCCTCCTAACTCCCAAACAAAACCTTAAAGAAATGCATCAAGCAAGCAATACATTTTAGTCCGAAATGTGTTTGAACATTGAACAGTGCACACGAAAACATACAGACATAAAAGAGTGCTAACATGTTTCCCTAATATTGACAAATAATCAATGCACAGTATTTAATATCCTAATCAGCTAATCCATTGAATCTCATGTGAATTGCTTGTTAGGGTGTGTTTAAAATGCTCCCACATTTCAATGCAAAAACTTGGAAAGAAGGGAGAGTTAGATTGACATTCAGATTGATGGAATGGACACGCAAATGCACACTTACACATTATTACCTATATTTCAAATATGTATGTCATGTTGAAAGTTTTAATTTATTTTGAAATTGTATATTTCCAGTTTTAAGACGACCCATTTATATGATCTTATAAGTCTCGTTTGTCTCCTTGGCTCGACTGGAGGATAATATACATTTTAAGTTTTAGACAAATCCATATACATCTTAGACTCATGATCCTAATCCAACTAATCACTATATGATAAGTCTATCTCTTTAATGTCTCTTGGGACCTCAATCTATGAGTAAGAATGTTATTTGTTATCCTGAAAACAAATTATGTAAGAAACATATTTAAATTTGTGTTGTTCGTTGGATTGTGCTTGTTTAGATGATGGATTATATAATTTATTTTAAAAAAAATACATAGTAACATTTTTAATCGTTATTATTTTAGATTAATTATTTTAAAATTTAAAAGTTAATAAAACACTAACTTTTTAAATGAAAAATAAAATAAAGAATCAAAATAAAACTTTTAAAATTTAATATATCAAAAAATACTAAAATATAAAGAATCAAAAAGTGACATTTTTAATATATATTAAATCATCTCTCCTTGATTGTTTGAAAAAAATGTTACATCATGTTAATTTATAAGGAAGATTGATGCCAATGCTAAAAAAGTAAGAGGATTTGTGTAATTTCAAGGAAATTTGAGAATACTCAGTGTAATTCACTTATCATTAGCTTTAAGATTTTATAATTTTTTAATATATTTTTGTGAATATGTAAAATTGATTATAGATTTAATTGAAGTCATAAATAATAAGAAAGTCCTTAATATCAAAATAAATTAAATACATGATATATATTAATTTTTTAAATATTATTTATAAAATATGTAAAAGATAATACGTAATTTATACATATATGAATAATGGGTCGCAATCTCTTCATAACATATCTCGTAGGAATCAATTATTAGATTTAGATTAGACGTAAGGATCCGGCCACCACATGCAATCCCAAATAGAAACAATGATGCAGACGCCACTTGCTGTTTAAGCGTGAATATAAATATGTGCTACAAAGGAAACATTAACATCGTGCAATTTCAACGATAATTATTATCAACAGTCATATTAGCACGCGATCTATGCTTTAAATTTTAATTTTAATGCATTTTTTTCCAAAACAAATAATAACAAAAACAAAGATTTAGTTCTATCTCTTCGACTTTTTTTTTTTTTTACTTTTGATCTCTAATCAAAATTTGGACAGGTCTTGATTTTGAATTATTTATTGTATTATGATTGACAGTCAGATGAGTTTTCATGTAAGAAACTAATTTATCGTGATATCAATGTGTATATTTTTTTTTAATAAATTATGATTTTAATCTCTCATTTTTTTCACAAAATTTATTTTTTGTATTTTCACATTTTTTCTGATCCTTATTTTTTCACGAAAATTATTTTTAGTTTCTCACAATTATTTCATCAATCTTAATAATCCCCATACCTATATTTGTCCTAATTTTTAGTACCTCCCATCTTAGTAGTTTTAAGACGCTGTAAAATTCCTATTTGTGTAAAACTGTCAAAAGGGGTTTGAAAATTTGAAAAAACAAAAAATCTGAGAGAAAGATACAATAGGCAACAACTCACAGTAAGAAAAAATAGCAATAAACAAAATTACAAACCACTAAACCCATAGATGAAAATCCTAAGTACCAAAATTAGAAAATTTCTAATCTTTAAACCCATCCAAACCCTAATCATCTCCCCCACTTTTCATTCTCTATGTAAATATACTTTGAGTTTCTTAATTTATGAAAAATAGTTAATAATTATTTTTACATGTCACGTACAAATTAATGGTCCAAATCATACAATAATTTACCCCAGGTGGCAGCTAGACTCTTTTATTTCACAAATCTAACAGCCAGAATCTTGAAAAAGTATTGTGTCGTTGGATCACTTGGATGTCACCAAATCTATTGCTGCAAAGTGCAAAGGGCCCTAAAATTTCGATTAAGAAACAATGCATGGAAACAGGAATATATGTGGACATTCACGTGGCTGTGTGTATTGCACGATTGAAATTGTAACACTTGGGCCCAAAGACGTGAAATTGCAGGCAGAAAGAAAAAGAGAAATTATTTAACGCACGTCTTTGGTTGATGCACCCCAAGTGTATTACGGATTGGTCAATCCTGAATCCCAAGAAAAAATATGAGAATTTACATGTATCATGGTTGTTAACGGTACCTAGAACTGGAAAATTGGTCCAAGAGTTTTATTTAGTTATATGGATTTCGTCATGTTGCGAACATTTGAAAGGATGAGTCAAGGCCCAACTCAAAATAAAATTCACTATATTATTTAGGCTTAAATATATTTTGATCTTTAATATATACTCGAATTTTACGTTTGATCTTTGATAAATTTTTCTTCACATTTGCTTCCTTATATTTAAAAATTTTTGTTTTAAATCCCTACCGTTAATTAAGTGATGATATGTCCGTTAAATATTTGATAAAATAATTTGTGAAGACTTAAAAATCATCAATATTTATTTCAAATCAAATTTAAATTTTATGATAGTTAAAAACTGTCTAGAATCAATTAAAGTAAAAAATAAATAAATCAAACATTGAGAAGGAGAAGGCGAGGTCGAACGCTTTGTCGAAGAACGAGAGGTTGTGGGGATTGGTGCACCGGACAAGCAACGAGGACTTAAGGGTCTCAACGTTGTTGATGTGGTCGATGTTGAGGTGGCGAAGCATGACAATCTTGTGGATAGCGCCAACGAAGACACAGAGGACACATGAGTGGTTGAAGGCGACGACACAGAGGAGGATGTGGTCGCAAAAGAGGAGGGAGAATGAGAGGACCTTGGGGGCCCAAAGGTGTGTGGATTGGACCCGCAGGGCATGCTTCTCAACGGGGACATGGAGGCTGAAACAAACCACCACAACCATCGTTGCCTTTCTATTTTTCGATGTCAAACCACCTCGTGAACACCAATTCCAGCAAGGAAATGAAAAGGAAGAAGAACAAGGACAAAATGGAAAAATCCCTAGCCCCAACCATCGATACCATTGTTAATCGAAGCTTCGAAGAAATTGGAGAAGAAGAGGAAACACAATTCTGACAAAGGAAAATACCTTAATGTGGGTACATAAGTAATTGGGAAGAGGAAAACGGACAAAGTTGAGAAAGATTGGGAAGAGGAATGTTTCTCAAAATTGAGATCTGTTTTGGAAGATGAAGGTTGAAGGGAGAAAAAGATAAGTGAATGGCCGATTCTCAATGTTTGAAACAAATACTGACAATTTTTGAGTCGTCATAAATCGCATTATTAAATATTTAATGGAAAGATCATCATTTAATGACAGAGATCTAAAACAAAACTTTTCAAATATCAAGGAACAAATACGAAGAAATTTTTTATCAAGGATTAAATACAAAATTTCGATATATATCAGGGATAAAAAAACATACTTAAGCCTAATATTTATAAAATATGTTTAAGAAAATTAAATTCTAAATTTTTAGGTTAATGAATCAGATTGTTTAAAGACTCTATAGTTCAACTTTTTCTCTAGTTTTCGCCAAAATAAACAGAAATTCCTCTACCATAAATCCCAACAATCTTAAAGCTAAGAATAAATTGTTCTAAAAATATAAGGTTTTTGAATGCAAGACAAGAATCTTTACTTCTAAACTTTTTTTAAATAAAAATTATGGGCATTACACATTTAATTCAAAATGATCCGAACTTCAAATATATATATTCAAGGTAATACTAGCATACGCTTTCTATATATGTGTGCTCAAGTTCAAAGAAAACAAGAGGAAAATTTGATGGTCAGTAAGTACACAGGAAACATGCAGCCTTGAAAGTAATAGGTAAAAACTAGTCGCCAGCTATTTGATGTTAACAAGCATTTTTTGTACCAACAGAATTTAGAAATCAATACCAACGTACACTTTGAAAAGAAATGATTTATGGAAATTCGAAAATATGTATGCTAGTGTTTTATTAAGGCTTGAGATATGTGTATTTTATTTTTTGCATTTACTTCATTTGATTAATTGACTTATTTCTCAGGCTCTAGATTTATCATGAAAAAGATCAATAAAAAAAACTGAATTTTCATAGTAGCTGTACTCTGTTAGCTATTTCTGCATTTACTTATGTATTTCCCTTTGGAAATCCAGACTATAGGGCAGCATTTGGCAACTGCATTATTTTTTAGAATTCTCAACTGTGTTAACTAGAAGCAATTAGGCAGCATTTGGAAGAACTTATTTAGGCTTATGGAAGTGGCCTATGACCTGCTGAACTTATTCAAGCTTTATAGAGAGAATTTGATAAAAAATCAGATTTTTTTCAACTCATTTCAATAAGTTTGACGGTCGAGCACATGAATAATTAACTCTCGTCAGAAAAGAACTTACTGATAAGTGTTTAATTAAACTGTTTACCAAACACACCTTATGGATGAAAAACATTTACTTACTATTTTCAGCAAGTTAAATTATGCAACTGTGCTGATTCTGGCTATGGTGCATATTTTCTTTTTCTTTTTAATGTTTTCAGCTAATGAGCATATTTATTGTATGATAAAGATATACTAATGCAGATTGCAACAATGATAAGCATGAATAATTCAACAATTACATTAACAGGTACTTTAATCATTAATGTTAGGACTAATTAAAATTAAAAATCCTGAAGGTAAACCAACAAGTCAATGTCATGGTGTGAATGTGGCATTCAATGGCCTTGAAATAATCCAAGGATCCAAATCAACGCTAGGAGAGTTGATTATAGTACTGCACAGTCGATTTCCCTTGTACCTGAAGCTACAAATATAATTATAATGTGCCTCAAGCCAAGAACCAGCTAAAGCAATGAAAAACATTGGTTCCAACTTGCAAGGAAGGCAATAAAAAATCCTTTTCTACTAGAAAATGATTGATTATTATTTCCTTGAATTTCATCGCCTTATATATATGCATGGGGTAGTACAATCATAGTGTAGGTGTGCAAAAAACAAGGTGAGACCAGGTATTGTTACAAACAACAACAAAAGCCTCATCCCACTAACTGTTCTTAGATGGTGAAAATTATGAAGATTTGAGATGTGTGTTTGACATTCTCCTTTTTCACTAAGTACAAAAAAATTTACGAAGAAACTCACTGCAAAAAAAAAAAAAACAAATGCAGAACAGTTACTATAAGTCTGGGGTAAAAACAAATCATATTTCGAAAGTTACTACCCACAATTATCGCATGAATTCACTCAAACATCATTTGGTATAACTCCCGAAATCAAACTTGTGCAAAGCAGCATTTTCTTATATGAACATTCCATAAACATGTCTAAAGCATGGGAGAGTCAACATGCGAATTATAAAAACTAAAAAGTGTTCTCATCAATGTATTACATAAGTATCGCATTTCCTGAAGTAAACTAATGCTCCATCGTAATCTGTTCAAGTAACTATATAAAATTCTAAAACCATTACAAGATCACACTTTCTACCAGTGTCAAATACATAAAAAGAGAAAGTGCGAAAATCAAAACAAAATCATAGAAAAAGAGTACTGACTTCAAAAGACTTAAGGGACTCGAACCTTTAGTTTTGTGATGACCTTTTACCTACCATTCTGTGGTCAATGATCTTTGATAGAGGATGTAAGAAAAACTATAATTAACTTTAAAAGAAAATGTTAAATAAATTACTATATACTATATTTAATAATGATATACGTGAGTAAAATCCAATAAAAGGAAGATTGAGTGTCTCATAAGACATTAATTCTCATGACGACAACCTAACTGCAAATAATGTGGCCGCCGTCTAACGTGACCCCAAAGCTAAAGTTTGCAAAACCTTCAAAGCTTACTTGCACTTCACGAGCATGGCACATCAAATACGTCAAAGTTAACCATCATTACTCTCTTGTATTAAAGTCATGAAAATATCACCAAATTAATAATATGCACCTCGCAATATTTCTCATCAATGAAAACCTTGAACTCTGTCCATGTTTCCTCAGAAGCCAATCAAATTCAAGCCCCCACCAATTCTTTTTCTATGCAAACATTAGATTCATCTGTCCAAAGTTTAGTGAAATTATGGCAGAGAAGGCAAAGATGGCTGCATCTATTCACGACATCCAGCCAACAAGATTTGAATATTAATAGAGCATTATGGCGTACCCATCTGGCCAATTTTCTGGATTCAACATCGGTTCGCGTGTTTACAATCTCATTGCTCATTGTAGACCTCATCATCACAATCCTTGAGCTATCTTCCTCTCTTGTTTCGTGCGAGCGAAACGCGATGAACAGCATAGCAGAGCAATGTTTCCATTGGATTGGAATTGCCATTCTGAGTTTTCTTTTGGCAAAGACAATGGCTTTGCTAGTGGGGTTAGGCTCTTCATTTTTCAAGCATGTGGGGTATGTTATTGATGGAGTTGTGGCCACAGGGGCTATATTTTTGGAAGCCTTTGTGGTGAGGAAAGGGGGTGGTTTGTTGGTTGTGGTGAGTTTGTGGCGTGTCATTAGAGTTGTAGAGAGTGTCTTTGAGTTGAGTGATGAGGCCATTGAAGCTCAAATTGCAGGGATAGTTTTCCAATTTGAGGCACTCAAAGAAGAAAATACGAGGCTCTTAGGAGTAATATATGAGAAGGACAAGATGATTGAAATGCTCAAGGAAGATTTAGATAAGTGTAGGGATTGAAGCCCTTGCATAAATTCAAAAAGAATCATGCAATTCACATTGTGGACTTGCTTGAGAAATTTTTACGGACTATCACTTGTTTATGGTCTTGGCGAATCTGTATGAGTCACATATTTAAATTTTTTAAGTTACGAGAAATAATTAATAATACAAGATTACATATCATGTGAAAATTAGTCTAAATTATGAAAGTTCTCAACCAGGATGAATCTAGGAAACCATTATAAGGGCGAGCTATTTTTTTTGGTACTTATAAATCCCTCCCTGTTCTCAACCATCTACTAATATTTCTCTAACATACTCCTCTTTATATGTTGGTTAGAAAAGACTTCTCTACTTCTTGATCAATTATGACTGGTTGAGAGTAGAAATGAAAAAGGAAATAAAATTAATGCATACTTCATAAATAATAAAGTCAGTGTCATATTGCTTCAAACCCACAAAAATGGAGAAGGAAAAGTTTCTTACATATAAAAATCATGGGCAAAAACAATACCCTTTAAACTTCAGGTTAGCCTGTGGCAGTAAGAACTGATGGTGCAAATAAAGGTAATGGAAATATTACTGTGTTTACTGGCACTGAAGCAGGGTCAATTGACAATAAAGTGTACCTTCCTTGTGAGATTTTGGAGGCAATGGGGAATGACTCTGAGATTATGGATGTCATTTCCAGCTAGTGTGGGTACAAGGCAAAAGTTAGTTTGGCTTAATTCAGTTTACATCCATGATTATGCATTGTGCAATGAATAATAGTATCTTAATTAGCTGCATGCTTTCCGAGTTAGGTTCATTTTGAACTATGGAATAATTTAGACGTAGCTTCCCTCTTTCCCTTACGATTCTCATCTTTTTGGGGATGGTGTAAAGTAGTATTGCTCATTCCCATAGCCGAAATAGGTTATAGACTAGATTTTGTTTCTGATCAAGAAACAGAATATGCAAATGTTGAAATTAATTCTTAATTCTTAATATTAAATTGATAAATTATAAATTTTGTGGGACCACTTATGTGCCTTTATGCCCAAAAAAGGTTTACCCTTTGGGTATATGCATCTTCTTTCATTAGTTAAACTTAAACCATTTTTATTGAGTGACGTAGACTAGTAATATAACTAGGAATTAGCTAGCTATTAGCATGATTTTGACTGGGTAAATATTATTTATTTCTGATGTATCAAAAAATATTTTTGCAGTGCAGATCGAATTAAGAAAAATTATATGGTGTATACTTTCATAAAATTATTCATACTTTGCCATATTTCTTTAAAATTTTCTTTGTGCTTCAATTTGCTTGCTCTCTATCTCCTAGTATAAAATGGACTCTGATAAGCTTTCATGGTTCTCTAAAGAAAAACCATTATCTGGGTTAAGAAAATCTTATTTGAAGCTTTCATTTGATACCGTGCAACAATTGCTGGACGTGAAGAGAGGCCTGTTGTGGAAAGAAATTAATAAGACAAAGTCTGATGCTGCATAAGCCTGTGTAAGTCCCATACCAACAGAAATAAGGTAAATCAATTTTGACGGGACAAGAAACAGTTAGATTGAAGTATATCACATTCACATTTTACTTCCTTAAATATGCACTGCCATTTTTTTTCTCAGATAATTTAAGTTAAACAAACTTTGCTTTCCTACCTGATCTGATTTTACATTGTTTTTACAGAGAACATAAACCTCAAGATTTTTAATATTATATCAAATTGTCCCCATCTATTACATTTTTAAAAATTCACATGCAAGCATCTCAAAATATATTATAAAATAATATAAAACATGGCTTGAATTTTCATATTGCAGTTATTTAAGCCATGGGATTGGCGATGTAGTGGAAAATTTTATGATGTTTATACGTGAAAGAATATCTATTTAATGTGGGAACTTATGAAAAGTTCTCTTAAGTTAGCCGTAAACATGCATATGGTGAGCGACATTAATCTCTTGCCAAATAAATTCGAAAACACATGATTTTTTACTCATTGTTCACTACAAGAAAAACGAAATTTCCGACGGACAGAATCCGTCTCTAATTGAGCAAATCCGTCGCTAATCGAGCAAAATCCGTCACCAACAAAAATATCATCGTTGTTTTACTATTTTTCATATGCAAACTCATTATTATTTGATTCAGTGAAATCTTTGGACCCCCCACACCCAAATCTATGTTCCTCCGGATCAAGACCCAATAATTAGATGTCCTTTTCGTTCAACAAACGAACACTCTTTGTATGAAAAACATCTTGTACATATATACACTAATATATAAAAATTTATACAAATCTAATCGATTCCTTAATTTTTTTTTCTAAACCCCAATCAGTCTCTACTACGTCTCCTAATTTTCCTGCCAATAATTCACCTGAAAAAGAAACTATAATAGTTGTACTATTCTACACCTTGTTATCATCTCCTTGTTCATGATCAACAACACGACTATTTACATTTACATTTGCATTAGATATATTATTATTATCCTTAAAGTTCTTGTTAGTAAAAAAATTCCTCAGCACCTCCTCCCCCCACTCCCATGCATGCAACACAAGGTACGTCCCAATGCCCCCTATCAACCCGTAGGCAATAGAATACGTCAACGGCATCAACACAATCGTCACAAACGCCGGTATCGCTTCTCTCATATCCTCCCAATCAATCTCCACCACACACCTCACCATCATCACCCCCACCACTATCAGCGGCGGCCCCACCGCCCACGCCGGAATCGACGCCAGCAACGGCGTGAAAAAAAACGCCATCAAAAAATACCCCGCCACCGTCACCGCAGTCAGCCCCGTCCTCCCCCCCTCTCGTATCCCAGTCGACGACTCGATGAACGCCGTTACCGGCGAGGTCCCCAGCAGGGACCCCACCACAATCGACGATGCGTCCGCCATGAACGCAAAATACTGCCCCTCGAAATCACCGTTGGCGTCAACAAACCCTGCTCAAAAAAACCAGTTTTTTTGAAAAAAAAAAAAAACTATACTAACAATAACTAATTATATAATAACAAGTTATACAAAAGTAAGTAGTTATAAAATTATAATTAAACTTATAAAAATAATTATTACAAATAATTTATTTTTATTTATTCATAATAATATATAATTTGTTATATAACTAATTATATTCATAAACAATTATATAACTAGCCTTACATATAATTTAGCTATTTAATAATTATAATTATGATTATTTAAATAATGAAACCATGACCGCACCTACCTGCAAATCTGGTCATCGAATATAACGTCCCTGTAGTGTCCAATATATCAACGTACAAGAACGTGAACAGTGCTTCCCAGAATGCACCCTTCCACATGCTATCAAAACTCAACGCACCTGCGGTGGTTTTAATCACGTGCACGTCAACCACCTTTTTAAAATACTCATACCCCGCGTCACCGAGTTCGGAATTAGGGAACACCGTAACCGGCGTGTTCCTGAACCACGAGATCACGGTTACAAAAACGATGCCGTATATCATAGCCCCCTTTATGTTCTTCATTAAGCAGTAAGCAATAATAATAAACCCAACCAAACCAAGCCATAAGGTTGGGCTCTCCATACGGTTCCCAGAACATAGTATCTTGTCGGAGACGGTGGCACCAGGGATTAAACTAACTGTGCCGTTAATTGTGATGACCGGAGCTAACGCCGTTAGTTTGTTCCTCGGGCAGCCTCCAAGAGTCATAAGTGTGGATGGGCTGAATCCGATGAGCCCAATGCCTTCGTTGCTTTGAAGCCCAATGAAGGCTAAGAAGAGACCGATTCCGGCAGCGGACGAGACTCGGACGGGTTTCGGAACGAGTTTGGCGAGTTTCGCGCGAAATCCAACGGCTGAGATTATGAGGAAGATTAGGCCTTCTAAGAAAATGGCGGTTAATGCGGTTCGGTAGGGTACGGGACCCGACCCGTGGAACCCGACCACGGAGTAGGCAAAGTACGCGTTGGCGCCCATGCCCGGCGCTAGGGCTAAGGGGAGGTTAGCAAAGAGGCCCATTATGGCGGAGCCGATGAGGGAGGAGGCGACGGTGGCAACGATAAGGTCGCGGCGCGTGCGTTCCACGCACGCTGCATAGCCCGGGTTTACGGGTGGGTACTTGCAAGATAATTCGGGTCGGGTCAGGAGGTATGTAGGGCAATCGGAGAGTGGTGTTTTGGGGTCGGAGCATAGAGGGATGCAATCGGAGACGCTGCATGTGCCGCCCGAATCAGCAATGATGGTGGCGTTGACAGCGAGGATGTAGGCCATAGTGAGAAATGTGGCGGTACCGGCACGAAGTTCGGTGGTAAAGGTAGTATTGCGCTCAGCAAGCTTAAAATGCTTCCCTACGCGGCTCTGAGCCACCACCGAATTGAGCCGAGCCGCCAATGAAAATTGGCTACTCGAGAGCGGTGGCGATTGTAGTTGAGCCATGAAGGAATGTGTGTGGAAGCGTGTATGTGTGAAGGTGAACTAAAGTGAAGAGAAAAAAAAAAAAAAAACAAAGGGTTTGTTAAGAATCAAAGAAGGTTGAAGGTTACATATGGGAATCTATTTTCATCCTATTATGTAGCTATCGTATTTATATTCCTTGTTAGTGCTATTGGACCTCGTCCCCGTCGAGTCCTTTCACGTTGGGTCCATTTTTTCTTTTCTTTTCCTTTTTTAATTCTTGTCTTTTCGGATTATATATCATATATATACTTCCTACTATAAAGGAAAAACATATGTGAAGTTATGAGAAAATTAAAATAAAGCAAGATATATGGTGTTCTGGTACGATTTTATATATGGCTAAAATTGGCCGCTTGTTTTTATGGAGAAAGAAACAAAAATATACGTGTTTTGGTTTATCTCTATTTTTGGGATATTGAAAAAAATGTGTATATATTCCATTTTATGGGCATCTATTTCATCTTATTATGTAGCTATCTTATTTATATTCCTTGCTATACAGTCTAATTGACATCGCCTCTATTGGGTCCCTTAATGTTCGATCCATTTTTTTTTCTTTATATCTATCTTTTTAAGAGCTTTTTCTTCAAATTAAAGCACTTTTAAAAATTAAAAATCATTAATATGAGGGTTTTTTTTATCATTAACTAAATCAATCAGTTAGTTTTTTTTATAAAAGTAAAATAAAGATTTTATTAATAAAATGATATATTTACATTAGTACCAGAGGTACAAAGGGAGGATCAACAACGAAAAAGGATAACTCCTCCCTAAAACCAAAAGATGTGTTGTATCCAACCCAAAAAAAGTATCCCCTATATATATATATATATATATACCCAGTAGAAACATAAAACATCATATATATATCCCAATCGAACAAAAACATCAATATTGATTTGCAACTTCCAATGTAACCCATATCTGGATTCTGGTCATGGTCCAAAGAAGGTTAACATTGGTGAGATACACCACTATGGAAAAGAGACACTGGTTCTATTTCCATTTCTAGAAGTCATCCATTTCCAAGTTGATGCCTTAATCTTCATCACTAAACCATCTAGATCAAATGTCACTTAACCAGTTAGTTTGATTAACGAATTACCCAATTAACAGTTAAAATAGTCACATGCCAATAATATAATTTAAAACAATTCCATTTAGTTTCTAATAGTGTTTTAATTAATTTGGTCTATCAACCTATTTTCAAGTAATTACCCAATGAAAACTAGGTTCCCAATCACAACCCATGTAGCAAGTTATACCGAGTGAGGAGTGAAGAATAATCAGTTCATAAGGATTATCTTTGTATAACCATTCATCAATGGATGTCACTTCCCATATTGGATAAAACTACAAACCTATAGTCATAGAAGTAGGAATAATGACATAAAAAATTATATTGTTTTCCTTATGTGAGTTGTCGAACTCAGTCAAATACCAGGCTAAACAGATTTAATAGTATAGTAGTAAACTTGGATCGTTTCACACTTGAAACTGACACTGTATTGTTAGTATTAACAAGAATGTAAAATGAGGGGTTTGAGTTCAGTTTCAAAAAGATTAGAACAACAGAACGTCAGAAGTAATTTAACGATTTAAAAATGCGTAACCAATTCAGAATTGAGATTCCTTGGATATCTATCATCCGATAAAATAATAAACAGTTTTGTGGTTGATTCTAAACAAACCGAAATCTCTGCATTCGCTTAGATTATCCTTCCTACTAGACGATCGCCTAACATTCAATTAAACACTGCAAGTTCACAATTGCAATCGCACAATGATCATTTTAAACCGGTCTAATTTATGATCATTGGATAAATCAACCTAAATACTAAATCTAGCATTTAATCCCTTCCTTCCCTATTATCAGAAATTGCACAAACAATGCACAAAAAATACAATACAACAACTAGATACATATAGAAAAAGACAAAATCAATAAAAATGAAATATAAAGGGAACCAAAAACAAAAATACAACCTACACCAAAACAGGAATTTCCAATAACCAAAAAAACAGAAAAATAAAAACCAAAGAGCAACTAAAACAAAAAAAAACACACAAATACAACTAAAATAGAAAATAGCATATATAGGAGATAGTTCAAAAACGAAAATGGAGCATAATACAAGGGTAGAAAATGGAAAAGGAATCAGAACTTAGAAACATACACAAAACTATTATAAAAAACATGATCAAGAGCAAAAACTAAAATAAGGAAATAGGAGAAACAAATCTGAGCAAAAGAGAACAAATCCTCTAGATTAATCCATGGAAATCTCCATTATGAGTTGGTTACAAGGATCTTAGCCTACCATAGTTACATCTGCAAAAGAAAATACAAGAAAAGATGATGAAACCATGAAAATAAGAAAATGGATATAAGCTTTTTCTTCTTCTCTATGTATTCGTAAGTCTCTCTTTTTTTTTAAAGCAAAATGTGAACTGCTCTATTCCAACACCATCCGATTGCTTAAAAGTGAGAGGAAATATCTCACTTTAAATTTTGGATGAAATACATAAATTCCATATTTCTGCTGCTGACTTAAGGTCAATTTCGTCCATCTATTTGACATTATTTGGGCTCGATTTCTTCATGAAAGTTGTAGATATTTGAATTATCTCAAAAACAAAAGAAAAATCAGCTCAAACGGACATAAGTAGCAAAAGTTATGACCAAAATATGAAAACTGTATAAATCTAAAATTTTAACTACTAAAAGATAAAAATCTATTTAAAAGTCTAAACTATTAATTCATACTAAAGACATTAAATACATACCAAAAAAGGTAATAAACTACTAATCAAAAATAGCATATAAGTGATATAAAAATCACTTATCATTTCCTAAAGTAGAGATCTAAAATAGACTCAAATACTATCAAATAAACAGGAGGGGTGATAACAAAGGAAATAAAGTTGGAGTCTTTTTTTTTTAGAAAATAAAATTTGAGTCTAATAAATGAAAAAAAAATGCTGTTGGAATGGAAAATCTCATTCAAAGTGGATCATTAATAAATTAGATTTACGAAACAATTTAATAAAATTATTAGAATAACATGATCTAAAGTAATATATAATAAGGTATAGAAGGAGGATAATCTATTCATTTATAATTGCTATGAAACATTTTTTAGTTATGATTTAAGTTATGTTTGGATATATTTTTTCATAAATGAAAACATGAAATAAGAAGTGTGTTTTTTACAAGTTATAGTTTATACAACCAACCAGATTTATATAGTGGTAGATGACTGATTTTTTAAATGTACTAACATAGATTTAATTATCTGGATAGTGGAGAAATATGAAAGCATTCAAGTTTTTAAATGTACTAAATGACTGACTTTTGTTGAGAAATATGAAAGCATTCAATTTTCGTCATAGTAACCGCGTTGGAAATGAATATAGCAAATCCAAATTTATTTGTCTATGAAATTAATTAGGAAACCAAAAGTCATTAAATTTTGGATGGGTAGCACTTTTCGATAATACTTTTTTCATGTTAATAATTAAACTTCGGACTAGTTATTGTTCGTGGATACTAAGAATTCACGTCATGCTTCGCTTATAATTCATCAAAAGAAGAAAAACATACGATATGATAATTGATGAAAGTGGCTGATTGTTGCCTGTTGTGAAAGGGTTTGCTAGAAATATGAAATTGAAGAAGGATAAGGACGAGTAATCAGTGTGCTTTTGAAGGTTGGAATTAATTGGAAGAATATATAACTGCATCTGCATGAGGTTGAACGTGTGAAGGGAAAGGGAAATAATTGTACGTGGATGGCATTTCAAACTGCAATAGCAGCCAAGGTTCCTTCCCATGAGTGACCACAATCCAGTAACATCATGTTGTCTATTGACAACCGGATTCCTTCCAAAAATTGAGAATGCTTTTTGCAAAGAGTCCCATTTTCATAGGTAAGGTTCCTTTTCATACTTTTTCTTTTCAAATATGCTATTATCTAAATTAGGATTAGTCAAATATTTATATACTTAGATTTTACTTTTGTTATAATGATATTATTGTAAAATATTTAATGACTGATCTCCTTCAAAATATCTAATATGTTAATTTTGTTCATTTTTTTTAATCAATTTTTTCCGTCAATCAAACTTAAACTTGAAATCTTACTTAAAAGATTCTAGTCCAATATCACACATATAATGACATGTTGATATTTATATATTTAGATTTAAAGTAACTTTTAAGATGAGATTTTTAAAAAAATTAACAAAAATATTTAAAATTTATTTTTCAAACTTTTTTAGACACAAAATTTCCTATCAAATTATCGTAATCAATCTTGTTCAACATTCTTCTAATCCTAAACATCAAAGTGCAAAGTAGCTTTTTATCCAGTAAATAAAGAAGAAACTGCAACCATAGACAATATAAAGGGAGAAATAATGGTGTTAATAAGTGGAAAGTATGAAGGAATAATGAAATCCTTGTATGGGAAGAAAGAAAGTTACAATAAGTAGGATTAATTAGGAGCCTTTTTCTAAAAAAATGTATATTTAATTCCTCTGAATATGTCCGCTAGAATAGATTAATCAAATGCTTAATAACTTTTAAAATATTTTTAAAAAATGTTATTAATAAGTAAAAATCATTTTTGGGACCTTATATATCTTATTCTCAAGTATTATTTTCCTTATATTGACATATAAATGAAAGTCTTATACGAGTACTCTTATTTTATCCCAAAGAATTTCCTACCTTAAAGAAGAATATCATGCCCTTACCTCAAAATGCATCTATAAAAGAAGTTATTATATTAAACTCTACAGTACAATTTTTCAAAAGTTATTTATATAACAACCAATGTTTAATCAATTAAGGTCCCATTCATTTATACTTTTTTTTGTATTAAGATAAAAATTTTAAAATTGAAAAACATGCTTTCAGAATTTATAATAATTACATTCAAAAAAGTAAAAGTAAAAAAAATAGTCTTATTATAAAAAAATTAAAAATATCCAAAAATGATTAATATACATATATATAAGAAACATTTTTTTCAAAGCTTATTTATATAACTATTTAGAATTATTGGATTTAACCAACTCAGCCGACCTAGGAGTAAGACAGCTAAAACTAAAGTTCTATAAATTACAGATTATTTGTTATTAGTTTTTATAAAATAAAATTATTTATATATTGAGAAAAAAAAGTCCAATATACATCTCTCTCATAATTTAAATATAATCTCACTTATTGTTGAGCTACCCTGACCTAGTAGTAAGGAGTTGGATAATTTGCGTAACATCTTATATTGAAATCTTAATACTGCCTTTGTAAAAATAAATTAAAAAATTAATATTGGATTTGGAAAAATTAACTTATGCTAGTTGAACACATGACAATGAAATAAATTTATAATTCTTTTATGCACACACAGACACAAGCAACGCAGATTCCATTAACTACAGAATCTTCTTCTACATTGATAACCACATAAAATTCTTGAAGCAATGTTACTTATGTGGAAAGAATAAGAACTAATTGATTGAGAACACGAACACGAGATAAAGGTTATGTTTTCTTATGGAATTTGTAGATCCTATTGACTCTCTGCACGTACTGTTGCTCTCACGATAGAAGTAGGGCTTCTCATGTATAAGAAGTGATGATGAGCTCAGTCATATGTTGCTTTCCAGGTTCTATGATCCCAACCAATATAAGTAGTGGTAGCTAATTAAGCTTTCTGTATGCCACTCAATTCCACCACCCCACCTAGCTCCCTCCCTTTCTCTTTTTTCTCTGTTAGGTCAGAAGTGCAACTTTTAGGTATGGTGGGCGCACACCTTTTCTTTCTCCCTTGCATTGACTAAAATTTATCCTTTTCAATTGTTTACACCGAAAATTACTGTTGTTTTTTCAAGCATATTAACAAGCTCAGAGATATTGTTAAAATTAGGTCAATTTTATAGATTAAAAAGAGTAATGGATATTTTCATTATTGATAATAATTAAGTACTCTATTATATTATATTAAAATTATTTTAGATATCAAAAAAGAAAGAAAGTCTAGTTCAATTGATTGAATATGTTGTGTGAGTGTTATAAACATTTTAATATTATTTTTAATTTTAAACTATAAAAAAAATAAAGTTTTAGGTAAATTCGGGAACCATCCGTCCGAATCCCGTCATTAATCCTTCAATATACTTACATCTATTTAAGGAAATCATCTCTTCCAACAAATGTTTTTGCACAATATTTCATGGGATCAAATTTTTAACAACATACTTAAGAAATACTTCTAAATTTTTTAATGAATAAATACTTTTAAATATATAAAAATTATATTATAAAATTAATATTTGTAATAAATAAAGAATTTATTAATTTAATCTGTACATACTCTCAATGTAAAAAAAAGTTACACTATCACCGATCAAAATACATTGTCGATATGAGTTGAGAGGTAATTATTATAAAAAATTATAAATTTATCATAGACTTAATTGTATGTTATTAAATTAAATGATAATGTAATTTTTAAAATATTATCTTGAATATAAACGTTTGCATGACATATTCTTTAATGATAACATTTTTAAGAGTTATTAAGAGCTATCTTTTTCATATTTACTAATATGTTGAATTTCAATATTTTTTAAATTATATCAATAATTAAAAATAGCATTATATTATAATATGAATTATTTATCATAAATTTAAAATCTAATTTAAATATTGAAAAGCATTTATTTATGAGCTGACAATGTAAAGAGCTAATCCCAAACTGTACAACTGATTTTTTGTACTATGATAACTTTAATTTGTTGACCCGTGGGTTTCGAATTTTTCTTGTTGTATTTATTTATGATATAAAAATACGTATTATTTTATTTCCTATTGAAAACTTCACGACTCTTTTTTTTATTTATCAATTATCACTTTAATCTCGACAGATCTTAAGAGACTGATATCGACAATACCATATATATTTTTCAATAGGAAATACAAAAAAAAGTGATTTTTATATTTTAGGTTAAAATGTAATTTTTTTCCTCTTATTTTTTATATATGCACTTTTAGTCTTATCATTTTTTAATTGAAATATTTCATTTTCCACTTTTAAAAAATTCATGATTTTAATCATTCATTTTTTAATTAAGATATTTAATCTCCTGCTTTTATAAAATCAGTAATTTTAATCTTTGTAATTAGTTTCAAATAATAAATTATGTACTATGTAAATGACATTGACTTACTATTATTTGTTTATTATGCACATCACAAATATTTTTTAAAAATTATTTAATTGCTTACAAGCTTAAGTTATTGAAAAAAATTTATAAAAATACACCGTCAATAAGTCTAAAATTGATATAAAAAAAACTAAAATCACATTTTTAAATCTAAAGGATAAAATGTCTCAATTAAAATATAGAAAGACTAAAATCACATATAACTGACGTAATGTTAATATATAAAATGTCTGATAGGTATGTAAATATTTAGAATCCATCTATACAAAATTTTTAGTATATTTTTTATTTTTACAAAATTGAAATGTATCATTTTTTTTTCCAAAGTAAATTCAAATAAATCCAAACATACTATAATGACTTTTTACATTGATTATACATATAATTAATGTAATGTAACATTTTTTACATAAAAAAAAATCATGTACATAAGTTCGAATGTCCGAACCTTGTTTCAAATAAAAAAATAACACATTTTAATTTTGTAAGAACTAAAAATGTATTGAAAAACTTTCAAAGATGAATTCCAAATACTTTTATACTTATGAGTACAAAAAAAATATTTTAAACTAATTTTTAATTGGTTGATAATGTAAAATTTACACCAAAAGTACATATTTGTTTAACTTTAAATATTAAATAAAAAATATTTATATTCCTTTAATCTACGCACAAGATACATGAGATAAATAAATGCATTAACTTTCATTGCTTGAAAAGTTGCATCTAGTTACTTGTTGGTTCAACATCGTTAATGGATTACAGCTGAATGCAACATAATTAGGATTTCTCTTCCAATTGAATGATCAACTTATTATCTATTTAAAGTTCAAAACCGACCATGAGAATTAACTATAGTATTAATTATATTATCACAACTTCTTTATACGGACCATCGAAATTTGCTCATGAACTTTGTAACAACAATTCGAGCTACTTTTGTCAAACCTCAACCTATTATGGTTGTTTGGTTGGTTTTCACTAAGTATGAATGTGACTCTTCCATATAAGCCAACATTTGTAATTTTGGATGTCTTTACTAATTTATCTATTACTTTTCTTTTAGATTTTTAGATATCACAATTGGATAATTTTATTCCATCAGGTTTAAATTATGTCAATTAAGTTTTCAGGTATTACAACTGTGCGATTTTAATTTTCTAAAATCCAATTACGCGAATTAGAGCAACTTTTAGGTGGGATTTGTCATAATTTCAAACACGTTATTGGTATATATTAAATTATTATTTATTTGTATATAATATAAAAAATTCTTTCACTACTTTTATCTTATAATAATTTTAAAAATTTATTTTACTTTAATTATTTTTTTTAGTTTACAACCTTTTGTTTTTCAATTATATATTTTTATCAACTTTTTATCTTTTTTTATACTCACTTTTAATAACCATTGGACACATATATCAATTAATGTGAGACTTTTCTAAATACTCGAGTAGTTCATATTTTGAGTATATATAGTTGTGCTAAATAATCAGTAGTTTTTTTAATGATTAATTTTCTTTAGAATTAAATTTGATTGATAATTTTTAATGAATTTCTTTTTCAATAATTTGTTTTCATTCACAATAATCAAGCTTAAAACCTTGTTTAAAGAAACCAAATTTAATATTACTTTAGTTAACCACTTATTGGTGTACATGTCTTAGTTTTAACAATACATATTAATGCTCATTATAAATACTTTATATTGATTTTTTTAAAATGTCGTATTAAGTATTTTTCGTTAACCACTGGTTTTTTAGTTTTTTTTTTTAAATATTCTCAAATTCAGTTGAGTCATTTAATTAGACTAAAGAATTTAGACTAGTTTACCGATATTCAATCTAATATGTGTTTTTTAATTATCATAATTAGAATTTTCTATTTTCCGGTGGGACCCTAGAATATCTTCCATTAAACTTTGGCCTTTGAGTTGATTGTGAATCTTATTTTTCGGTTCGAGACTTAATCAGAAAAATAAAAAAATGGATATTTTAATATTACATACATGTTATCAAATGGAAAAATATTTGGATAAGCTTCCTTGAAACTACTTTTTGTTGATAAAACAGCGAGACATATAATTAGTAAGTATGTGATTTTCCAGCAATTAATATTGTAATACTACATTAATTTAATTCCTTTCTTATCCCTTCCTTTCTACCTCCCATGAGTTTGGTCAAGATTCACCTGTGTAGTTGTGTATTCGGTCCTTAATTCGTTAAACAAATAAAATGAATATTCAATTAATATGAAATGCAATCTTATTTCATTGATAGCATTTTTTTATGCTAATTTAATATTATCATAAGAGGCGTTAAACTTAAAAGCTGTAAAAAAACACACGAGGCGTTAAAACGTGTGTGTGGGAGACACGACAACATAGTAAATAATTTTTAGCCAGTATGTAATATTATTGTAAACAAATTCAACAAAATTGAAGAATAACATACACTTATAAATTTTATATACAATCGTCTCTTTATTATATTTCATTATGAGATATAAGTTTCATTTCATTTTTTTTTTTGTTAAGCAAACAATTTTATTAATGGATATACAAATAGATGAAGCACAAAGAATGCTCATCCACGCACGCACAAAGAAAATTAATACATGAGTTTTGCATTGCTGCCTATTATGATATAAATATATATGTTGATTTTTTTTATCTAAATATTATCTTCAAAATATTTTGACAATAATATTTTCTTAAAATATATATATATATATATATGTATGTATACTAATTCAAAATATACTTTTTTTCATAAACAAAAAAATAAAAAAACACGTGAAATATACGGGTAGTGTAAATAGCTAATCTATAAAAAAGCAAAATTAGGGTGCCATGCAGTAGAAAATTGCCATTTTTCTATAGTGTGGAGTAGGCAGAAAGCACTTTAGCATTTAGATTATGCTATATGGTTGATTTATATTACTTGATGACCAAAATTAAATTACAAAAGACAGCATTATATACTATTCTATGGTAACATGCTAAGCTTTTTCTGTAGTTGTTAGTGTTTGATGTATCTTTTGGGTAAACTT
Source organism: Glycine latifolia (assembly GCA_013407115.1). Lineage (NCBI taxonomy): Eukaryota > Viridiplantae > Streptophyta > Magnoliopsida > Fabales > Fabaceae > Glycine > Glycine latifolia. The sequence continues at coordinate 35,681,521 of CM023949.1, forward strand.
TCTTTCGGCCCCAAGATGATACTCCGCGTTTGATGTATTAGTGCGAGACTACTAGTTACTTAAACCTTTACGAAAAAGAATGAGAAAACGATAGAAAAGTAACTTGTAAAGGTTATGGCCGACACTTTGTTAAATGTGTTCTCCAATAAGACAATACTTAGAGTTTCTAAGAATTTTTTAGTTTTCTCTCGTTGTCAATGTATTTGGTATGGATTATTATGGCTTATCCATATTATTTGACGTGTTTTTATTTATTTATTTATTTACGTATATGCATAGATATAGAAAGTTATTGAGGAAACTCAAAAGAAGGCGTGATCTCACTTATTTTTAAATTTAACTATTAATCGTAAAAATTGTACTTATTTTTTTTAAAGAAATATAATTTTATAATAAACTGAGTAATTTTTACTAAATGATTCTATTAATAAATAAATATTTAAAAATAAAATATATAATTCATTTTCGATAGTAATTTTTTTAATCAAACAAGTAAGTTTATGATAATTTTGATAAAGATATCCATAGATAATTATAGTAGTATTGTAAAACGGTGTGTAAGATAATTTGAGTAGATTTTATGATATTAAAAAGTTAATTTCAATGATTATTATACTTCAATAGTAATTTCAATAATAACCAGAAATAAACATTGAAAAAGTAAAAAATTTTAAAAAAATAAGATTGGAAAAAGTAAAGGATTTATAAAGATGCATTAAAGTAAAGAGACAAGAATTCATAAAAGATAGATATGAATACATATATGATAACCTTCTGAATCAATAACCAATTTTGATTTGAGGCATTGTCAGTGTTTGAAGAGTTAATGATACAATTCAATCCCTCGAAAATTGGTAATTTGAGTTCTTGTTCATAGACTTCGAATTTTAATAGTCGAATTTTATGATTTTGACATGTGTACAACAATATTTTTAAATACACAGATCTAGTATTATTTGATATCTTCGTGTAACTTCTTTGTAGCTGCTTCAACTGATATTTTGAAATTTGAAATAACCTTGCTCCTGAGCACTTTTAAGTTCCACGCTTGTTTTAATAAAGTTGTCGAAACATGAATCTCTATCGAAATGAATTACTTCGATGGTACATTAAACTTCTCGAATCTTGTTTCATATATTAATCACTTTCGAATACACTATTCCATCTTTCTTGAAATAAGTTCATCAAAATCATATATATAAGTTACATAACTTAGACAAATTTTACATAACAAAGATAACACTAATATATGTATTTCATATATTTGTTTAATTTATTTATTTCTATGTGTTCAGTTTGAATCTCAAATGCCCTAAAGCTAGAGTTTTAGAGTCATTATGAAATTATGTGTGACCCACTGACCCTAGAGTGACAAAAGAGAAAGAGTCACTCTTATTTATGGAATATGATTGGACTAAATGTCTAAGGCTCAATATTAGAAACTCAATTGTCCCACTATGGTCAATCATCATTCTTGGTTGGCCTATCTGATGGGACGATCCACAATCCCTTGTGTATTGAGCTTGAAAAGCTTAAATGCTTGTTGTGCTTTGTCGACTTACATGGTCAAACAATCCACAACTCCTCAAGCGCTAAACCTGAAAAGCATGAGCACTTGTTATGCTCGGTTAACCTACCTAGTTGGATGATTTACATCCTTTCAAGTGTTAAGGCCAAAAGACGTGGATACTAACTATGTGTAGTTGGTTTACCTGACAAGACAATCCACTTTAATATGTACTTAAGTCAAAGTAAAATTTTTCATTTATATTTATATGATAATTAAGGTTATGATATTTTTTTAAAGTTTAACTTATCTTAAAAACCAGAACTTATTTTATCTTTTGTATGAAGTGTAATGCTCAACTTAGCTTTCCTTTATAAAACATAACTTGTGTACTATTTTTCCCTTTTCTAATATAACAAATGACATTATCAAGCTACTATTTCTTCAAAGGATAGTTGATAAGTTACTCTTCAAATTAATGATGAAGATTTATTATGCAGACCGAGCTTCTAAAATTAGAACTTTAGTTTTATGCTCAAAAGATAGTTGATAAGTTACTCTTTAAAATAATGATGAAGATTTATTATGCTGAGCTTCTAAAATTAGAATTTAGTTTTATGCTTAACTTTTTGCATGAAATAAAATTTATGCTTTTTTATCATTTTATTTAGGTTAAATTGTAACTCCTTTATATTTTCTAATTCATAATTTGTTTTTTTAAAATTTATAATTATAATTCCTCAATTTTCAAAATTACATAATTTTAATTTTTTATTGTTGACTGTTAATTGATAATGACATCTCATTTTCTTGTTATGATGTGAATGCATGATGTGATACTTGTTTGGACTAGTAAATAATGTTATCTAAGTGAGAGGTGTATTAAGTGCTCTAGAATGTTTGCCTAATGTGTTTCAACAATTAATGACTTCGTATATGTCTTGATTCGTTTAACATCTGATAATTACTTATAATTGTCTTCTAAATTAGTGTACTCAAACTCTTGCCTCAAATTCTTTCTCTCTTAAGCTGGGTCATTTTATCTCTCTCAACTTAATTTTCTTGTTCTCATTTAGAATTCAAATTAGTTTTTCTCCAATTCATGTATATTCCTTTTAACATAATTTAAATAAACTCCAAATCATAATCTTTGAAGAAATAAAAAATTGACTAAACTCAAATTAATATTTCAAAGACTTAGAAAATTATAAATTAACACCAACAAAAACATAATACCACGAGATATCTATATGATTATATCCTTCTAAGTATATTATAAATTTCCTTCACGCAATAGTAACTCAGATTTGTTTGCAATTCATTGGATATGATCATCATTTCGCCTGGTTAAAATTCAAAACCTACCATGACAGTTAACTAGTTATCTTATCACAACAACTATACACAAGGAGCAGTGAAAATTGCTTGATGCATGAACTTTGACTTGTAATTACAGATCCGAGCAATTTATGTCGAAGCTCAATCTCTTGCATATGGTTGTTTGGTTGCCTCTCACTTACTCTGAATATGCCAGACATCTTTTTAGTGGGATTTACGCTGTCTCTGAAATGTTCTAAAAGTTGAGGATCATTTCAAACTCGTAAAAGGCTATATAAAGTATCATAATTATTTTGGAGAAAAAAAAGCGACTAAGGTTTTTTCTCTGGTCTTCTTATTCGCTTAAAAGGGCAAAAATAATTGGAAATGTTAATTGGTGATATACATATATATATATATATATATATATATATATATATATATATATATATATATATATATATTTTTTTAAAAAAATAAAAAAAAATATTTTTTTATTATTTTTATTTGGTGAAGTATTTTATACTTTTTCTTTAATTGCAAACTCTTATTGGGGGGTTGGGGGGCTAGAGGGATCCTCTTTGTTTCATATATGTTTGGGGCTGATTTTTTAAACCCTTATGAAAAAGCATATGAAAATGAAATAATTAAATGTATCCTGAAAAGCATATTACCGAAAAATTGATCGTTTTGTTATTGTAAAAATAAGACCGGCTTGGCGTTCCTTAGAAAATTTTAATTTTATCCGCTCATCAATTTATTTGGTGGTTATTATTCTTTTACATATTTTGATTTGAAGTTTATACTTTATATAGCTGCAGAGCAGCTGCTGTAGCTTGTGATATTTATACATTTAATTAATCATTTGATCATAAATAAAAAATAAAATTAAAAAGAAGAAAGTTAGGACTTGCTTGGTCTTTCTTTTCTTTTCTTGTCAATTGAGAATTTTCATAACCATAATCGTGAGACCAATCATCATGTCTGAAGTGAAGGTTAAGTATAAAGTCTTTTGTAAAATGAGAGCTTTAAGATTTAAAACTCTTAATATTACAAGTAAAGTTCGCCCACAATCATACGGTTAGCACTTTTATCTCTAAAACAAATACTATTCATTTAGCCTTTTAAGATTATAAAGAAAATATATTTTAACTTTTTTTCTTTCAATGAATATTTTGAAGGATTGTTGTGTGACCTTTTTTAGAGAATAATTTGTTTAAGGGGCTGAATTTAATATTTACTCTAATTTATTTTATGATTAAAATTATAGTTAAAATTTACCATTCGCATAATAGTTTAACGATTAAAATGTCAACAATTTATAATTTCCTTTACATATTAAAGTATTTTATCAGGATTTTACTCATTAACTTTTAATGTTATTAATAGTAAAAGATCATTTGATTGCAAACTTGTAACAAAATTTACATTTAAGGAAAAAAAATGGATTCGAAAGCGGGAGGGGAATTATAACCATACATGATACATCTAGTGTATTCTCTGTTCAATGTCAAAAATGATTTTGAATAGGTTGCATTTCAAAGTTGTATAATAAGTATAAGTGTATAACTAAAAAATAAACACAGAAAGAAAGGGCAAAATGGACAAAACGTTGAAGAAAAAAGAAAATTTCAGAAAAACAAATCCGACCTGCCGGATTCGAACCAGCGACCTAAGGATATCTATTTGGCATGTTACCAACTACAGTCCTCCGCTCTACCAACTGAGCTAAGGTCGGCTTGTGAATTTCAATACAGATAAATAATAATTAATTACTACTTTACATAGATGCAAATATTTCAACACTTTTCTCATCATTAAACAGTTTTTAGGGTAAGAAAAATCCTCGAAATATTCGGATCATACAATGATGATCGTTTTCTAATTTATTATTATTATTATTATTATTACTATTATCTTTTCTGGAGTATAAATATAAATAAAAAAGGGATAGTTTCATTTCCATATTATACTGGCCATTAATATAGTGAATAAGTTGTTTCAATGAAGATGACCAGATAGGAACTAGACTAAAATAAAAAGTTGATAAACAAATTCCTTTGTTCAATTGCAACGTTATTGTTAACATGAAACGTAGTTATCAAATGGACTGTTTTATTTATCATAGCGTCTTCAAATTCCAATATGAAATTAACATACATAGATGTTGCTTGCTTCATAAACCATAGTATATTAAACTCGTCATTGCTGTCTTGAAAACTAGACGAAGACACTATCCTTAAGCTTTAGAACTTGATTAGCTAAAAAATAAAGTTGCTCATAGTTGAAATGAACCACAAATAGGTTCCACTTCACTGAAAGATATTAATGATCTGGGTTGTTTGTATTGACAAAAATGGGAGCACGCGTTAGGCCGATTGAAAAGAACTTAAGGCACAATAGAATGGAGAATTGGGGGATTCTATTTGTTCTTTTATTATATTTTCTTCGCATTTCTCATGCGTTTTCCTATTTTTATATCAATAATATCCTTCTCGAAACTTTTTTTTTTCAGAATGTATATTTAAAAATATGTAAATGATTGGAAATTAGTTTCTAGAATTTAGATTTATAATATTCTAGAAACAATTGCAGAATATTATAAAAATTCATTGCATTTCAGAATTAAGTTTCCAATCAACTATTTTTCTTTAAATATTTCAGAATTTAATTTTTGAAACATTAGTTAATATTTCCAGAAACTAAATTTCAAAATTGGTTTATATTTGATTTTTGGTCAGAAACTATGCAATTAAAATTATTTTTTTGGTTACCTATTAAAATAAACGAAAAATAAAATGACAAATCCAAATATTGGTCAATTTAAAAGAAGAGTAACATACTAATAAAAAGTATTTTTAAAATTTTATTGCAGAATTATTTTAAACCAAAATATCCGTCACTATTTTAGCATATAAATCATAAATGTTATTAATTATCTATTTCTCTTTGAGGATTCGGAGAATTGAAGAGTTTAGTTTTAGAAAATTAAAATTCCACTGTTATTACTTGGCACACATTAATTATTCAAGTAAAAAGTAATTAAATAAAAAAAAGGTGATATAATTGACCCCGATAATTTCATGGATAATTTTAGAAAACTACTAGCTAGAATTATAGGCAAATTTATATTATTAATTAAATTAACTAATTTTTTTAATATATGTGAATTATATTTCAAGACAAAGGAAGTGTATAATTTGATATTCAAAATGATTTAAATACAAGTCTAATACTGAAATATATTCGGCTCAAACTGACTAGATTGATCCATTGGCCCAAGAATAGAGCATCCAATAAATCTAAATCACCATTTGAATTTGGTGTGTATTTGACCTGGTATAACTCGACTTAACCTGACAATCCGGTGACTCAATTGACCTGTCAGGTAATGCAATTAGTTTATTTATTTTTATTTTTACAGCTGAACTACATCACTCATATGGGAAAATTCATTTTATACCTTATAATTGTGTTATTTAAAGATTTTGTTACTTTTTTACACCTAATATAGTTGTATCTTATGATTTGAGTTGAGATGATAAAGTTATTGTTACTTTTAATTTAACTTCTTTCCCTTAGCTTATATTGTTATCTAAGAATAAAACTTATATTTACATTATCTCATCAAGTAGACTTACTGGGATTACAATTGGTTGGAATCACAAGGAAAACTCCCCTCTCAACCAATTGTAAACCCAATGCAAAATGTCAATTCCATCACTTTGATAGAAGAAAGTGAGACGGAGGAATTAGATAATGTGATGAAATAACAGATTACAGATATTTCTATCTCTGTTCTTCATATTTACAGTTCAATCAAGCCGGTCTCTGCCAGAAAACCTTTGCTGCTGCTCTCTTGACAGTAGTGATCTGTGCCATTAATAGCAAATATTCCAAGGACATCAGAACTAACAAGATAAACTTCATGACACACTACGAGTCACACTGAGTGCCTCCAAACTAAAGTTTCAGTTTACTTTTGTAGTTAAATCACATTTTACATCATTCAGATTTCAGAACTTATACAAATATATGACCCAGAAAAGAAACTGCGTAAAGGATTTCGTCATTTCAATTAGGAAAACCTCAGCCCTACATCTGACGCAATCATATTCTGATAGCTGAACGAAGAAAACAAAATAATAAAGACAATGATATTGATTCATTATATTCCTAGTCCAGGGATTACAACATGTATATCCTATAGCAATTGAAAAAGAGCCACTTCCATACCATTGTTGGTTTTTCCTGAACTCAGTAAGCACTGGATATATGTTCTCAAAAGCTGTGTAAGTCTCATCTCTAACCTAAAGAAACGAAAATGAAAACATCACTGTAAGTGAATCAGCCGGAAAATGCTAAAATGTACATGGGAAGATCCCAAGACCATTATTATACCTTGGCTCCTGTCAGAACAATTTTTCCAGAGACAAAGATAAGCAAGACTATCTTGGGTTGCTTCATGCGATAGATTAGTCCTGGAAACAGCTCTGGTTCATACTACCAACAAGAACAAACAAGGTTAACATATGTTAATCATTACTTAAACATTTAGTATGTAGAAAGAAGCCAACTGCACATGCAGAAACACAACTGCAAATGGCTCTTTTCATCATCTACACTTTCTTTATAACACAAGCACCATGGTAAAAAATACTTCCCGACTCAGTTCTTCCGGTTATAATCATAAAAACTTCCAACACTTTTAGAACTTTTAAGTATCTGCAAAAGTGCAGTTGGCAACGGATATCATAGGTTAACACAGCCTCTGCTTAATGAAAATTAATAAAACCCGATTTGTGGTTGTTTGGCTGTCATGGAAATCAAGAATCGTTTTCCATTTGTACTAGTTAAATCCATTTTTTCCAAAGTATACACCAGTTATTGAATTTATTTGATACCACTAAAATCAGGTATACCATTCAAGGAAACAAAGAAAATTATGTAATATGATACCAAACACCAAGATGTGATTGCCTAACAACAAATAACAATTGAGCAATGATAACCATTTTTCAAATAATAAGCAATATTAGTTAAAGAAAAAAAAAGACAGTTCATCAAGTCATGGGAATAGGCAAGACTCATCGGACGAATAATAAGCAATATTAGTTAAATAAAAAAAATAATTCATCAAGTCATGTACAACATCCTATAGAATAACCCATGTCAAGAGGACCACATGTAGGACTGATTACTAGGACAGGAATTTGTGAGGAACATTTTTCCATGAAATTCACCAGGAAAAACAGATGATTATTGCATTTCACACTTACACTTGAGAAAGCACCATGGGAATAGGCAAGGCCCTCAAGTCGAATGGGGAACTTGACATCACAAGAGCCAACAATGTTCTGAATCTTAAAATCCTAAAGCAGAATAAAGAAAAAGGAATAAATCAATGACCACAAACCACTTTGTAGAGTGGAAAACAACTGATAAAATTTTCGGAGTAGATGTTGTACCTTAAATTTAGCTGGGAAACCAAGCTTTTGGATAATTCTAGCATACTGAAAAGAGAGAAAAACAAGTAAATAATGCTATAAATTTTCAAATAAAATGTGTGAATCATGCTTATACTAAGTGAAGAGAACAATAAAATCATCCACCCCTTCCATTGGTTTAAGGAGCTTATTTTTCAACAAACTACAGAATGAATAAGCTCCAAACCACGCTAAAATTAATGGCAAGATTCTCCAGTCAATCAACCTCAACTTTGAGAAAATTCAATAATATACAGTATGAATGAGCTTACAAGATGGGGGGGGGAGAATTAGCATACCTTCCTTGCCGCCAATTTAGACTGTTGCTCACTCTTAGCTCCGGTACAGACCTAACCATGAGATTTAAATTCAGGGGGGGAAAAGAGCATAAGAAATAGAAGCCCATCACAAGCAAGTGAAGCAACATGCTGAATCAGTTTGTTTTTGCAAATGAAGGAATAGAAGCCCTTCAAAAAAATGGCATTTGGGGGGGGTATCCTAATGTTAACTCTGCAGCCACATTACAAGCACCTATAATGGTAAACTAGTGGAAAATGTACAAATCTGAATTGTATAAATAATATAAATATAGCATTCACTTGGCACTAGTGTCCAAATTCCTGTCCATCAATCTTACCAGCATAGTTAACTAAAACACAGGGCAAGAGAATTAATAACAGAATCAGACAATTACAACTTCACGATTTTTGAGACAAACAATGAAAACAACAATAAAATAAGCTACCATGATAAAAGCACATATGTCAAATTGCGAATTGCAAAAATGTGTATAAATAGAATAGTTTCTTTATTCTTGACAAAACAAAGAATAGTTTCTTTATATACTTTTTGCATGCAAAACATCAACTGATCTGTATCAACACATATTAACTTATTGCATGTCATGCAATTCCAACTTAATTGGACAGAAGTACCAGATTCAACCAAAAATAAATAAATACCATCTTGCCAGATGCAAAAATGAGTGCAGTAGTTTTTGGTTCCCTGATCCTCATAATAACAGCAGCAAAACGCTGCAAAGATTCAAATCATAGACATTAGCACTGCAGATAAATGACCAATCAGCATCAAGACATGTCTAGCATGCAAATTAATTATTGATCTCAGATAAAAAAAAAAAGTGTAGTGGATAAGTGGTTTGAAATCAATAGTAACATTAATAGAAATCATAGATCAACCTATCCTCGTTGGACCAAATATTAAAACTGCATTTTTATAGAAGCAAGAGACAATTTTAGAACAGAACAGAAACCAAGCCAACCTTCGTCATAATTGCAATGCAAAAAGCAAAACAATGTACACATGCACATACACACACACACAGATTGGAGGAATTCACAATCAACAAGCAAAACTTGCCTTGGGATTGTATTCTGCATTTCGAGCTTGAAGTGCAATTGATTTAAGCTCCAACTTACAGTCCAAATTGACCGTTGACACAATATTTCTGGCAGTATAAATAGTAAACAGTTTTAGATATTCCAATGCAAATATAGGCAATCATTATCCAGGCTAAGTAATTAACATAAAATTTACATCATAAATGCATTGAGCATAATCTGTATATATTTGAGCTCATCTTAGAAGAAATATGGAGTACACTACAACTCTACAAGGATTTCCACATTAGAGTATAACCCCCATCTATTATGGACATGCCCCTCAAACCTCATTCACTTAGTTCTGATGGCTGAAATTCTGTTTGAGCTAAGAGTTCCCATAACGAGATATATATCAGATTGAATTTGAATTTGAATTTGAATGCTGACATATACAGAAAAAAGGACTGATCATTTACAGGTAATTCTTAAGCAAAGCAGTTTCTGTTTTTGAAGCAATAGTTGCTATTGGAATACAAGTAAATGGTACATTGACCAAGAAAGCATCTTTAGCCCAAATACTGATAAACCCATCTGATCCACTCGACATAAAACAACGAGGTTAATTTGGAAATAGTAATCTCAAACTCAATATCATATACGGGGGATCGCTTGGATCTGGATAACACTTATTTATTACTCATGAACAAAAACCCACATATTACAACTTCAAACTTTCATTTCACTCATCTGAAGCAACTACAACACATTGTTGCAAACAACACAGTTACCCATCTCATGCTCGCAATTGCAATCCAAAGAAGCATCCACTTCAAAGAAAAGTGATACTCACTGAAGGGTAGGCACAATCCCAGAAGGGTGTTTTGTTAAATCCACAGGTTGGCTACCTTCCAATGCTTGTTCAGCCATGAATAATCAAAATCCAATTTAATGCTATGCCTCAAAACCAGCAAAAAGCTGCCCATCAACAAAAACCACCATGTTCCACAGTAATCAGTACCAAAACCCTCAATTTTCCTTACAAAAGTAACAAAATACACAAAAGAACCCAGATCACAGATGGTTTAATACACACAAAATTGTATTTGACAAAAAAATCAACAAAGGGCAAATTTTATTTCCCACAATCAGGTTAAAATCGTTAAGAAGAAATTGTGGGGAAATCCGTGTGTGAAGAATTAGATCTTATTGACAATGGGTATCTATCAGACCTTTTTTCCTTTATATATTTATAGATCTAGGGTTTTCGATCTTTTTTTTTTTGTTTGACGGATCTGAGAGATTGTTGAGTTGAAATGAATGGAATTGAGGAGAGTGGGAAGGATTTGGTGCCAGAAATTTGTATGTGAGAGTTTAAAAAGGGTTCGATTTGATGGGATTGAGAAGGGTTGTGAGGTTGCTTATTTATAGAGCGAAATGAAATAGAGATATATAGAGAACAGAAGAGGGTAAGAATCAACATATAGTAAGATAGATTTGTCAGCTTCAGGCGAGCATGATCTATTTGTAGGTGCCCATATTGCCCCTGGAGAGACATGGACACGTGATAAATTTGTCACATGCCAATTTTGTTGTCACACGCTCATTGACTCAGGGTCATACACTCATACCTCATTGCTGATCTAAATTATAAATAAAAAAAACTGAATAATAATTCTTATGTAAGTAAAAAAGTTACCGAATATAAAATAATTTTATGATGTCTTATCTTAAAATAATTTATAATTAAGTGATATTATAAATTTATTTTACATTTTCAAGTATATAAATTAAATTCTTCTTATATTTGTGAATATAAATAAATTTTTCCCATACTTATTTTGATATTTGGTTGTTTCACACCATTCTATTTTTTATTATTAATCTTCATTCCTATTTTTTTTGTAAGCATCGATTTGGGAATTAGAAGACATTTTTTAACTGTAAAGTTAAAATATACTGCATGATGATGCTATAAATACATGTTGTGAACCATTATTTTGGGCTATACTGGACCTTCCTTTTAAGTCAAAAATTGAGACACAATGGGATTTGAATCCTGCATCTTCTTATATTTACCTTGCACCTCCCATTATTTAATAAAAATATAATAATATTATTAATGAAATTTTTACCTCTCATCTCTCAATTCTAACACCTCCATTCTCTCATCCCGCGACTTTTTCAATGACACACCCAAAGTGACAACACCCCTCCTCCCATGGTGACTCCTTCTTCCCTCTCACCCCTCATTCTCGTGCTCCCTCATCCTCCTTGTTCCTTCTGTGAAGATAAGTGACTTCTTCACCCTTCTCTTATCTTATATTTCCTTTGCTTTTCTTCCTCCTCCCTCTCCTTATATCAAATTTAATTAACTATAAAAAAAATTTTTGAAATGGTCTTTTCATAAGCAAAAATACTTCCAGGATGACTTTTCCATAAGCAAAAAATGCTTCTAGGATGGTCTTTTCTTAAATTTGCTTATGGAATGAATATTTCAAAAGAATTTTTGCTTATGAAAAGACCATTTTAGGAGGAGTTTTTTTAAATCTAGAGCAGCCTTTCCGAAAGTGTATTTTCTATATTCTGTAAAGGAGGTTCTGAAAATCATTATTGTGCTTACATAAAGCTCGTAATTTGAAGTATTCTTTCTAAAAGTGTATTTTGTATCTTTCAGAAATGGCATTCCAAAAAACACTATTTTAGTATATGAAAGAACCATTATGGAAGCAAAAATTGCAATCCAGAATAGTTGTTCTGGAAGTGTATTTTGTATCTTCTAGAAATGTCATTCTGGAAGCACTATTATTATTTTTACTTACGAAAAAAGTATTCCATAAGATTTTTTCTTTTGGAAGGGTCATTCGGTAAGAGTATTTATATCTTTACGGAACGCCTGTTTTGGAAACGGATCCAAAATTCAAAATAGGAAGAAGATAAAAGGGATAGGTTGAGATTTAAAAAAAAAACTGGGAGGTATAAGCTGCAAAAAGGGAGGTGCAGTATTTGATTGCCTATAATAATTGACCCTGGATCACAAAGTACTGCCGAGGGGTTTTGGTTTTTCAATACTTAATTCTGAAAAGAAATTTTAGTAAGGTATTTGACGAGATTTTTTTAAAAATAAACCTTTCTTTATTAGATCAAATTTATATGGAACCTACTGAATAAAGATGGGAACATTATTATATCAACGTAAATTTCCCTAAGTGTTGAAAAAAGTGCACTTTAGAAACACTCATAAGAAAAAAAAAAAAAGTAAAATGAATTACACTTTTCTCAAAGTTAAATCAAATTATGCATCTCACAACTTTTGAAAAATTACATGGGAGAGCATCTATACAAGTTGACCAAAAACTGTATTGGTGGACCAATATTATACTCTGATTTCCCTCTGGTTTCTACAATATATCCTTGGTGCACACCAAATATGATTTGTATCCTGTGTTGACTGTTGGTTCATCCAAAGAAAAACAAGGATAAAAAATTACTGGTTATTCAGCATAACCCCGATAAAGCAGTTAATGTAGCGTGTTAGATATGATCACTATATATGGGTTATCTACTACTACAAGTTTTAGCTTCCACGTCTATTACACAACATGCGTGAACTCATTGGCCAATAAAAGTCAAAAAGTAATATATGATGCCATTTTAAAACTTTCACCCAATTGCATTTCAGAATCCACTTTTAAATAAATAAAAAGCAGAGCAGGTCCAAACCAATTCATAGGCAAATTGGTATTGGAAAAAAAAAATTAAGAACATGACACAAACCAAGCAGTTTCATTTAGACACGAACACAGGGAAATTGTGGTGGGGTACTTAGTAACCTATGCTATCATATCACACAGTAACTCAAGCTTCAAAATGCAAATTGCCAGTTCAAAACATGTGAAGCAATATTAGCTACTAAGTATAAAGAATGATCATGAAGGATGGAATAAAACACCCAAATTGGTGAAATTTGCAATTTAGGTACACAATGGTTCAAGTATCCATCAGACGAGGAGGCTGAACCAGCCACATTATTCTGAGTCCTATTAAAATTAAGCACTTGACTAAGATAATGACAAAAGAAGCACAGTGCATACAAAAACCAAGGGGTGAAATATTGATCATGAAACTAAGCAGTATGAGAAGGTTGGTGCTCTTCCTGGACTACTTCATGTTGCTGTTGCTCTTGCTGTGGTTTTTCTCCTTGCCAGGTCCAAACAATGTCCTTAAGCGCTGGTCTTATATCCTGTTTAAAAAGCTTCTGGTACTCCATGGTGTCACCATTGGACTTTCTAAGTTCCACCATATGGAAGTGAGGGGTAATCTCAAAAACCTCAGCATCAACACCCAAAGTCCCTTTCCTGCCTTCCTTGGAACCTTCCAATTTGAGCAAGCCTCCATCTTTCTTCTTTACTTTCAAGCGAAGCCGCTTACAAATTTCTTCCAACTTCAAGACTATGATTGAGGCAGGCTTCTTTGACATAAACCGTGTCTCTTTCTTGAGAAAAGTGTCCTCGAACAAACCAGATAAATCAAAACCAGTTGAGAAGGAGATAATATCAAAAGCATTTAAGTTACAAGGCTTGGCCTGTTCTTGCTTTGGCTCGGCAATAGGACCACCATTCTCGCACGCTTCAAATATTCCATCAGCATCCAGGGGAGCTAGTTCTCCATTTTCAGTCACAGTAATAGCAGGCTTCTCCAGCCCCTTTTTAAACCAAGAATTTTCCATAATCTTGGCCATTGATATCCTGGCCTTTGGGTTTGGATCCAATATTCTGGACAATAACCGGCGAATATCCTGTGCAAACCATTTAGGAAATTTGAATTCCCCTCTACCAATCTTCCTGTACATCTCCATCAGATTTGTATCCTGGAATGGAAGATGACCAGCCAACAGAACATACAAGATTACCCCACATGACCATATATCAGCTTTCATCCCATCATAGCCCTTTCTGTTTATCACTTCCGGAGCGACATAGGCAGGGGTACCACATGTAGTATGGAGCAATCCATCTTGGCACTTAGATTCAGCTAGGGCACTCAACCCAAAGTCAGAAACCTTCAAATTCTCATTTTCATCCAATAGTAGATTTTCGGGTTTTAAATCTCGATGACACACCCCCCTGCTATGGCAGTAGTCAACTGCACTAATCAGTTGCTGAAAATATTTCCGAGCAATATCCACCTTGAGCCTTCCTTTGACTACCTTGTTGAAGAGCTCACCACCTTTTGCATGCTCCATGACAAAGTAAATTTTGGTTTTACTGGCCATTACCTCATAAAGCTCAACCACATGTGGATGTCTGATTAATCTCATCACCGAAATTTCACGCTTAATCTGATCAATCATTCCAACCTTCAAAATCTTTTCTTTATCAACTACCTTGATGGCCACACTCACGCCAGTTATAAGGTTCCTAGCATGGTAGACCTTAGCAAAGGTTCCTTGGCCTAATAATCTCCCAAGTTCATATCTTTGCATAAGCACACTTCCCTTCTGCTCCATTTACTGTAACTACTCCTTTACCATACAACCAATGCTACTACCAATAGAATAATATACTAAGTATATACTAAATACAGGTGCTTATGTGACCAGAAAGCAGTAAACTCTCAAAGCTCATCCATCTTCACAAACATCACGTTTTGAAATCAAACAATTGCTAAAATTTCCAGCCACCTCAGGCACATGAGCATATAATTGATGTTGACAGTGATCTAAACATCCAATCTCATCAAGGATTAATAAGGCTACCTCAGATGGAGCTACAACCTCATTAACCTGAGAGAGGGAACTCTTTACTGTCAACCACATCTTTCAGCATTCCCTGGATTTGGTAAAGGACACTGGAGAATATTGAAGATGAACTCCTGAGAAACCTTCTCGAACAGTCAAGAATAAAGCAGCACCTGGTTACCTTTCAACTACCCAAAAGCAAAACATTCAATGAAGGCATACCTGAAAAAAAAGAGAAAATTGAGTAGGCAACATTAAACAATCCAATCCAACTAAAAAAATTATAAAATGCTACAAAAAAATTAATCTTTTTCTATCAACATTTATAGCTCAGCGTTTAACAATCGGGATGCATGCAAAACAAACTAAGAAAAGGAACAAGGAAATCAAATCTCAAAACAAAACAGCAACAGGTGACTTTTAATCATAAATTTACAGGATTTGACTCGACAAATTGGCCATTGATTAAGTACAGATTCCTCTATTATTATTAGGAATAAGTAGTTCAAGACAGTCAAGAAGAAAACAGGTTTGAACAACTACAGAAGTACATGCCTATATGGTGTCAAAATTTAATAGATCCACCCAAGCAGTGACAGTATGCTTCATCAAAGCAATCAAGTTTAATCAAAAAATCATTCAACTGGTTAGATAAGCACACTGACATTTTTCAATACAACACACACTGATGGGCTTGAGACTTGAACAAGACACATGTAACCTGTGACACCATCACTCGGTTTTGATAAGATCACCAGTGATTTCATACCAAAACAAGCTAGACAAACAAATAAAACAGTGCTCACATATCCATGTGGATTTTCTTAAATTAGGAGAATTTGGTGGAACTTCAGAGAGAAAGGAAATTCCACAAGGTTGAAAACAAGCACTACAAGCATGTGTTTCCACCTTCCATCATATCATGGCCTAACTTTCATAATATGCCTTTCTGTCTACCTAATTTCATGTTTGTTTCACATGTCAATGGTCCTGTTTTGAAGGGTAGCAATCAAGTAGAGAAAAATTGTATCCACGCTTTAAGATTGGCAAAACTATCACCCCATACAACAATTCAGTCGAAGAAAAGAGGCAAAGTAGAAGCAAAAACAAAAAGAAAAAACTTTTACTAGAAAGGATCAAAGAAAGCAAGAAATTGTCAATCAGTAATAACAAGTAAACAATCAACACCAAAAAAAAAATAGAAAAATAGCACATCCTCAACACAAGAGATATACTAAGAACAAAACCAGAAATAACAAATAAACGATCCACACACACATCACCCCCACAATAAAAAAGAAGGAAAATAGCACACCTTCAACCCCACACGCAAAGAAGAACATAAAGGGGTATGGAAAGAGAGTGGAAAAGCTTATGACTTTGCGAGAGGTTGAACAAAATAGAGAGAAATAATCATCAAAATGTAGTTAAAACTCTAAACAATGATCTCGAACCTGAAGCCAACAAAGTAAAGCTTCAAACTTTCATGCAGAAAAAAGAGTGGGGATGTTGAGAATGATGCAGACAAAAAATGATTGTTTAAACTCAAAAAAAAAATGCAGAAGGGTGTTTACCTGTGAGGGGGTTTGAGAATGATTGTTAACTGTTAGTGGCTGCAAATTGCAGTGCAGATGACGAAGGAGAATTGAGCAACGAATGAGAGAAACATGTGTTGTCGCTTTAATGTTGGATGATAAAATTTGGGGAGACTCGAATTCCTTTAGCAGATTCTTATAAACTTGAATTCTTGTCTCTTCCCACTGGCCCCTTCCCCCTTGAACTGATTGCTACGTTACATGTTCATTTTATTTTAGTTTATTATTATAGTTTTATTTTAATTGCTAATCAATACGTTAATAAGTAACAAATTTATTTGTTTTTAAATTAAAAGTATAATAAAATAGTGGGACATATTTGAACTTATCACCTATGAAATCCGGTGAAATCATTAATATGGTCGATGTAATACATTATAATCAATAATTGATTCGGTTTGACTCAGATATACAAAATTATATATATATATATATAACTAACATTATTTGAGTAAGAAAAATTTATTCATACTTCAAAATCTAAAATAACAACTAATAATAATTCAAAATTTTTTTAATAAAAAATTAATTTTTTTTTTTAAAAAAAAGTTATAAAACCGAACAGATAGAACTAGTCTAACCAAGATTCAATAACCTACCTAATCAAGTTTGACTAGATCATTTCAGATCAACTACATAATCGGTTCAATAAGAAATCGACCTTATTTAGGCACAGGATCCCGGTTCAACCTATCCGACCAATCAAATCGAATTTCATGACACTACTTCATATCATATCAACATGATATTACTTTTATAAAATATATTTAAAACGTTTATAATTTAAAAGTATATATCATTAGAATGGACTACTTCTAATTGAAAGCGGATTAGTAGCTCCAAACTAGTATTATTGGAGCATGTGAGGGAAAGCATTTGAACGAGTAGTACTTATCCTTCACTCAGCTTGATTTTTTTTTCATCAAGTAAATTTTTAAATTGAAGTACTGTTCAATTTAAATAAGATGGAGTCTAAGTACACGAGAGCAAGGTGTGTAGGTCGAATAAAATCATAAAATAAGCTAAATTATGTAAACCCATCTAACTTATCAATTGTTAAATTTATTTTAAACTAATTATTCTAGTGAAATGTACATGTTAAATGTTGCTCTAACATGTTTATTAAAAATAGCATACAGTAAGATTTAACTAAAGTAATATAGTACTTATTTTTATACTTGTGTTTTAAGAAGAAGAAAAATATTCTAGGTTTTATATTTCTCTTTTAATATTAATTTTCAATATATGTTTATATTCAAACTCATTACTTATTATTGAATTAAATTTAATTTATTTTGACATATTAGTAAGACGGCCTTAGAAGGATTTACCTTGACTAATGGGAATATCCTATGTGAACATGAGATACTAAATGGGTGGGAAATTTTTTGAAAAATGGAAAATGAGTCACCATTACCTTTGTTTAACTTCTCGTGTTATCATTCCACCTAAACATTCTATATACACAACAAAAGAGTTAGGGAGAAAGAGGAACTCCATGCATGAGACCTCTTAGAGGTGTAAAATTAGGAATAAATACTATACATGATGAGGGAAACAATGATTGAGGAGGTGAAAAAAAAAACCTTAGAGTGTGTTATAGAAATTTCCAATTAATTGACCCCTTTTTATACCTTTTCAAATCTAATTTAAAAATAACATCATTTTTCTCTCTAGGATTTATTCATGTGATATATAATCTCTTAAAGGACATTTGCATCTAACATCCCCCCCCCCCCCCGCCCCCGAGATGAAGCTACTTTGAAAAAGGTTAATCATCACATTCAATGGATAAATTATGTTATTAAAATCGCCCAATAACAACCATAAAAGAGAAGTTTGTTGTCTTAAATCGTGTAGATAGTCCCATAACCTACAATGAAGGGAATATATTGGGCTAGCATAAGTCCCAATGCAGTGCCAAGTATGATCCCCTTAAAAATTGAAATATTCATGACCTGCTACATAGATTCAACTTAACTAAAGGAGAAGTTGCTAACTAAATTATGTAAACCCTAATTAATTGCCTCCTTTAAAACGACAACTTTATCTTCTTTCCTACTCAAGACTTTTTAATTGTAGAGAACTACGTGTGACTTTTGTACAAGAATAACAAATCTACTTGTACATTTGATGCAACTCATATGTATCTATGGCTTCGCCTATTAGCAAAGCCATGAACCTTTTAAGAAATCATAACAAAATCTTGAATGTCAATCATGATAAACTATGTTGGTGAAAGACCGAAACATGAATAGAAGTTACAATGCCAACGTGTCAACCATCTCGTCGCTCTCTCAATCATCTATATAATTAATTATTGCACCAGGTTTGAGCTCATCATCCATCACTTGAGAAATGTTAGGAGGTTTTGGATCATCTAGAAACTTTAGTTTGTGCATAGTCATAACTTGGACATGCATGTCCATCAAGATGTCATGGGGATGGAAAGTAAAAGATGGAGCTTGAATAAGATTAGAGGGCATGGGGTGCAATTCTTTGGTGCTACAATGGTGCTTATAGGGGGTTGCATCGATAATTTTACCATGCAAAGGTTGTGGGATGTAGGAACTTAGCCTATAATATTAACCTTTTTCATATGTTGAATATTCATGTCCATTAATTTCCTTGTTTTAGGCCCTTTATGTGATTTTTTTTTCTTTTTCTTTGAGACCTTCCAATGATCTCGTGGGGATCAATAAACCCACTATCATTTGTTTTAAGATAGTAATTGTCCCTCCTTCATTAATGAACTCATCATTGAAATTTAATAAATTAAATAGATTATTTTCCATTTTTGTCTTCCTTGATTGACACAACTATCGTTATGAACTTTATTTTTGCCATTATCACATTGCCTAGACCTGTTTTGGCATTTTCCCACATAACAACAAGCCAATCATAGTAAAGATATTGATTATCATAATTAACATTTGTAGCATATTGTGAATTAGGGTTTGCATGTGATTATTATCATGTACATTCATTTACCCATCACCCTCTTGGTTGGAGAAGGTCAACAAACCGATGTGGGAGTAACTCCAACTTTAAAACAATTCCTTGTTGTGTGACCATAATAGTCATATGCAAGTTTTCAAGGTATACATTAAACAAAAATAATAATTAAACCAAATTGTCCACACTACAAGTTGTTTTAGGTCAATATCCACACAAACTCCAACAAACTTGTCTCTTGATACATCAATTGTTCTAACATAAACTCTAAATATTGAATTCCCCGTTGCTGATGCTAGAGGGTCAAAAGAACACTTTTATCATAATATTTCAAACCAAGGCTACGAAATTGTATTTAGACTAAGGTTCTATCAATTTAGACATTTAATGAAACAAAATCTAAAATCCACGGATAAACTACAGGATAACAATAAAAAAAATCCCCCACCGATGACCTTATTTTTATCTTTGGTTAAAGCAAATTTGACCCATATAAAATTATTCCCCATATCAACCGCATCAATTCCTCTCAATGGTCTTCGAATTGCTTTCAGTCAATCCTTCATGATGAGGAAAAGTTCTAACAATATTTATCATCATATACCATTGAAGCTTCATCCTATCTCTATTTCCAAGTTCTATTTCAAACAAAATACTTTCAATAAGTTCCATGAGGCTCTAGTGATGGGGGTACGAAGAGGGAGAATTCTTTCTTTCAAGGGGGAGCTTAGCAATGTAACAAACATGAGTGCACCGTATAAATTTTAATCAATAAAAAAAATGTTAGAAAAAGTGTTAAAAAATAGTAATAAGACTCGTCTTATTATAATTAATTGGAGTTTACGTATTTCTTTGACACTCCCATATTTGGAAATAATAATATTATGCCCTTAAAAATAACACATCAGATTGAAGTGAATAAGATGCAAGGGCAACATTGGTAGCCTTAGGGGCCAATATTTGATGAATTTGTGATACTATGGATAGTTTGATTTGCTAAATTTTATGATATTTGACGTGACAAATATTTTGTTTTATTTTTATTTGAATTTTTTTTATGAAATAACACAAATTAATCAATCGAGAACATGACAAAAACACACTCAATTTCTTGTTATTTAAAAAATCATATGACAATTTTTTGTCACATGTACAAATTATTCAAAAGATAAATATACTCACACCTCTATCTTATTTCTAACCTATTATATGCTAATAACACATTATGTCATATTTCAAATTCACATTATTTATTAATTATAACAATTCTTTGTCATATTATATATTTCAAATTCACATTATCTAATAGTTACATCAACCTTATCATATCATGTATTTTAAATTTTAGTTTGCTTGTATGTAATATGTATCTTGAAACCTCATAAAATATAATAATAATAATAATAATAATAATATAAATTATATTTTAAGATAATTAATATTAAAAAAAATATTTTAATAAATTTTATATTATTATAGCTATTTATACACATGATAAAATCTTGCCTCGTATCTCAAATATTTATCCTGTTGCTATTCTCTTTGTTCTGAACCGTGTTGCGTAACAAACCTTACCTATGGTTTTGTCACAAGGGTTTTTGGACACGTTCTCTCCTTCTTTTATAATGAACATGTGTGCAATTATGGTTTTGTTGTTACTAACATTTAGAATAGTTTAGGACTTTAGAACATTTTTGTAATGCAGTAATTTTAATATTCTTTATCTTAGACTAAAATTACTTATAAATTCATTATATACTTAGGGTTAATTACTTAATTCGTAAGATCAATTATTTCCATTGTATACTCATTTTAATATTTTTTATTAAATTAATATAGACACATATCTTAATTATATTTAATGATTCAAAATCAATTGCACACAAATTAATTATAGTCAAATTTAAAATAAACAAGTAGTTAAAAAAATTCAAAAGTAAAGCGGGCAAGAAAAAAGATGAGGATTAATTAGAACAAATCCTTTAAACGGTGGCTGAACAACCAAGTTGTTGTTGCCTATTGGGTCTTTAAAATATTTAGATGCATAATGTACAGGCAAAGAGATATTTGTTTGCAAACCATATAAAATTGCTGCAAGTGGATTGAGCACTACAACAACCATCAAATGCAGTATTAATATAGTATTCTTATTTCTTAGAAGCAATGGTACCAAAAAAACAAAAGGTCTATCTAGGGACAAACCAACATCCCTTAATTTGCCAACTTAGAACCGTGTTACGTGATCACGTTCATCAAATTATTTATCAGTTAACGTAAAAGAAAAACAATTTTCATTGAACATTTTGAAAGTATATTTAACATTTTCAAGTATATACTTTCATTTGGGGAACTAGGAAATGTGAAGTTTCGCAGCATTGTGATTCACGGAAACAACACATAACAAGGCGCCACGTGGCGGTGAACAATGATACAGAAGCAAGTACAGAGTTCGTTGGTTACGTTACAGGGATTACGACATTACGTTGTTGTGACCATCCACGTTTCATGTGGCAATTTATGGTAATGCCACGAAACAGTTGGCACGTAAGTTGCTGTTTCTTAAAGTGTGACCCACGCATATCATTCAAAAAATATTCAAATTAATTAGTAATTGACATTTTTTTTTGTTTGGCCTTTGTAATTGACAGCTCAAAATTATAATGTAGTTATAAATAATAATATTTTTATTATATTTTTTCTGCATCAGATATACATTCTTTATTTAAAATATGTATTTTAAATTTTCAAAAACTGCAAAATTATTATTTCTTCAAGATAATTTGATTCAAGACGTACTAATAGTCTAATATGAAGTAATGAAAAATAATTATGTAAAATAATAACAATGTAAATTGCACATTTTAATATTAAAGATTTGAATTGAAATTTTGTTTTTCCTATAATTTTAAATCCATAATCTTGTTCCTATTTTTAAGTCAACATATTTAATTTTAATATTTTTTAGAATAAATAATTTTTGTTTGTCAGTTGGTCCTCCGTTAATAAGAGTTGAATCTATAACCCTTTAATATATAAAATAATAAATCACAAATACGCTTATTTTATTTAGTTAATTATATATTAACATTATTTTTATTCCTAATTAGTCAATTAGTCAAAAGTTATTTTTTTTCAAATTATAAAAATTTATAAATTAAAATATATTTAATATATAAGTCTTTTAATTTTATTTTATATGTTTTTATTTTGAATAATTTACATTTTTTTAATATATTTTTTTTCAAAATATTTAGTTAAAATATTTAAAATAAAAACATATAAAATGATATAAAATAAAATTAAAAATATTTATATATTAAATATTTTTAATTTATAAATTGTGATAATTTGAATAAAAAATAATAACTCTTGAGAAATGATACATAGAAAATAATGTTAATTAAGTTAACTAAACAAAGTAAGCTTATTATTGATTTATTGTCTTATTTATAAATAAATGATGATCAGTTCAATTCTTATTAATACACTTTTTATTTTTCATTTTATTTAATGTTTTCATATAAACAAAGAGGATCAAAATTGTAATTTAGTCTATTTTTAATTAAATTAATATTAAAAAAATTCAAATACCTGTATTTTAACTTAAACTTTATTATCAGTAATTTTTTAAAATATTTAATATTTTTATATATTTGTAAATATCTGATAATAATATTTTCACCAAAAAAATCTGATAATATACAGGATGCTTTCCTTTTGTTTTAAAAGAAATGCATTAACACTCTGATTGGTTTGAAAAAGAAAATGCAGCAAAAAGAATATTTGAATGAAAAGAAAGTGGAGAAAAAATAGGTAGAATTTTATGTTATTTAATAGTAAAAGAGAAATATAAAAAAAGTGAGGAAAAATACAAGTTATACTTTTCTCCACTTGTTTGATTAAATAAATAAAAAATAACTTTTTTTTAAAATAGACAAATGATGCCCTTTAAAAAATGTAAATACTAGAATATTATATTTTGCTGTGTTTCAATATATTTTTTCAAGTAATATAAAAATAATTTTAAATTTTTAAAATGATGTTATTTAATTAAATAAAATAGCATAGAAATTTATTTATTTATGTAAATTAAGAACACAAAGGTGTTGAAGCCAAATACAATTCTGCAAAACAGCATATTTCTATGTACCTATGATGCTTGCTTAGTGAAGTATTTGCCTGGTTACGTTTATAGTGTCCCGATCAACAATCCATTCAAATTCGATGTCGCACAAAGCAACAAATTAAAAGTGGTACGCGGAAGCTTCTAGAGAATAGAAAAATAGAATACAAAGTTTTGTGTGAAACTCAAGAAGTTAATTTAGCAAGAACAAAATAGAATAGAAAAATACAAAAAAAAAATGTGTTTTTGTAATAATATTTAGTTAATGTGAGAAATAGTTGATAACAAAAATGTACTGAATCTCGTGCACAATTCATTTTTTTTCGTCTCACGAGTTAAGAAAATAGAAGAGTGACACAAATATAATGATTTAAATTTCCCAATCAAATGAAATTCGCATAACATATTTTGCTTAGAAAAATGAAAAACAATGTATATAGGTTATACAAAGTATATATATGGAACATTATATATAATGAATTTTTCTTTTAATTTTCCCTCTTGCTTAAAATAAGTAATAAAAAAATTTAAAATCTATTTTTTTATCCATAAAATTGAACAAGATATCATATAATTTATAACGCTCATATAATATATTTAATCAATTAAGTTAAATTTTCTTGATAAATTAGACTCTATTTAATTTGACAAAATAATTTTCTTATTTCATATTTTCATTAATAAAAAGTTTTTTTTTAATTGTCAAGATTTGGAAAATATGTTTATTTTTTTATTTTTTTTCTCATCATCATCGTTGTACCAAAATTCATCTCATCACCCAACACTAATGTTTTTATTGGGGTTTGTGAAAAGTAGAAGTAAAGATTGTGGAAGGAAGGAAAAGAGACTAAGGGCATATTTGATTCTATTCTCCATTTTTAGTTTAAAAAATTGTTTTCTAGAATAATTCCATGTTATGAAAAAAATAATTTCTCATAAAAAAATTATTAAGTTTTAAAAGTTGTTTCTAAAACAATTGAAAGAAAAAACAGAAAGAGCTTCCAAGTGTTTTTCTTTTTTATATTATTTTCGAAATACTGTTTTTGCAACTCATGTAAGCATTAGGAGTGTACTGCTCTAAGGAGTTTGTAGATGAGTGCTCTCATCCAATTATTCCGTGTTAACTTTAAACCATATATAACTTAATTAATTTAATTAATATTATTGAACTAATTTAGTTTAACAATATTCATAGTCAATTTCAGAGTCAATATATATAAGAGATTTTTTTATAGAAGACTATTTTATCAATAAATGAAGGTAAATTATAATATTCGTCTTAAAAAGTAACTTTAAGTTTTGTAAAATGTCAAAAATTGATTTAATTGACAAAATGATTTTACACTAGTAATTTGCAAATATCTTATTTTCCCTATTGATTGAAAACTTTTTACATTAATTAAAGGAATTAAGGAAAGTAAATATTTCTTTTCAAAGAATAATAATTCAAGAAAAAATATTTATCTAAGTTGATATAAAAAACTCAAAAATCACGTATCGAAAAATGAGTAAGACACAAGCTATATATTAGAAAGATACAGGTTATATGAAAAAGATTTATTTTTTTTTGCTTACTATTAGAAAGAAAGCTATTTATCTTATTTTCAAAAGTAATAAATTTAAATTTATCTTAAAAAAATCTCTCATTTTTTTAAATAAAAGGAAAATAGTTCTACTAGCATAAAAGGACAGAATATATATTTTATTTGGTAAACCAAGATTACATGATAATTTTAAAATTGAATTGGATATTAAATTGATAAAGTGAAATGATTGATGTTTTAAGGTATGAAGGTGTTCATAAAAAAAAGTTATATATATATATATATATATATATATATATTAATGCTTCGATGCTAGATTAATCACCATTGCTATAATATTTATTTACTACAAATTAAACTTTATATAACTATATATAGACATTTCAAATATATTATTGTGTTAGGATAAATGGTAAACGATTAATAGATAAGAACTAGGAAACATATCAGAAATGGTAAACGATGAATAGATAATTAACACTAGGAAACAAATCAGACAAGGTGTGGTAATGGATGATCGGTCACTAGCTAGGATCAATTTTTGAATGTTGTTGTGTCACGAATATATAAGATATATTGTAATTTTCTTTACGTGCAAATTGGTTTTATATATTGTAATTATCTCTATTCTGTGTAGAATACCCCACTAACACTTCATTGGACATGATCAAAAGATGGAAAGTATATTTTCCTTAACAAGAACGACAATGCAGTGCCTATCCCTTTACACCAAGAATTATTGAATAATATTTGTTATCTTAAATTAAAGACGATATATCCTCTAAAAAATAAATAAATTAGATATATATAGCATTCAATCTTATCGTCCTCTTAACTGAGTTTGAGACCATTACATAATGAACACCAAACATTGGCATGTTCTGTAAAGAAACACTCGTTGACTTCACCATCATTAATCATTAGGAAATATATTTATTCTTTGATAAATTATTTAAGTGAAATTTAATCACATGTTGTTTGAACGAATGAATAAAAAAATGGTTAATTTCCGAAAATATCTCTTTGGTGACGGCAACAAAAGGCTCCGTAGTGATCTTTATCCGTAAAATGGGACAAACAAATGTCAAACTTGAAAGGAAGTAATGATGTGTTTAGAAGAATTGGTTTAAACTAATGAAAGTGATTTTTGATATTTATATACGTCTCGTTTTGAATTTATTTTAATAAAATTTTCTAAAAAACTTACAATTTAACTTATGAATATTTTTATTTAATACTTTTTTTGACAGATTATTTGATAAATTTTATTAAATAAATATTTAGTTAAATTATTTATTCAATTTCACCCTAAAGACTGTTGGTAGGTAATTAATCTCGTCAGCTTTGTTCCTGCTTATAATTATTAGGAGTGGATTAAATCCAATATTTTTGTTAGTAAAATATTCATTATTTTGTTGTGACCCTTCATAAGAATTATGGGTTACTTTTTTTCTTAAAAAAAAAATAAAATGAGGTCTCTGCGCTTACTCTACTTTTTTTTGTTTTAAAAAAAAACAATATGAATTATAAATATTGCGATCGTACCGTTGTGTTTATCGCTTTACAAATTTATGACTTTGATTTTTTTTTTCTTTTTACAATACGTGTTGGTTGAGTTCTGACTATTTTAAATAGCAAATGAACGATTCATTTTCCATTTAATATGAGCTCTTAATAGAAAGTAAATTACTTGCTATAATTTCATAATTCCATCTAAACTCATTGACTTATTTTTACCTTGTTTAAAAAAAAAAGAAAAGATAAATCTTAAAGAATTTATCATGTAATAATTTTCTACCAAATCCTACTTTGGATTTCTCACAATGCCAAAATTAGACCCAAAAAAAAAAAGTTATAAGGAGGCTAAGTAAAGTTGCACTAAAATAAACACGGCATATTTGTACAACAGTGTCATTTTTTTTAAAAAAAATGTACATATATAGTTCTTGTAATGGCATTGGCCCGCACTACATTATTTTGGATAAGAGACCTCTAATTTGTGTCAATCTCTCTCTATTAACTATTATATTATTTATTTCTTAGAAAACTATTATATCATTTGTTATATTTCATAATTCTCTTTTAATTGTATAAATATATTTTTCTTCTTCCTAAATTAAATAAATAGGCATGAATTTCAGTATTACTTTGTGTCTTAATGACGTTCTTAGAAAGTGAATACTACATCAATATACTATAATTATCTTAAATGGGTAATCATATTTAACACTTAAATATAAAATAAATCATGTTAAAAGAAAAATATTCATATTGTATAAGCTCAAAATCTCCAACAAAGATTATCACTTGTTTTTAGTTAAGAAAACTTTATACTAATATCATAATTAAAAAAATATATGCTATAACTACCTTTGGCTAAACCACTTTTAAAAATTAGTAAGCCTTGGTTTCAAGTGATCATAACTTCCCCATTTTGTTATTGGACGTTTATTTTTTCCTTCAATAGACTTTATTTTAGTTTGTTGTGGCCAATGAGTACTGATAGCCTATACTATACGAGAAGCATTTCAATGGCGCTATACATTATCTGCCATAAAAAGTACTAGTATGATTGAACAACTTGCCTAAAACAAAAACACAATAGGGTTGAAGTGTTGAACAACTTAGCCGTAAAATTATATATTTATAATTTTTTCAAAGGATTCTTTTGGAAAGAGCTGACACTTATTATCCTTACTCTCTAAACCATTCCTGACCATGAAAAAAACATAAAATAATTATAATAAGTCACAATAATATTAATGTAGATTTCATTAATTTTATTTTTATGTTTTTTATTTCTTTTTAATGTAACATTGTCATATGTTACTTGTCGATACTAAGAAGATCCAAATCTAATAAAAGTATAATCTGAAGGATGAATGGTTACTTTTATTCTTAAAAATATAAAATGATGGTAATTTAGTTTATAAAAAACCAAAAAAAAAAAATTAATATCTGAATTGTAAAAACTACGATAAATACGTTGACATGTATTATTAAGTGTGAATATTTTATTCCGGTTACATATATCATTTTTTATATATCATTACTTCAAATTTTGTAATTGGATAGTCGAAAGTTCAACTGGTCTATTCAAATGTTTTACATCAATTTTGAGTGATTTAGACTGTAGCCTAACATGAATTTGATTTTAATAGTAAACCAAAATGACTGGTATTTCCTATAATAAATGCGAGTTATGTGTGGATTATAACTTGACAAATAAACTAAAAGTTTGTTGACAAAATAAACTTTAAAAGTCTAAAACACTGAAAATTTAAACTTTAATTATAAAATTATATAGTGACAAATGCTTAATGCTATCATTTCTGAGCCAACTATTCTAATAATAATAATACTAATAATAATAGAGAATCATATATACTCACAGAGACACAGTAACAATGAAAATCATGCACGCATGCAATTAATGAACTCGCACAAATAATGACAACAAAATTTAAAACGTGACTTCAAATGTCTGGCATATATTATATGCTACGAAACATTTTATCACTTCAATGCATACCTTGATGAGTTATTGACAAATGACAATAACGTATGGTTCAAAAGAAGTACCTCGAAGGAGCTGAAAATTTTCATTCACAAGCCAAAAGGCCATATGATAATTGATGAGTTTAGACCAAACAACTGAAATAATGCCACAGCCTCATGTTATTACGCATAGCCCCACATGAAGCTTTCCTTTGATGAAGTGGATGGCTTCACTCCACAAAACCCAAATTCAAACATAAATTATGGAGGGATATTTTCTCAACTCAACAATGCTGGCAAAGGACAGATTAAGATCAATATCCCTCAACTTATTAATGCTGGCACAGGACAGATTAAGATCTTCTCATTTAGTTTGGATTATGTTAGGAGAGACAGATCGAGACAAAACAATTACAATACATTTTTACTTCGGGTTTATAGGCCTTAGGTACTAAGGTTCGAACTAAATTCTTATACTGTTAAATCAATTAAAAATCAGCTTTGATGTAATTTTTAAAATAATTATTATAATGTAAGTAAACTTATTATATATAATAGTTTGTGATTCAATAATATATAAACTGTTTTTTCTTTTATTTTCTTTATCTTTCTTTTCTATGGCATGTCATTGTCATATTATTTGTTAACAAGAGAGAATTCAAATCCACACAAATACTATATACAACACGTCATGAACCATACCATATTGTTATCATCTTTCTCTATAGCATGTGAAAATCACACCTGGGTGGACCCTCTATGACTATAAGCAGGGACCAGAATACACAGTGTTGTATCCAATCCAAACAGTTTAAGAGAAACTAGTGGTGCTGTATATAAGAAAGGAAAACTATATCATATCACCCTCAAGATCTATCTTGGTTTCCTGTATATTATCCAACGACTTGGAAATATAGCAATGCTACTTAAATAACATCTCTGTCCATTCTGTTTGAAGTTGTGTCACGACAAACAGTTTTTTAACTTGATTGTTGTGTTATAACTTATATATGAACCATAAATTTTCAGTGGTCAGAATGATTCTAGCACTAAAGACACACCATGTAGTTGTCAAAAAGATTTGTTACAAGCGGAGTGCTAATACGTTCTTTTTAACAATATATATCCATGATTAAAATTTATTCAAAACTACAAAATTATGAATGTAATTTATTAAGTAAGACATAAGACTCACAATTTTGTTATTTACGATAAATTTCAATTAATAATAAAAAAGTGTGTTATAAACAAAATTATTTGGTAGTATAAGATTATCAAGTATCCATGATCTTGACTAATCTTTACATAAAAACTTATTCAAGTTTTACAATTTACCAAAAAAATTAAAAAAAACATAATTATGTGTCATTCATAAATTATTCAAGACTCTGATGGTATCAGGCCATCTAATAATTTCTCGTTACAAAGTGTGTTGTTAATACTTCTTTTTATTACAATACCAATTTTTTTTAATGGCAGTGACGATCGAGCAAATAAATTGGAAACAAACAAACGAACAAATTAAGAAACTAGCTATGATGGACATACAAAGGGTAAAGGTGTTGGAATTGCAAGACAGTGTGAAATGAAGGGAAAAAAGAGTTGAGCTTTTACTGCAGTAATGGGAAATTCATACTGAAACAGGTAGAACAACATGCTTCCAGAATGGAGAAATGCAAATAACACAATAATTTATCATTTAGGAATTTTTCAAAGCAAAAGCACACATGGATAAAAGCAATTTAGTTCCTCTTAGAGAAAGTGTGCAAATTAAGAAAGTAGAGATATATTTAGTTACCCTTAATTTAAAGTGAATTAAACTTATGCAGCACTTTAATTCAAATCCAAAAAGGTAGACGCATTGTTAATCTCTCACTTTACACATCTTACTTTTAATTTTTACCAACCCGAAATAAAAGCATTCAGAATTTTAACATAGATACCATAAAATCCAGATTGTATACATTCAAATATGTATTGACAAATTATTAAACAAGCTTGAGTATCACAATCACTACATAGGAAGACTTGACTTTTCTAATGACGTATAGACACATAATTAGATAATATTAAAAACTTAACACTCATAATGTATAGAATTTGTACTCTTCCTCTCCCTCATTGTGTTGTTATATATATGGCAATCTTCTGCAGCAAGTACACCACAAATCTGTTAGAACGTTGTTTCCATAAGAATCTGAAAGAAAGGTTTGCTGGCCAGCCACTGTTGAAGATTTGCATGGCATATATGGAAGTGCATATATATGTGCTCTCCAGGAATTTCTCTGCATTGTCAAAAACCAAGGGTCCATACTCCAAAACCATTCTCTTGCACTGCAAACAATTTGGAAGTTAAATAAAAAAATCAAAATCAAAATGGGATTAGGAAGATTATGTTATTGTGCACTTTCTACACAACACTACATATTGCCCTTCATAATGTACAATAACATATAGGCAATCCAGATCCTATAATAACTATCCTTGATTCAGAAAATCCTTCCTCCCAGTATCAGAAGATAATTGTTGGGAGTTTGTTTCTGTAGGAGGTGCAATGAGCATCCAAAAAAAATTCACACTAGAGTCAGTTATTGATGTTAAGGAAGCTGCCAAGTGACCCAAGTCCATGAAATTATAATTGCAAGGAAATTACCGTGGTTCCAAGCATGATAGTTTCCAATTTGGTCAATAGGATAAAATTTGAAATTCGAAACTTCATATGACTGAATATGAATTAAGGAGAATGGACGAATTTGCCAGATTTTTCTCACCTTATTTGCATACTTCTCCACTGAATTGCACACCTTCAGTGATGTCTCAATTATCTCTAGCTGACATTTGAAAATAAATGGTTAGAGATATATTCAACAAAAGATAATCTAAACCAAGCAGGGGAGTAGTAGGTTTACAATATTGGAGGGGTCAAAGCAAAAATAGTAGAGGACTTTTAATTTCAAAGTTTTGTAGTAACAGTGTAGAACCAGAAACTATAGAGAAAGTTTGCCCATATCGGGAAAGATGCAGTACAATATCACACCACAGTGCCACACTTCATTGGAGTAACAGAAAGATGAAATTACTTACCTTAGTGTCACTATCTTTCAACTTAACCAATAGAGTTGAAACAGTATCTTTGCAAAACCCACTGGTATCTTCTTGAACTTGCAAGGAAATATATGTAATGAGCTGACAGAGATTGACCTTGTGGCAGAATTCTCCAGGCTGAATTGTAACTATTTCTAAGAAGAAAAGAGGAGCATAGTAGTCCACCAAAGTAATGCACTGTGCAATACAGAAGAAACAGATGAATCCATACAGGATCTCATAAATTGTGATTCATTCAGTTATGCTTCCTTTGAAATCTAAAATGTGTTGATGGTTGTTTGACCAGGTGAACTTTCACAGGTTTCACCAAGTTAGTTCATTGGACATCAAAACTGGGCTTGGTTAATCTTTATACGACAAGTTATTATAAGTTTCATATAGACCATCATGCATTGAGATTGAAGAGGGTGCCAAGAATGCTGTTTAAACATTAGAGAGCATAGTAGGAAATTAAAGTTGATTTTTACAACATCTGAGAACAATTACAGCATCTAAACCAGAACACTAAGAGATCCAGAAAATGACCAACCTTCTGCTTAAAAGAGGAAGTTTGGTGACAAGTGTTGTGCAGGATGTCAATGATCTCTTGCTGGGTCTTGTTTTCATTTAGATAATCAAGTACCTTGGTAGAATATTCTTCACAAAGTGCACACGCATCTGGTTTTCTGCTTAGTTCTGCAATTTGAAGATAGGTCAACAAGATATTTACACCACATTTGCATTTCAAACTATATTCAACAGAAAATTATTCAAAGTTTCAATGATATGCACATGATGTTCAATCAACCCACATTTGCATCAGTAGACTAATGAAAAGTATAAAGCCTTTCAAATTGACTAGTATTTTTGACAAATTGGCACCATTAGTATTAAACTTAAGAAGAGTGTTTAGGTTAAAATTCTTCACTTCATCCTTCACCTACACTATAGCATGTCATCTAAGAAAAAAGGTTTATGATAAAATTGAAACTCATTAAGTTTACATGGTTGAACTATAATACCATTACTTCAATACTCCATCCCATTCTCTTGTAACTTATCTCACCTCAACAATTTCAAACTATAAACTTTTCAACCACCCTCAATTTTAATCTGATCTTACTTTTGACAATTGACTAGTTGTCACTGCCGACATTTTTCTAAGAGTTGGTGGGTATAATCTATGCATAACCAACCTGCCACTCCTCAAAATTTTCACGTTCACCAAAACAGACTAAAAATGGGGGACTGAAAATGTCATGTACATTACATGCTTCTTCCACTCTATTGACTTCCTAAGCAGGATAGTAAAAATCAAAGAAATACAAAAATGAAATTAGTGAATGCTGCTATCAGAAGTGTCAGAGTTTGCTGTATTACTGCTTAATAGATCAGGGTTACCCAGTTCTCTTGCATCACAAGTCCATGCAGCACCCAATACAACAAGAAACAAGAGTCCCATTCTCCCTTCCATGGTTCCTAAAACAAAACATTTTTTTAGCATGACAACTTCCATCAGGGAAAATATAGAATTTAATTAAAATTTCAGGGCTATGATATTCCAATTTCCCAACATTTATCAAAGGAAATAAGAATTGTCTGAAGGGCATTAATCAAATATGATTTACTCAGACACAAAGACGAACACACAGAAGCAGAGATATATACTCAAACACCGTATATTTTTATGATGTCAAACTCTTAAATCACCTAATGGACTTCAAAAGTTACATGGCACAATTCTTAATTGAGTTGATATAATCAAACCAAAAAACTTGCAACTCAGTTCATGCTCCCCCTAGAAAAGAAAATCTGGTTTAGAAAATTATGTCAGCAATGATAAACCATTAAACCATTGATCAAAAGTGAAAAGAACCAGAAAAAACAGAATATGGCTGAAGTGCTGAACCATGATGTCTTCCAACACAGATTATAGAAACTGAAGTAGTAGCAACTAGCAAGGCCAATTAAGATAACAACATGCAATAGTTGAATGCATCACATGATATGGGGAAGAAAAAAAAGACCAGTGAGATAAAATTTAATTTTGAGGATTAGTGGGTGGCAAGTAAAGAGAAAAAAAAATGCTATTTTTCTGAGTGGTTTTCATTGGAAGCAACATAAACAAGGAATGAAGAGAAGAAAGACTATCACTTTATTTTATTTTTCTTGAAAAGAAATGATGAGAAGAATGGAAACGAGGTGGCAGTGATTCCTTGCTGGAACTTGGGAGTGTCGTGTTGGTTGGTG
Source organism: Glycine latifolia (assembly GCA_013407115.1). NCBI lineage: Eukaryota > Viridiplantae > Streptophyta > Magnoliopsida > Fabales > Fabaceae > Glycine > Glycine latifolia. The sequence goes on from CM023949.1 coordinate 35,715,960, forward strand.
CAAGGAATGGTTCAGAATCAAGGAGGGTCGGTCTAGCTTTGTTCAATGTACAAATCAAGATGCTTAATCTGTGAGGTTATCTCTCCCAAAAGTAAAAGCTGATAAAGACTTTAACGAGATAACCGAAAAAGTGAGAAGAAACACCATCAATATTATTCTTAACCCTTAAGCAATAAAAGAACATTTTTTTCCCCACTTTCTATTTTTCAATTTGAATAAACAATATATGCCTCGAAATTGATTAAATCATTTACTTTACTTTTCTTGAAAATTATTATAAAAATTATTTATTAAATTTTTTAAATTTATTAACAATGTATTATAGTTTTGTTTAGCGATGAGAGTGCAGCAGTTCTTTTGTTTTTTCTTCGCTTTTGAGAGAAAGTAAAAAAGAAATTGTTTTCTTTTCTTGTTCGATTTACAACAATGAAAAGAATTTAATTTCTCTAAAATGATAAAGTGTGTAAATTAAAAATTAAAGACATATATTTATCCTTAATTTAAAAATAGTTAAATTTATGATGTACTTTAAATTTATCTCTAGACTCCAGGAATTTCTCTGCATGGTCAAGAACCAAGGGTCCATACTCGAAAACCATCCTCTTGCACTGCAGACAATCTGGAAGATTAATGAAAATTCCAAGTGAATTGATGGGGAAAAAAAATATTGGATTAGGAAAATTATTTTATTGTGCACTTTCTATACAACACTGCAAAATTTCTTTGTTGTTCATGCATATTTGCTATTGCCTAGTTCATGAAGTACAATAAAATGAATACTATAATGACTATCCTTGATTCAGAAAATCCTCCTCTGAGGATCTGAAGATAATTGTTGTAGAGTTTGTTTCTCTGGAAAAGGTGCAATGAGCATACAAAAAGAAAACAAAATTGAAATCAGACAAATTAATAATAACTTAATGTTGAAATGCTTAGTTTTCCCGTGAAATACATGATTTTAAGAAAGATGGAGTAATTTCTCCCGTCTACTTCTAAACATAAGATCATGATAAAGTTGTTGATGTCTTCACTGACCCATTGTCAATCAAATTACAATGTTCGAATTTCTGAGATCAAAACTTGGTGAGTTTAGGACATTTGATGTAAAGTCAAACTGTTGCTAAGTCAAATGTTCTAAATATCTACTGTTGTTTGGTGATAGGTTATTTTTCATTTGCTCTTCAGTTTATGATTGTGGATTATTTTTTAGGTCAAGATTTTAGTGGGTGGTCATTAGGTTTTACAATTATTTGCTAAGTTTGAACAGGCGTGTAATGTTATCAATGAGAGAGTACAGTAGTTTATCTTTCGTCTTTCTTTGCCAAAGTAAAAAAAAAGTTTTCTTTTATTGTTCAATTTCACAACAATCAAAGGAATTTAGTTTCTCTAAAATGATAAAGTGTGTGAATTAAAAAGTAAAGATATACATTTATCCTTTATTTAAAATGAATTAAACTTATGGTTTACTTTAATTTAAATCAATGATGGAGAAGTTATAAGATGGTAAAAAGAAAAGAAAGGAAGGAAAATATTGTAAGTTTGATTCTCTGCTAATGAAAAATTAATAATTAACAATTAACATTGTTGATAAAAAAAATTAAATCAGAGGTGATCATGTCCTTATTTTATCACTTTAATCTTCACAATTTATATTTGGCAACCCCATGATAAAAGTATTCAGAATGTTAACATCCAATTATGAATTGTCAAATAATTAAACAAGCATGAGTATCACCGCCACTGCGTAGAAAGTTTCAACTTTTTTAATGGTGTGCTGACACATAATTAGAAACTTAGATAGTAATAAAAATTTTACACTGATAATATATTTAATTTGTACTCTGCCTCCCCCTTATTACATTCAATATATGGCAATCTTTTTCAGCCAACAAGTGAAGCATAAATCTGGTAGAGCTTTGTTTCTATTATTAAGAGACTGAAAGAAAGGCTTGCTGTCCAGCTACATCTGAAGATCTGCAGGCATGTATTATAGTGCATATATCTGTCGTCTCTAGGATTTTCTCTCCATGGTCAAAAATCAAGGGTCCATACTCGAGAACCATTCTCTTGCACTGCAACAAAAATTTGGAACATAAATGAAAAATCAAAGTCAAAATGGGATTAGGAAAATTTTGTTCTTGTGAATTTCTACACAATACTGTGTTGTTTTTATGTATAACATCAGATATAAAGTGTAGTGGGTAAAGAAAAACAAAGAGAAAATTGTAAATGCAGGAGGCTTATCTTAGTCATATGTGAAGCAACGTATTTATAAAACATGCAAAACAGAACTGCTAACAGATCATGCCTAAAAAAATCGGAACAGAATAGAATCATCCTATCAATTAACCTGAATTTTATTTTCCTAAGAAATAGCATAAAATCTTATCTTCTGTAGTTTGAGTTTGTTACACTTCCAACAGTCACATCTTCAACACTCCTCCTTGACTTTGGAAATGCAAACTCCGAGCTTTTCTCTCAAGTATTCAAATCTAGCTTTTGAAAGTGCCTTGGTCAGAATGTCAGCACTTTGATTCTCTGTTTTGCAGTACAATAGCTTTACTTCTCCTTCCCTCTGAACTTCTCTTAGAAGAAACAGCTTTATCTTGAAATGTTTTGTTTTTCCATGAAAAACCGGATCATTGGCAATTGAAATTGCAGCCTGGTTGTCCACAAAAATCTGTGTATTTTCTTCTTGTTCCATATGCAAATCTGTCATGATTTTCCTGATCTAGCCTGATTCACTGCAGCAACAGCAGCTACATACTCTGCTCCTGCAGTTGACTGTGCTATAACATCTTGTTTTTTAGAGCACCAGGAAAAAACTCCCGAACCAAAAGAAAAAAAGTAACCAGATGTGCTTCTCATGTCATCAACACAACCTGCCCAGTCACTATCAGAGTATCCATGAAGCTTAAACTTATGAGAATGAGAATACATCATACCATAGTCTAAAGTGCCTTTAATATATCTAACAACACGTTTGGCAGCTTGAAAATGTACTTCACTAGCACAATGCATGAACCTTGAAAGCATACTTACTGCAAACAAAATATCAGGTCTGGTTGCAGTAAGATACATTAAGCGACCAATCAGACTTCTGTAATGCTTTTCATCTACTTTATCAGCTCCATCATCCTTGCTAAACTTCTCCTTTTGGTTCATTGGAGATGTAGTGATTTTGCATTCCTCCATATGAAACTTCTTTAGTATTTCCCTTGCATACTTCTTTTGGCAAATGAAGATTCTACTATGATATTGTTTTACCTCCATTCCCAAAAAGAAACTCATCAAGAGGTCTTCCATTTCAAACACTTTGAGCATTTCAGCTTTAAACTCCTATGAGTTTGTCATCACTTCCTGTCACAAGCAAATCATCAACATAGACAACAACAATGACTAAATTTGCATCAACATACTTCATATATAATGCTGCTTCACTTGGACTTTTGACAAATCCAAGATTTTGAAGATGATCATTTATCCTGTTGTACCAGGCCCTCGGAGCCTGTTTAAGACCATATAAGGTCTTTTGCAACTTGTAAACTTTCTCCTCATCTCCTTTGATTTGAATCCCCTTAGGTTGGTCTACATAAATCTCCTCCTGGAAGTAACCATTTAGAAAACCAGATTTTACATCTAAATGGTAAACTTTCCACCCTTTATGTGCAATTAAGGCAAGTAGCATTCTGATTGTATCGAGGCGTGCAACTGGAGCAAATGTTTCTGAAAAATCAACTCCAAACACTTGAGCATAGCCTTTCACCACTAGCCTAGCCTTGTGTTTGTTTATAGAACCATCTGAATTGAGTTTGGTTCTATAAACCCATTTGACACCTATAGGTTGCTTGTGTTGAGGTCTGTCCACTAGCTCCCAAGTGTCATTTTTTCAATCATCTCCAACTCTTCCTTCAGCATTTATACACTTGTCATCCTTCTCAGCTTCCTCAAATTCTACAGGTTCTAAGACAACCGCATTACACCTTTGATAGATCTCAGATAAAGGTCTTGTACCTCTGACAGGGATGTCATCTACATCATTATCATAGAATTGTGGGGTTTCTGGCAGCTGCTTGCTTATTGGCTCCACCCAACTCCATTGTTGATCTTCCATGAACTTGACATCTCTACTCACAAGATTTTTTCCTTTTTGTGGTTGAAAAATTCTGTAAGCTTTGGAAGTGTCGTTGTATCCAATGAAAACTCTAGGTGATGCCTTCTTATCAAGTTTGTCTCTTTTAACTTATGGAACATAAGAGAAACAAACACAACCAAAGATTTTTAGATTTTATAAGTATGGTTTGTACCCAAGCCATCCTTCAAATGAGGCTTTTTAATACAGTAGTGTTTGTAGCCTCTTCCCCTAACTTCTTTGGCAACTCCTTTTCATGAAGCATACACCTTGTTATCTCCTGATGCTTCTATTTTTTCTCTCACTTACACCATTCTGTTGTGGAGTGTAAGGCACAGTGAGTTGGTGCTCCATGCCAGCTTCTTCACAAAATTATATTACTACCCATGGTCAGACCTTATTATTTGCAACCTTCAACCACTTTGATTCTCCACCAATGCTTTATATTTGCAAAAAATACTAGCAACCTCAGCCTTGGATGAAAAGCACCTTGTACTGCCTCCTCCTGTCTCATCATTCTTCTTTGCTCTTTAGCCTGTAAAGCATTTACCAATTCTCCCAAGGTGATGGTTGACAGATCTTTTGAGTCCTCCAACGTTGATATCTTTGATTCATACTTTTCAGGTACAACCTGAATTTTTTGCACTATTCTTTCATCAGAAAAGTCCTTCCCAAGAAGCCGCACTTTATTTGCTATGCTTAACAGTCGGTCAACATAGGCTTTAATTGTTTCTATCTCCTTCATCCTCTGCATCTCGAATTCTCTACCCAAGTTTAGCACTTTCATGCCTATGGTTCTTTCACAACCATAATATTCTTTTTTGAGATAATCCAAATCTCTTTAGCAAATTTGAAATTCAAATTTTTTTGTAAAAATAATTTTTGACACGGTAGAAAAAAGGCAATTTCTAGCCTTAGCCTTCTTTGTCTTCCTCTCCTTATGATTCTTCATCTGAGCCACCGTGGATTTGAAGGAAATTCAGGAACATCATAATTTTCTTCTACTGCCTCCCAAAGATCCAATGATTCAAGATGATTTAATCATCTTTGCAGCCCATAACTCATACTCCTCACCATCAAAAATTAGTGGTGGACCCGTTGTGTATGTCTCTCCCTCCATTAGTGTTTCTCTCAACTCACAGATCCCTCAAAGATAAGAGCTCTAGATAACAATCTGTTGTTTTTATGTATAACAACAGATATAAAGTGTAGCGGGTAAAGAAAAACAGAGGAAATTGTAAATGCAGAAGGCTTATCTTATTCATATGTGAAGCAACTTATTTATAAAACATATGCAAAACAGAACTGCTAACAGATAAATAAATCACTAACAGATCATGCCTAAAAAATAGGAATAGAATACAATCATCCTATCAATTAACATGAATTTTATTTTCCTAAACAAATAGCATAAAATATGATCTTCTGCAGTTTGAGTTTGTTACACTTCCAACAGTCACATCTTCAGCATACTGCAAAATTCTTAGTTGTGAATGCATATTGGCCTAGTTGCCAATAAGTCGTTTATCCGAGTGGTATTGGACTCGGTCCCCTCAAGTAAGTCTTGGATTCTAGCTTTATTGAAGGAAAAAACGTGATTGAGAGGGGAGCATCCCACTAAAAGTGGTCAATCAGTTTCTTCGATGAAAATTAGTCATCGGCAAAACTGATAGATACTCCGTACTAATAACATGATAAACAAATATATTTATATATATATTGGCCTAGTTCATCTTGTACAATAAAATAGGCTATCCAGATTCTATAATGACCATCCTTGATTCTGAAAATAATTTTTGGAGTTTGTTTGTTTCTTAAGGAGGTATGAGCATACAGAAAAAAAAAATCCACTACAGTATATTATTGATGGTAAGGAGCCGACCAAGTCCATGAAATTATCATTGCAAGGAAATTTCTGGGGTTCCAAGCATGATAATTTATAATTTGGTCAATAGGATAAAAGTTAAAAAAAGGAAACTTCATATGATTGAGTACTAATCGAGGAAAATGGAGGAATTTATTAGATTTTTCTTACCTTATTTGCATACTTCTCCACTGAATTGCACACCTTTAGTAACGTCTCAATTATCTCTAGCTGACATTTTAAAATAAATGGTTAGCAGTTTATTCAACAAAAGATAATCTAAACCAAGCAGGGGTAGTACTAGGATTACGATATTGGAGTGGTCAAAGTAAGATTGTGTTTTAAGAGAACAAAGATGGTAGAAATGTACATATTACATATATTTTTCCTTTTTTTCCACTCAGATATATATATATATACACATATATATATACACACACACACATATATATAATCTGAAATATTGTGTATATACATCCATATGCTCCTACCCCTGGACATTATAACAAGATTTCTTTTTTATTTGGCTGAAACCATAAAAGAAAGTCTAGTTTGTAATCAAAATCTCCATACAATCATTTTAAAACTGTGGAAGTAATTCAAGTATGCAACAACCATCAAAGTTTTGTGGCAGATGAAAGCCGTGTAGAAGTAAAAACTTTAGAAAAAGTTTCCTCACATGAGGACAGATGAAGTAAAATTTCACCTCACAGTGCAACTGATAGGAATAGAAGATGGGGAAGTGGGTATTCTAGGAAAGCTATTAATTAGTAAGACAGTTAGTATTACTAATAGTTAGTTATAACTAACTGTTAGTTAGCAGTTAGAGGAGACATTATAAATAGGTTGTTAGGGAGTCTGCAGAAAGGTGGTGAATGAATTGTAGGAGGTTAGTGATTCCTCGAAAATCACTGGTTCTTGAATGAGGAGTTGGAAGCTCCCATTCAATAAAACTACTCTGTCTTTATCTCTTTGCTGGTCCAGTTTCTGTCATTGGTATAACTAACTATTAGTTATTCTAACTGTCTAACTAACAGCTTTCCTAGAGTACCCACTTCCCCATCTTCTATTCCTATCAGCACCACTTCATTGGAGTAGCAGAAACATGAAATTATTTACCTTAGTATCACTCTCCTTCAACTTTTCCAATAGAGTTGAAACAGTATCTTGGCAAAACTCACAGCTATCTTCTTGAACTTTCAAGGCAATATATGCAATGTTCTGACAGAGATTGACCTTGTGGCAGAATTCTCCAGGCTGAATTATAGCTACTTCAGAGAAGAAAAGAGGAACATAATAGTCCACCAAAGCAACGCACTGTTCAATATAGAAGAAACAGATGAGTTCATTGAGAATGAAGAGAATTCTGTATGTTGATTAAACATTAGAGACAATAGTGGGAAATTAAAACTTTATTTTCACAACAACGTAGAACAACTAGAGTATCTAACCAAAACACACGAGATCCAAAAGGATGACCAACCTTCTGCTTGAAAGAGGGAAGCTGGTGGCAAGTGTTGTGCAGGATATTAATGATCTCTGTCTCGGTCTTGTTTTCATGTAGATAATCAAGTGCCTTGGTAATATATTCCTCACAAAGTGCACACACATCCGGTTTTATGCTTAGCTCTACAATTTGAAGATAGTTCAACAAAATTACGTATGTCACATTTGTATTTTCAACTATATTTAACAGAAAATCATTCAAAGCAAAGTTCCAAAGATTTGAACAAAATGTCATCATTGATTAAAAAATAAAAGCCTTTGATAAAATTGAAAATTATTAGTCATGCTTAGAAGAAGAAATGACATATTAATGTTAGACCAGGTGCTTCAATCCCATCAAGGGAAGAGCCTCTGGAAAATGGTCAGAGCAATTCAATCAACAGTGTCTGATTTGTGATTATCCCACAAAATTGGTAAACCTCAATAATTCCAAAATCCAAACTATAAACTTTTCAAACCACCCTTTATTTTTAGTCTGATCTTTTGACAATTGACTAGTTGTCAATACCTTCATTTTTTAATTGTTCATAGGTAAAATCTATGCATAAATAACCTGCCACTCCTTAAATTTTTCACATTCACCAAAACATATTAATAAATGGGGGTCTGAAATTTTAAAATATCAAGTACAATACATGCCTCTACTCTACAGGCTTCCTAAGCAGGATAATAAAAAGCAAAGAAAGGCAAGAATGAAATTAGTGAGCAATGTTACCGGAAGTGCCAGAGTTAGCCAGATCCCTTGCATCACATGCCAATGCCCAAGCAGCACCTAATACAACAAGAAACAAGAGTCCCGTTCTCCCTTCCATGGTATCTATACCAAAATAATTCTTTTTAATGACAACTTCCATCACGAAAAAAAGATAGAAATTAATCAAAATTTCAGGGCTATTAGAAACCACCAAAGATAAAGATCTGACATTCCAAACATTTATTAAATGAAATAAGAATTGATTGAAGGGCATATCAAAATATGATGCCATTTTGATAGAACAACATCATCAATTAAATATAATTTACTCAGACACACGTAAACATATATACCATATTGGTTTTTAGCACAAAGTTGGACACAGAAGCCAAAAAAAGGCATATCCAGAGTTAAGACCATTCATTTTTATGATCTCAAACTCTTAGATCACCTTATGTACTTCAAAAGTAACATGGCGCAACTGAGCTGATATAATCAAGCCAAAAAAACATGCAATTCAGTTAATGCTCCCCCCAGAAATGAAAATCCCAATTGAGAATGATTTTGTCAGCAATGGTAAATCATAAACCAACGATGCAAACTGAAAAAGAACCAGAAAAAGAAAAAAAAAATCTGGCTGAACCATGATGTCATCCAATACAGAGCCTTAATTGATTTGATTTAATCAAGCAATGAAAAAACATGTAATTCAGTTCATGCTCCCCCAGAAAAGAAAATCCCAGTTGAGAATAACTTTGTCAGCAATAACCAACGATCAAAACTGAAAAAGAACCAGAAAAAACAGAATCTGGCAGAACCATGATGTCATCCAACACAGATAATAGAAATTAGCAAGACCAGTTAACATAACAAGCTAACAACAAACAATAGTTGAATAGATGACATGATCAGATGAAAAAAAAGAAGTTGCTGGAAATGATAAATTTTGAGGATTGGTGGGTGGCAAGCAAAGAGAAAAAGGAACACTACTTTTCTGAGTGGCTTTCCATGGAAGCAAAGCAAGCAAGGAATGAAGAGAAGATAGAATACCTTTTTGTGGAAAAAGAAGTGTGATGAGAAGAAGAATTGAAGATAATGGAAACAAGGTGGTAGTGAAGTGAATCCTCGTAGGAACTTATAGTGTCGTGTTAGTTGTTGAAAAACTGAAATATGGTTGGTTTGCTATCTTCACTATTGGTTGGTACTTTTGAGTTTCTTGAAACTTGAGAAAGGCTTCAGTGTGGGGAGCCTCATGGAGAGGATTGTGTGCCTCACACTTTATCATTACGTGGCAGAATCAGGGATGGGGTCTAGCTTTGGTGAACAAAGCCAACGACCCTTAATATGTGATGTTCACATTCCAAAAGAAAAATAAAAAATATCTCAAACACTTTAACCATTCTTTTTGTATTATTAACGAAACTTTGGATGAGTTGAATTTGAAACTTATATACGATTCAAAGAACACTTATATAAGTATTCACATATTATTTACCAATAAAAGTTTCATTTTTTAGGATATGATTTAATTTCGTTGATTGCCAAGATTACCATGTTTATCTTTATTGGTTCAAAGACTACAGAACCGAAAAGGTGAAAAGGAAATTCATTAGTCTCAACTCTTACGCAATCTCTGGTGTTCCGTTTTACTTTGATATTTTCTATAATTTTAAAAATGCATATTCTATCTTTTTGGAAAATAGAAAATTCATACGGTCACAGTTGTACATTTAATATTTAATATGTTGATGTATTCGATTAGTGAATAACTGAATATTGCAAACTAGGGTAATTCACTAATTCGAAACAAATAAAGAACCATTCAATATAATATAATGATTATATTTGGTAAGGCATAAGTTTTTAGTTTTTTTAATAGCTTGAAAAATTTATTTAATTGTTTGGTTATTAATTTTTTAATAATTTTTAATAATTTCTAACGTTTTTTAAAATATTTAATATTTTTTAAAACATATATTTCTAATTTTTTATATTTTCTTTCACTTTTATCAGGCATATTTATTTATTTTCTTTGTTATTTTTGTTAAATAAATCATGTATTATTAGTTTATATTTTCAACTATTTCATCTTCCAATTACCAATTAACTTTTCAATTTAAAATTAATTTTTCAATTAATTTCGCCACAGATAGCCAATGTCGATGGAAAAATCCATAGGAAACGCATGAAAAAACACTGAATGGAATTAAGATAACATATATTATTAAAGCTTAAAAGGTAGTAATTTGTTTTATACTATATAGAGAAGAAAGAACAAATTTATGTACTTTTATGGCATAAGTTTAAACATATTTTAGTACGGAAAGCAAAAAATATGAAAAGAAGTTAATCATATATTTACTAAAATTAATAAAATATGTTTTTATAATTATTTTAATACTACTGGTCAAAATACAAAAAATTAATTTATACGTTGTAATTATAAATTAGTATACTATCAATACATTTGTAATTACTCTAGATATATGACTTTTAAAATATATAATTAAATAATAGTGCTCAAAATTTACCCTATTAGTATATTTTAATTAAATTTTAGTAAATAAATAGTAGTAATTAATAAAATAACATGGTAAGAAAAATTATAATTATTCTCCAATGAAAGGAAACATCACGAAATCCGACAGAAATATTAAACTTGAGAAATCTACCAAAGCCGGTCCTTTTTATGCAAAACACCCTTCTCATTTACGCATGCCAAATTGGTGGAAGTTTTTCATGCTTTTATAAAATTTAAATTTTGGATAATGGTTCCACTTGCTCATCCATGTTTGGATTAGAGGAAAAAATCGAGGGAGAGGGAAATTTGTATTTTATTTTATTAAAGAGAAAAAAAACTTAAGTTTTACATACGATAGTTTAATATTTTCTTTTTTTAGTTTTTAATTCAATATAAAAAAAATCATCTTTTTTTAAAGAAAAATCTCTCTTTTTTCTTTAACAAAAGGTTTAAATTGTATTCGGTATCGATGAAAGTGTAAACCTGTGAGGCGCAACAAAAGTGAGCGGAAAATGAAAGTGTCTCCTGTTCTGTACTTCTGTGTAGATGAACTGAAAGCATTAGTGAAAGTTATCCAATAAATATACAAACATTAAAATTTCTATAAATTATTCACAATTATGTATTTTTCAAAATGGTCTAAGAAAATATAATAAAGAATATATTTACATAAAAGATAAATTAAACACTTTTTTAAAAGACAAAAAATTACTAAAGACAATTATCAATGTCACATGTCACCGAGAGTCCCTCATAAATTTATTATAAAAATTGATATTTACATTAAACATATTTTTATAAAAAAAAACTATATTAGTTACCTTCCGAATAACTACTAAATTAAAATAAATTATGTTATTCACTAAATTATCTTTTATGACAATAGTAATCACTAATCATTAAAAAAATTGCTTTCATATGGTAAAAAAATAGAAGAAAAATGTTTTGTCGTTGTAAAAGTTACAACTTTAAAAGTAAATTATGATGGACCTTTGGTTGAATTTGATATCTAATTTTTTATCCTAAAGATTACACAGCACGTGTGTGTCTGGACTCTTGCACTTGAGATTTGCAACATTAGAACCTCTCAAACAATGGTAAGAAAAATAGGAATGATGATGATAGAAAGATATAACATTTGTTTATGTATTTCAAAATCTAAGTTATCAATCTCTTGAAAAAGTTAATAAATAGTGTTTGTAAGTTTGACCAATTGCCCATCAAAAAAAAAGTTTGACCCATTGAAAAGTTAAGAAATGATATTTTAAATATATATATATATATATATAATATTAATAAAGTCATATGTATAACTTTTGAAATAATAACATATTAACTATTAGAACAAAAATAAATGATACTCAACTATTTTATCTAAAAATATAATTATCTAAAATAAAATTACATATCCCAATTTAAAGAGGTTGTTTTCCTATTCGAATTAATGACCAACAAGTTATCAAAATACAATTTTCCGCCAGGGTTCGTCCTAAAAAAATATCTATACAATAAAAATTATAAAAGAATAGAATGTTTTGTTATAAAGTTAAAAAAATAACATTTAAGTAACATAATTAACCTACTAAATAATAATAATTACGATATTATATTATATTATATATATATATTTAAAAAATTGTAAAAAGTGATGGGCAATCCCCCAATATTGCAACTCCATGCAAAAGTCAAGATTAAATTTTAGACCTTAGTTAAAAAATTCAGTATCAACAACTTTTGGTCAATGCCACAATAATTAATATAGTTTATTAAATAAATGAAAATTAAAAATAATTAAAGAGAAATTATCAAAAATATCTCTAGTTTGGGTGGAAAAAAAATGTGCCAAAATCTTTTTTATTATTTTATAAAAGATTCATTATTGTCGTATATGATTTTTTTTCAGTACAATATTGTTCACTTTGTTTGATGCAATATATCTTTGTTAAAACTTATTCAACATGCTTTTACAATTTATTTGTTTACTGTATACTCTTTTTAGAAGATATTTTTTAATTTTTTATCGTATTAATTATGATTATTAAATATAATTTCTAATTTAAATAGCTATGTTATATTTACACTCAATATAGTTTGGGAGAAAAATCTCAGTATTATTGTAACACTAGGCATGTCATCGTCTTTCATTTCGTTTTCAATCAACTGTTTCACGTTATTATGACAATGCTGCATAATGCACAAAGTATCAATCGTAAACAGTTAATGGCAATGTCATAAAGACATTACTCTTACTCTAGCTTTGTATAGAACGTTGTATAAATACAGAGTAAAAACATTAAGCAAATAAACTCAATAGAGCCAGCCTAGTAGTAAAAACGTTTAATTATAACACATCATGCAAGAGGTTAAGAATTCATATGAATCATCTCTACAACTAGCATAGGAAGCAAATGGAAGTGCATACCTAATAAGTAGTTAATATACAAGCAGTGACCGAAAGCTAAATAAACACTGTTAAAAAACAAGATATTCAAGCAAACACAATAAGACAATGAGACAAGGACAGACTTAGAAGATTGAGCAAATTGTTCCAACAATTTATCACCTCAAATTCAGGGTTAGCTTCTTCTGTTTTGAAGCTTCTTCTGTTTTGACAAAATATGCGAGAATCGTGCAAATCCAAATTTCTTTCTCTTGGTAGAAAACAGCTTATGGCCAGTTTCTTTCTCAACTTGTCTGTCAACTGGTCGATCATTGTTCTGTTTGCCAAGCATATGACCCAGTGACACATTCTGTTTCATCGAGATTCCTTCTCCAGCTTCAAACTCTTGTGGTTGAAGCAGCTTCCTGCTAAGTATTTGTCCTATTGATAGGGTTGGCTTTAGAATTGGCTTTGCTTCATTTACCAGATGCAATCCATTCACATCGAGGAATCGAGTATCTCTCCGATGATGAGACAAACAACAGTTTTTGAACTTGGTAGAGTTGTGTATAGAAGAACGTCTTTTTTGACCCTCAGACCGCCAATTCCTTAAAGCCTCTTCAACTGCTACTTTGTCTCTATTTGCAGCTTCTACCCTTTCTAGAGCTTCTTCAAGGGCCTTCTTGCTGGTTTTAACTTCTTCTGTAGCTTCTTCTACCCTTTTCAAAATGTCCATGTTTGACAAATTTGTTTCGTCAACTTCAAGCATGGCACTTGCAACTCTCTTCTTAGATTGTTCCTCTGCATCTCGAGCTTTGCCCGTCAGAGCAGTATACTCTTCAAATGAAAGAGTAACCTGATTTCCTGGTGAACTGTCATGATTAGATAGAGCATTAATTTCTGCAAGGGCAAAAGCTTCAGCAGCTCTAGCAGCTTCTTTCATTTTTCTGGCTGCAACCAATCTGATTTCAGCAGTTCTTATCATGGTTTTTGTCTGTTCAATCTCAGACATTGTTCTCAAAACTTCTGATTTTGCAGATTCTCCCATTCTTTTGAAATTCTCTGCCTCGGAACTTAATCGCTGGAGGTCTCTTGTAATATCTGAAGGGTCATCTGGAGCACCTTTAATTTCAGCATCTTTTGCTATTTGCAGCCTTAATCTGGTCTGGTTTAGCTCTTCCTCAAGAGAAGATATCTTTGAAGTATTTTGAACTAACCTCGCACGTGTTTTCTCAAGTGAGATTCTTTCCTTCTCTAACCTCTTATTAAGCGATTCAACAGAAGTTCGGACATCAGCAAGGTCATTAGTAGTTTTAGTTAAATTCAATTTGGCCTGCTTCAAATCCATTAGTATCAACCCCGGAGTAGATGAAGGATAGGGGATAAAACCATCCCTGGAAGGTTGAAGAACATGCAATTGACTCACTTGGTTTTCCTTTTCTGCATTGTCATCAACAACTGATTTTTTATCACATTTTCCCATCTGAAGATTCAAATTTGCTTCAGACTCTTCCTTCTGTATCTTTGATTTCAAATCTTCAACAAGCCTTTTGGTACTTTCCAATTCTTTCAACACATCAAGAGTTTCCCTTTCTTTCAAGATAAGTTCTTTCTCCAATAGCACAGCCTGCTCCTCCAGTTTTTCAGCGCCGAGCTCTTCTGCATGGTGCTGCTAACAAAACAAGGGGATGGGGACAAAGTTCACAATTTAGCTCAACCAAATACTTGAAAAATAAAAGTTTAATTCAAAACGAATATTCACACACAATATAAGGTATTATGCCAAGGACAAAATGTAGATACAATTCATTAGGTGCTTTTGCTGTTTTCCAGTCAAAGTGAAGTTTTCCCTTCAGAAATCAGCGAAATAAAGGTATGCTTTAAAGATTAACATGGGTTACCGAGGTAAAACTTCAATTCTAATTGGAGAATAATACCAAAGGCACCTACCTAAGGAACTACATTTAAGTTTTGTCCTTAAAACACCAAGTGTTTCATTTCAGTTTGATAATCAAGAAAAGTAATTGAACTCAAGAAATGAATACAAGGATGACATTTTTATCTTTTTCCTAGACACCATTCTCCATTTATAAATGACTTAAAACTACAGTTCATTGGGTGCAATTATCACTAATACTGAACAGATATATAACTTCAACACACTGTTTGTTTGGAGGGAAATGGAGGTGGAGGGAGGAGAGGGATTTTGATAAAAATCCTTGTTTGGTTCAGAGGTTTAGAGGGAAGGGAAAATAAGAGACCCCAAATCCCTCCGCAGTCCACTCAAATTTTTGTCTTTCATTCAAAAGCAGGGGGCTTATTTTTCCAGTTCCTCCCCTCATTTTCACCAAAACCAAAAGTCCAAAGGTTTTATATTGGGATTAAGTCATGGTTTCATCATGATCCTTGATATTGCAGAGAATGGCAGACAAATGAACAAATGCAACTAATGGGGGAAATTTATGGTTAGAGACCCCAAAATCCTTGACATCATGCCACAACTGTGGCTGCAGATCATTTGTTAAACTATCAAAAAGTCTCTAAATCTTTTTAAACATTGAACAAGGTTTTAAAAAACAGTCCGCAACAGTGATTTCAGCTGCAAAGTCAAGGTTTTGGGAGTCTCTGCGATCACAACAACCACAATTGTGGCCACATTTGTCCACAATGTCCTACAATATCACGGAACGACCACAATTGGCTGCAAAGTCAAGGTTTTTAGAATCTCTGAGACCGCAACAACCATAATTATCGCCGCATTTGTTCATAATTTCCTGCAATGTCAAGTAATAACCCCAAATGCAATCTAAAACCTTGACCTTGAAAGAGTCTCCTAAATCTTAACCAACGAGGCAAACGTAACATGGAGAAACAACCTAGTATGACAACAATAACAAACTTTCCACAGTACCATCAAGGAAACATCACAAATGGGTCAATTTACCACAACATATCACTACTAGGTAGTAAGTACTAACCACACAACAAATAAAAGAACAAAAGAACCCCAGTACCTCTCATTCCACCCAGAAACACAACAAAGACTCCACACAAGTAAAACAACAGAGACACCCTCCCCCCTCAAAATTCCATTAACAAAGGTCCCACCTTTTCCCACTGAAGAAAGAAGCAATAAACGAAAACAACGAAATGGTAGCGTTTGACCTTGTGGGGTGCTGTTATGCAACAATGCCACAACCCAATTAAAGAGAGAGAGAGTGTGTGTCTGTACCTCAGAATCAGAAGCGACACACGTAATCTTACTGTGAAGGGGTTTCCAATATCCACCCCCAAACATTGTAACAGCTTCCTTCACCGATTCAAAGGGCGCTGAAGTATCAATCTCTGTTCTCAAACACTTCTTCTTCTCCGAACCCAGTTCGGATTGATTCGTCGTCATTTCGACCACGTCAGCGGCTTCCATTTCCATCACCAAACAAACGTAACCAAAAAGTAAAACCAAAGCAAAGCAAACACAGTAACACAGCCTCGTTCGTCCTTGCTCGCTAGAATTTGAAGCACGCGACAAAACAACACGAAGTAGAAAACAGAGGTTGAAGGAAAACGACAAGAAGCTATAGGAAAGTGTTTGTGTGGTGTCGTTGGCACACAAATATGTTGTCGTGTCGCTCTCAAGTACTTCGCAACGGACAGGAATCAGAGTGAGTGAGAGAGGGGGGAAAATCAGAAAAATAAGTTCTACTGAACGTTTCAAATTGAATTTCCCATAATGCCCATAACAAATTAAGGATGGGTGATGATTATTAAGAGAAAAAAAGGGGGAATTTTGTTTGCCACTTTAGTTCAAATTTAAATGGAGAATAATAGTATAGAATTAGGAGGAAGACATTGTTAGATTTTTTTTATAGTTCGTTACAAGATTGGTACAAAGATATTTACATTGAAAAATTTGACCAATATTTTTTGGTGAATTTTTAATCATATTTATTTTTATTTATAAAATTCGAATCAAAAGAATTAAATTTAATCTCACTTAAATAAATAATTTCTTGGTACATTGCTAGATATTTTTAATATTTTAATTATTAAAAGAGGTTATGTAAAGATCCTTTTTAGCCTATCTTTTTTTGACAAAATTAATATTTAATTTCAAATTATTATTAGAAAAACATGATGTTAATATTATTCAATTTTTATTTGGGTAAATAGTTATTTTTATCCTTGAATATGTAGAGCATTGATAAAATCGTTCTTGAAAGATGAAAATTCAAATTTTTGTTCCCGAAAGTGTAAAAAGTGCGACAAATTCATCCTTCAACTAACTTTTGTCCATTACAGTTAATGAAAATGCCTACGTGGTATAGAGGGACGAAAATGTCATAAAAATGATTTTATTGGACCTAAATGCCAGTAAGTCACCATTGGATTAAAATGCCACTAATTTCAATTGGACTAAAATGTTAGTATTTTTTTTTTTGGCGAAAAAGGTCAATACTTTTTTATTGGATTAAAATGTCATTAAGGATAAGTATTTCCTCTTTTGTTATCATTACAAGCATAATAATAATAATACAATAATCACTTAAAAATAGAAAAACAAACATAAGTTAAAAGAAACATAATAATAACTATAATATTGATTAATAACCATAATTTGTTTGTCACAATAAAAATTATCTAAAATAAACATTGTAATAATTTATTATTCATTACAAATTTATCCAATTATAATAATTAGTCATAATATATTATAAATAAAAGACAATAATATCACATATTTCACTTCTTCTAATATTGGTGGCAGGGCAGCCCTGGTAGATTGTGACTAATTATTATAAATTTGATAAATTTGTAATGATTAATACATTATTACAATATTTATTTTGAAAAGACAGACATATCAATAGATTGTGACTAATTATTATAATTAAGATAATTTTATAATGATTAATACATTGTTACAATGTTTATTTTGATACATTTGTATAATTTTTATTTTTTATAATTTCTTTCGACAGACAAATTATGGTTATTATTATATTTCTTATAACTTATGCTTTTTTTCCTATTTTTTAAGTGATTATTATATTGTTGTTATTATGTTTGTAATGATAAAAAAAAGTTTTACCCTTAATAACATTTTGATCCAATGAAAACCTACTAACCTTTCTTGCCAAAAAAAAAATTACTAACATTTTGGTCTAATGAAAATTATTTGACATTTTGGTCTAATTGAAAATTAGTGACATTTTGATCAAATGGTAATTTAGGTCCAATAGAAGAAACTACTGACATTTATTCTAATGGTAACTTATTGACATTTTCATCCAAAATCTAGTCAGCAGTCATATTAATAATCATTTTTATGATATTTTCGTCCATTTGTGCCTCATAGATGTGTCTCATAGACACTTTTATTAACGGTAACGAACAAAAGTTAACAGAATTTATCGCACTTTTTATATTTTCAAAGACAAAAATTTAAATTTTCATCTTGTAATAATAAATTTATGGGTATTCTACACATTTAAAAACAAAAATGATTATTTATCTTTTTTCTTTTCACGTAGAGTATGAGGCCCACACCACAACCACGCCTCAACAGCTTGAAAGTGCCGAATTGTGTGTGAACGGTAACTAACACACAACACAACAGTATATTATTTTAGTTTAATTGATTTTGAAAAAAATATCGAGGTTGAAACTTGAAAGCGGTTGACTGGCTCATTTGATAAGTTCAATTAAAAAGTGGTATTCAAATTGAAACAGTCAACGATAACGGTTACATAGGAGGTCAATTGAAATTTTATATTATCTAGTTCATAATTGTGTTTGGTTTTTTTGTTTTTCTATAATCAAGAAGATATCATTATTTTAATTAGATATTAGATACATTAGGAGTTAATTAATTGACAAGAATTAGTTTTGATGTGTGTTTGATTTCTTATTATTTATGGGATCGGTGTTGGATCAACCGTTCAATTTTTGAAATAAATGGAGTAAGTGAAAATTTAAATTGAGTTTTTTGTTAAGGACAAATTGAGTTTTGTTAGAATTTATTATGTTCAAATCTTTAAAATATTATTTAGATTTAAAGATTTTATCTATTTGTTTTAATTTATTTTAGATATTTGTTTCCGATTATTATGCTTATAGTAGTTAAATTTTGTATTACAATTTAGTTTTATATATAGAGATAAGAAATAAAAAATGGTTTGTGTTAAACACACCTCCTATATTACTTATACACCTCCCTTTTACTTATTTTATAATTATTTTTACGAAGACATCCTTTCATCTTTTTGTAGAAATCAGTGTACCTCCTTCTTTGTCCCTTCTCCTCGTCTGGTACGCTTCCTTCGTGGGTTACCATGCCTAATCCCTAATGAAATGCAATGTGCAGAGGAACAGAGCCATCGTACGAATTTTCAGAGAAAACAGAAATGGCACATTTGGAAAAAGAATTACATAACAAGAAAAAGGGGGTATATAAGTAAAAATGAGAGGTGTGTTTAGCAAAATCCTTAAAAAGATGCTCCATGATTCCATCAAAGTTCCTAGGTCATGTTGGACCATTGTTATTTACACCTTCAAACTTTTTTAGTAAACCTTCAAATTATATTTTTTGAAAAAAAAACTTTTGAAATATTAAAATTGTAACACTTCCATAAGCCAATTCTCAAGAGAGAGAAAAAACTAAACTTTAAATACTAAAGAAAAAAGGAGCATCAATCCGTCTTTAAGTTGCTCTATGTTTGTTGTGCATTGATATACTCACTTTTTCTATTTGTTTAAAATAAGCCATAGAAAAATTTAATTATGAGATTCGAGAAGTAGTTATAGGAATATGAATTTCATGGATGCATTGACAGTCTAATTTTGTTGACAAATCTTCTAAGTAAAATAATCATCAAAATCATACCTTTTTTGCGGATGAAGTTGCTCCTTCAGTTAAGAATTACAAATTTTATGACTACGAGAAACACAACCAAAAGCCTAGATTCTTTGAGACTACAGTGTTACCATAATAAATTATTCCAAATTGTGCAAAGGTTCTCCCTTAAAAGGCAATTTGGTGTTATATTTTCCCTATAAATTGGCTTCTAGAAATTCTTTCATAATGTTAACTTTTTAACACTTTTGAAAAGTACTTCTATATTAATAAAAAAAATATTGAGAGATGTAAATAACAAATTATTTTCGTTGTGAGCAAAGGAGTTTTTTCAACAATAACAATAGAACAATGACAAAAAACACACAAAAATTTAAAATTTAAGTATTAAAATATTTCAATCTCATCAGTTTAAACAAAACACTATAAACTAAATTAACCCAATCCTATAAGATCAAACAAAAGTTCATAAGGTATATAATACTTCAATTTCATAAGTCCAAAGAAAAATCAATAACTAAAATACTTGAATCTCGTATACTTAAACAAGGACATTTAAATAATTTTATTATAATAGATATCTATTTGATCATCCATATTATATTTGTTACAAATTTCATTTATGGATATAAAAAAAATTGTCATCCCTGATTTGGTACAATTATATCAAAATGAAACCCAACCAAGTAACAAATTGCTTAGATAAACTTAGTAAATCCTCCATTCTTTCTAATAAGGTTTTTGAAGTGGATTGCTTAGTAAAACTTAGTCTTTCCTCCATTTTTTCTTAATAAGGTTTTTGAAGTAACCTTGGTTCTATTTTGAATAAAATCAGCTCATGAGTAATCATACTACTAATACTAAATTTATGAGAATAATATTTTAATCATTATACATAAAAATCATTTTTTCATTCCGATGTAAAAACAACAAAAAAACTGCTATAATGGATGCTAGAAAGCTCATCATCATATGTAAAAAACTTGCCATTCCAACCATCCCTATCCAAAGCTGACATTATTAACACTCCTCCTTGTTTCACTTCCACTGGCAATATTGACATTATAATTCAAAGAATTCAACTTCACTAACACCCTTAACTGAACTACTAATAGCAGGAGTTTCTGCAGTTAAATAACCAAAAAGGCTCCTGGCTTTTCCATAGATCCTGGCTCCTCCCTAGATCCTAACACTCACCAACTATTTGTTCTGTTTCATTTTCCTAATTAATTAAACCTGCACTCTCCAATAATTCGGTATGTTTAATTTTCTTCATAATTAATTAGTTGTGATTTTAGTTGGCTCACTCCATTGTCAAACCTCAACTGTTTCACCGGTCAACTTCTTTAGGATTTGTGAATACAAATGTTCTTTTCATCAATTAAAAAAAAGTGTTCTCTTTGTCACTTATTTATTTCATCTTTATATATATTTATTTAAAAATATTATTTGAGATTAACAAAAAGAGACTCGTCTTAGTTCTTATCCAAAATTAATGTTTAATAAACATTTTTTATAGAAAATTATTATGTTATTATTGTAAAATATTTATCAATTTAGTTAATATTTTCTTTTTTTTCAATCATACTTTATATATATATATATATAGATTGATTTCAGTTGTTTGAAAGATTCAAACTAATAAAAGATTTAAACGATTTGTTGGATCAATTACAATTTATTGAAATTTTCTTAATTTTTTTTAAGAGTAAAATAATTTAACACTATCATTCAATTATAAGTTTAATGTTTGCATGATTTTTATTAAGGTAATTTTATAAAAATGAAAATTTTCATTTTCATAAATAACGGGTTATGATTTGATGAGGATATAAATCTATGGTACACTTATAACTTTACATCGTATTAATTAAAATTAGTATAGATAAAGAGATACAATTTATAGAAATTGTTGTAATAAAATTGGCAGACAACACGAGAATAAGAACCTTGGATTTTCCGTCATAAAAAGCAGAAACAACATTGGAGTTTCCTCAAATCCAATCCATAATCGGTCGCTGCCGAAGATCATTGTTGGCTTCGCTTCTCTGTCTCTCTCTCTGCGATGCATTCATTTCTTCGTTCTTCTCCACCATTTAATACATATTATTATACTACAAAAACATAACACATTTATTTATATATATATATATTCCCTTGTTGGGGTTACATATACACTTTGTTGTTGTTGTTCTTCTTCTTCACTTCTTCTTCTTCATCTTCTTGTAAAATGGCGAATGCATCTGGGTTCTTCACCCCTTCGGTTCCCCACTTCAAAGTGAGGGTTAAGCCTCTCAACACTGCCATTGGATTCTCCGCTAAAGTCGTTTGCTTTGGAAACATCGAAGGAGCTGAAAAACATGCTTCCACCGTTTCCCCTTCTTCCCAATCTCCAATACCCAGGTCGCTTTTTCTCCTGTGCTTGATCTATTTCTGTTAAATTTTTGATTTTGAATCACACCCAACTCAGTTTTTGTTTGCCATCTCAAGCATTATTTCTAGGTTATGAAGTTATGTAGATACATCTCATGGCTTAGCTTAGCTTTTGTTAATTAGTGTTATTTTGGATCAGAATAATCTGGATTGTGTTTCGTATTATCATCGTTTAATTGAAGTGTGCAGGCTTGTCAGCAAAGGGTGCAAGTTAGTTGGATGTGGCTCTGCTGTGCCAGCTCTTCAGATTTCTAATGACGATCTTTCGAAAATGGTTGATACTAATGATGAATGGATATCTGTTCGCACCGGGATTCGTAGACGACGAGTTCTTTCAGGTTAGTCATTGGCAGTGGCATTAGTGACTAGTCCCATCTTTCATGCTAGTACTAGTGTGCTATAAACAGATAGGTACAGTGGTTAGAATTTGATTAGATTACATTGCCTGCTCTTAGAGGGCAAGCCCTGGTGCAATAGTTGAGTTGTGTCTTGGCAACTGGTTAGTCATGGGCCTGAATCCAGAAACAATTTCTTTGCATTTGCAAGAGGAAGGTTATGTACAATTACCCTCCTCCAAAACTTCACGAAGCGAGGAGCCTCTGGTATCAGGGCATGTTAGTTAGTTAATTAGTATGATCAAACACTGATTGATAAAAGTTATAAAGTATAAATGTTGAACACTGAAATCACACATAATACAGCAATACAGTTGCTGTCCCAGAGACGAAAGTCTCCTATCATGCAAATACAATAATAATACACTTGTTGTCCCAGAGACAAATGTCTCTTACAGAGGGTTTTTCTCTGTCCACAAATTACAAATAACTTTACGCTCCTAATAACTCAGCAGTATATCAGAGATATACTCCTCATCATAACTACCGACAGTAATTTTCTACACTACCACTCGGCAATTTGTAATACAGAACTGTTTTCTAAAGCAGTTATCTGAGTTTCTAATACAGAACTGATTTCTAAAACAGCTATTTTCTACACTTGACTGTCATAACTACCCCTAACTCTCAGTTTCCATCATAGTACACTTCCTTTCTCAGCTTAGCCTCTTTATGATAAATTGGCAAGGCAAAATTGAGCATCTCAAGAGGGTGAAGCTTTCATTTATGTTGCATTGCCTGCTGTATAAACCCCGTTCGTGTTTTCATGTGATAATCCTGTCTAGACATGCTTAGTATTGTTTTGGAAGTTTTGTAGTATAGTAACGTGTCTGCCTTCTATTGCTTGCTGTGGTGCTTGCTTACTATAAAAAAATTGCTTGCTGTTGTGCTTGCAGGCAAAGATAACTTGACAAGTTTGGCAGTAGAGGCAGCTAGGAAAGCTCTTGAGATGGCAAAGGTAGACCCTGATGATCTTGACCTAATATTGATGTGCACATCTACGCCAGAGGATCTTTTTGGTAGTGCTCCACAGGTATGGGTTCAGGATGTATCGTGTTGAGAATAATTCTTTACATTCTGCTGTTGTCTTTAACCTTTGCCTAGGAATCCTTTTTTTTTTAATTATTAGGACACTTTAAGGGATTAGTGGTGTATTTGAGCAATTACATGTTACAAACTTCCTCTTGCAAATGATTATAGCTTATTATTGTATTCATATCTCTCCAAGATTAGGTGTCTTCTTTTCATTTATGGAACCTCTTGTATAATTTTATTGTCATTACAATGTGCAGATTCAAAAACAGCTTGGCTGCAAAACAAATCCATTGTCTTATGACATTACAGCTGCATGTAGTGGATTTGTGTTGGGTTTAATATCAGCTGCTTGCCACATTAGGGGTATGAATTGGTTATTTTTGTTGGCTTGATAATTCCTAAATATGGTGAAAATCATTGCCCTTTATTGTGTGAGTTCAGGAGGTGGATTTAATAATGTTCTAGTTATTGGGGCGGATGCTCTTTCACGATATGTTGATTGGACAGACAGAGGGACCTGTATTCTTTTTGGGGATGCTGCTGGTGCTGTTCTAGTACAGGTAATTGTATATCTTCCAGGCATTGTTCAACATTGGTAGCAAATGTCAGTTAGCAATTTGGATCTTGTTTCTTGGCTATTACAATTAGTTTTGTTGGTTATGTTTGTCTTATATTTGTTTAAGATGAAAGCAAGGTTTTGAGAATCTTTTTAAAATTTAAGATGATAAAGATTTTCAAACTGTTATCCTCATCCTTGAATTACAGTTCAAAGTTGCAAATATAATATTAAATATATTCTGAGAGGAAGTCTGCTGTCCCTAGGTTTTCTCTAGATTTTATTGTTGCTTAAGAATGACAATGAACTGATGATTTTTTATTCGACAAGGAGAAGTCAGTTATAGATAAGGGATATAAATTGATGCCATTGCTCTGGTACCATGATTACATTGCAGGCCTGCAACAGTGAAGAAGATGGTTTATTTGGTTTTGATTTGCATAGTGATGGCAGTGGTCAAAGGTTTGTGCTTCTCATATCATTCAAAAGAGTTGTTCTTCTTTCTGTAAGCTATGTAATTAAGAACCAACTCTTACTTCGTGTAGGCATTTGAATGCTTCCATTAAAGAAAATGAATCAAATAATGCATTGGATTCAAATGGTTCTGTGGTTGGCTTTCCTCCCAAGCAGTCCTCATATTCATGCATTCAAATGAATGGCAAAGAAGTCTTTCGCTTTGCTGTACGATGTGTACCACAGTCAATTGAATCTGCTCTTCAAAAGGCTGGTCTCCCTGCATCTAGCATTGATTGGCTACTTCTCCATCAGGTACGCTGAAATGATCTATAAAATAAAGCTCAAGCGTTTTACCAATATACTTGTTGAAAATTATGCTGGGAGTAATACTGATGAATGAACCAATTCCTTCATCTGTTGCCCATACTAACTCTTCACAGCATTGTTGTTGCTTATAGCAAATGTGATGATAACTTAGGGGATAGGTAACATCTATTGGTTGAATCACTGTTGCAACTTACTATGATTTCTTCAAATAGGTGGACAAAGTGGATTTGCTATACATTTTGCATTTTTATTTTGGCACCCTAGATGGACAGATGGTGGCTGTTGCGTTATCACTTACTTGCTAAACTTGTTAGTATCAAGTTCATTTGTACGTTTGTTTTCTAGTAAAAAGAATGTAAAATATCATTTATATTGAAAACAATTCATTAGCTTGTAGAAAGGTGATGTTACATGCATGTTATATTGAAAACAGAATATCATTTTTGTTAACCTGGGAATTGCACGGCATACTTGATAATATCTTGTAGAAAGGTGATGTTACATACACTTAGGGGGCCTTCATAATAAGTGCAGGCAAACCAGAGGATTATTGATGCAGTTGCCACTCGGTTAGAACTCCCCTCAGAACGTGTGATATCAAATTTGGCCAATTATGGTAACACAAGTGCAGCTTCCATTCCCTTGGCTTTAGATGAAGCGGTTCGAAGCGGTAAGGTTAAGGCTGGCCAGACTATTGCAACGGCCGGCTTTGGTGCTGGTCTTACTTGGGGTTCAGCAATTCTTCGTTGGGGCTGAATGCTTTTCTTTCACGGCAGAATTGCAAATAGAGAAGAATCAGTTGCAAGTGTAGCTGTCCAAATACCCCACATTCTTACACAATTGTAGAAAATGGGGTTTGGGGAATTTGCAAAAAGTAGATATCATTAACATCTAGCACTCCCTGAACATTTCCCTTTCTTTTTGTCTTCAAGTTATTTTGTCTTCAATTTACATTCTCCTTGGGCTTCCTTTCTCAGGTACCATTTTTTTCTTTTTTTGAGGCATGTATTTTGTTATTCAGATTTATTTTAAACGAGGCTTACTATTTATGTTTCTCAATGGTACTTGTAATTAAAAATGCAGCATGCCAAGTGTTTGCTTGCTTGTACTTTAAACAAACTTGTCAACACCAAGCCACCCCTTTAATTTAGTCATTTGTTTTTGGATCTAATAAATTGTAATGGGAAGTATCGGGATTTAAATTTTTTGATTGTATGTCTGCAAAATCATGGAAAAGAAAATCATGTTAACTACATTATGACACGTACTTTTACTGAGGAATAGAACAAGAACTAGGGGGGTTGCTGATGCTGTTTTGAAAGTGACTCACTTTCCTGATTATGACTTCTGTGGTCCATTACTACACGACGAATCAATTATGAACATGCTGTACAATTAACGACAGCCAATTTCAATCCATTTAGATGTTAGAAATTGTTTGTTAACCAAAAAGATAACAGAAAGTATGCTTGACCTCAAGCCTCAATGATCTTCTAGTTCTTTCATAGGATGAATTGGTGAACTACTGCTTCTAATATGTACCAAATAGGAAATCTATGTTGACAAAGAGTAAAATATCACAACAAAAGGGAAATCCTTTCTGAATATGGAAAACAAATAAACAAGGCCAGTCCATCTTAGAAAGACTAGAGTGTAAGAATGCATCTCTTTCAAGAAGTCAAGGCAAGCCTACAAAACAACGTTAATCTCTTAAAAACAACTGCAACTAACAGATACCCTATTGCCCTTATCTGTTACAATGAAGAGTTAAGCTAACCAGTAACCATCCTATACACGGTTCAGCTGCAACCATGCGCCATCAGGGGAAACCATGATGTGCATTCAACATGAATCTAACAATACTAGTGAATTCAGGCTCCAAATGCAAACATATTTGAGTGATCTAACATGGTGAGCTGAGGACTTTTGAACAAACCTTCAACATTACGAAATCTATTCTGCAGTGCCCTTATGCTTTCTCCTTGATTTGTTGTACAATTTGGAAGGTGGAGAGGGGGAGGACTCAAATGGAAGTGGTGGAAGGTCCATCTCTCCCTTCGAAATCTTAACAATATCCTCAATATCTGGCTGCAACTCGTGAATTTTCTGCAAGCGAGTGCCAAGTAACACAGGCTTGCTTGGTCCTTGTTGTAATCTTCTTTCAATCTCTCATCCACTAGTTCTATAATGTAACCAGCATGAGCCAAGTGGATGAGTCATGAGTCCCCGGTCCTGGCTAACCAAGTCCACCCCAAACTCACCCTTCCACCTCAGTGCATGTTTGAACTAAAGTTTGCAAAAGTATCCCAAGTCTCACTTCTCCAAAAGTTGAGTTTGCAGACACAATTTTACTCTCAAACATCACTATTAAGGGGTAACCAAACATGACCCCAAATGGCTTCTACTCTCAAACATGCTTTTGAACACTCCCACCGGAAATCCAAACATAAATCCTTGACAAGCCAAAGTCAGAGATCTTCCCACTCTACTCAGCTTCAAGCAGAACATCCAATATTATGCAGAACATGCTATCCTGCTATCCCAACTCAAACTCAAACTCCAACACAAACCCCATCTCCAAATAGGGACTCCTACAGGCTTGTGTTGGGCATATACTCGTACACCAACACTCTTATGTTCTTTTTCACAAGTAACCCGAAAAGGCCACCAAAAATGGTGACCTTAGCTCATTCTGAAACTTCCTCTCTGACTACAAAGACATCTCCAATAATGACTTTTGCCAATGACATTGGCAGTGTCAATTTAAACTTTAAAGTCATTGGTGGCTTGAGTTAAATCTTTGTATGAGAATCCTTGGAGCTTCAAGGGAGCACTTTCATCAAAGGGGATAGTCTTGGACTTGTGAACAAGAGAAGTAGAGAACGTTATTTATCAATTTTATTACACTATGTTGATGTCAAATTAATAACTTGTCCAAGCACCATTTCACCCACTGTTTCATTGTAGACAGCATCCTCTCACACTGCACACATTTCAATCATGATAAATGGTTGAGATGCATCACACCTTGGATCTCAACCACGTTCAATGAAAGAGTCCAATTGATATTAGGAGATAACAAAATAAAAACTAACTAAGCAATTTGACAACATATACAAACACGTCTCGTGGTCCAAAATTAATATTTCAAAATCAATTCCTTATTAAAAAAAAAGATTAAGTTTTAACTTTTCTTAAAGTATATTAATTTTATCGAACAACGTGAATTGCTATTGCAACTTTTTACTTTTAGCTGCTGCAATGTTCTAGCGGAAGTTTTAGCTCACCAAAGTCGCCCCTTAAGATTATAGCCTTTATTGATGTATGGTGTTATATATGTCTCTATCCTCCGTTTAAATAATAAAAAAAAAAACTTAACAAAAACGAATTAACAATTTAATGAAGGTATAGCGAAAATTTAATTGTTATTTGTAGATTTTTTAAGAAGTTCACACCGATCCACAACAATTAACAGCCACAAGTTCACTTCTCTAATGATTTTGACCAGTATTATTAATAGTATCGTTCATGACCTAGAAGCTTATGTATTTTCAAATAATAATTTAGGTTTAATAGAATTGATTGTTGTTTTTTTTAGCATGATGAAATGGATAATAAATTAATAATTATCGTGTACTCCTTTTGGAAATTATAAGATTGATTTAGTGATAATGAAGAGAAGAGGAGAGAGAAAAATATTGTGGTTCAAATTTATTTTCTAAAAAAAATTAATAAACTAATAACTAACATTTATCTATAAAAAATAAAATATAATCATACAATGTTCTTTCTTACATTTTTTTTATCTTTTTATTTTATTATATCCGTTATTATATCTTTTACTGTTATTTTTATCTCTTTCTTATTTTTATCTTTCATCCCAAAAATAGTTATGCTTATGTGTTAGCTAAGTAGAAGAACCAACTTCATAGAGTAGTAACTAATTGATTATGACAAAGTAACATACATATTTTGACTTGACATTTAGAAGGAACAATGATGATACTCTCATAAACAATTATACAATATTAGTATATCCACTTTTATTTCACCTTTTAACCCCTAGCCTATCATATTACATCAGTATTGCATTTTTTTTTCTTTCTCATCATATTTTTTATAGTATGTTTGATAAATATTGAGCGCAAAAATTAAATAAAAAATATGATGATAATAGATTTTATTTTATTTGATTAATAAGTGGAAAGAAAAATGAGAAAAAAGTCAACTACAAGAAACAAATAAATTCAAATTTTTTGTTCCCTTAATTCAAATTTCATTTTTTATTCACTTATTTTCCTTCCATTGATCAAGGAAACCTTAATTAAGTTTTTTTTTTTTTTGGGGTAATGCCCCTAATTAAGTTTATACACCTCATTGGATCCAGACCAATCATTTTCCTTGAAGAAAAGCTTAGAGATAAGATATAATTGATTGTGGCATGATACTTGTCGAGATACTATTAAGTTTCAAAGTGCATGAAAATGGCTTGATGGAATATACACATCTTGCACAAGCACGAGTTTCTCCTTTTCTTTAAAGAGTTTCCGTTCCGCTATATACCAGCACATTTTATTCTCCTAAATATAGTGTGGAAACCTTTATTCAGAATTAACTAATTATTAAATAATTCGTTAAATTTTAATTGAAGATCAGATCATCAAAGTTGAGCTCAACATTTTCTATGCAAGACTTTCCTCTTTAATAAAGAATCTTACAGATGTTTTTACATGCAGATTAAAACTTGTAATAATAATCAAATACAATAATTTTGCTGGGAGAGTGACGTAGCATTCCCCTATAGCATGCATCAATGATTACTTATGATCTCATGTGGTAGATTAAATTCTTATTTTCGGATACTATAACGAATAATAATACTGGACCTCAATGACAAAAGTAATAATAATACTGTAGATTCATTAAAACTAAAAAGTTTTACTTACAGATTGAGAAATTAATTAAGAAACCAGTATTTAAAAGTGTTATAAATGTAAACAAATTATTTTTTTATAACAAAGTTTGATTAAATAATAATATTTTTTTTATATTGACTTGTTGAGTTGGATATATGAACCTTTAAAATTAAGCTTATAGAACTATATATAAAAATAATGAGTGTGTAGATAAAAAAAGAGTCCCATAAAATAATGAGGTAATAGGGACTCTTAAAACTGACCTCTTTTTATAAAAATAAGAGCAGACAATTTGGAGGGGGGAGGGATTTGGATTTGAGTAGACGACAATCAAATCGAAAGAAAACAAAAATTAACTCAATGAATAAAACAAATAGATAGTGGAAATTCAATAATTAAATACTCTAACCCAGTGTGTATTTCAAGGAGAAAATGGGGTTAAACTGATCGATGTAAGCTATAAATTGTTTTTATAAGTTATCTTGAAAAGTTTATCGACAGAAATATGTTAAAAACAAATTATAAGTAAATTTTAAATAAGATATATAGTTCAAATAAAGTAATTCTTGCTTCATGGTCAATTGCCGTAGGTTTTCTATCATATTGATTAAGGGATTGTGTTTTTAAGAGATGATTTTGAATAAATAACTTAATTAAGTACTTATATATTGAATAAGTGTTTATCATATAAACACTTATCGAATAATTAATTTATCGTATAAGCACTTATGCATAAATTGTTTCCATAATCAGAGAAAAATGAGATTAAAATGTTTTAATAGATGTTATAAGTTGTTTTGTAAACTATCTTGAAGAGTTTACTGAAATAAGCTAAGAAACAGCTCATGAATATATCATAAATTATTTTCATAAATTTTCTCAAATATTTACACAGCTACATAAATATTTACATCATAAAATAAATTCAAATAAACTGTAATATACCAAGGAATGTAACTTAATTGAATGAGTTAAATATGAGTATTATTGTAAACCCTTCAGATAACAAAATAAATAAACAGCAATATTGATAAGTCTTTCAAAAACCGGCGGATCTTTACGGAGGCTAATGGGATAATTGTTTCCACAAAAGTAAATTTTTTTATTTGAATATATTGAATAAATTTTTTTTGTCCCCGTAAAAATTAAATCTTAACTCCACAAGATAATTTTTTTAATAAGATGAATATAAATAGTTGTAAAAAATAAAAGAAAGGATATTAATTTTATCCACTTTATTCTTTTAAATTTTACTATTTTTAATAAAACTTATATAAATTTTTAAAAGAAAATATTAAACTATTTTTTGCTTCCAGTGAAGCTTTGAAACATATGGGGTTATAGGAGAGTGATATTAGAAATTAAATTTAATGTAGTTCATGACTTGTTCTATTTGGGCACTTCGCCTAGGCACACACTATGGGCCACTTTTGGCATTTGCCTCACCGGCCATCTCTTGCATTATATGACAGAGGGGTTGTCCCACAACCGGAGATGGCATAATTATTATTTTGCATGCATTTATTTGTGTTTAGGTATTCATGCATAAGCCCTAAAAACAAATTTGTCCCTATAAAAAAAGTTAGTTTTCATCTTTCTAAAATACGAATTTACCGTTTTTGCTTATTTTACAAAAGACCAAAAATAATTATTTCATTTTAAGAGATAAAAACTAAAAAGACTGTTACAGGAAACAAAATCAAAACTCAGATATTTTATAGAGACTAAATATTTTAAGCTCTCAACAAATTAAATATTATATTTTAATTTTTTTAATTCTTTAAATATTTCGGTTAAAATATTCATTAGTGAGATCCTGATTGAAATACTAATATTAGTTTAACACCATATCTATAAAAGAATGAAAACTTTGTATTATTTATCTAATACCAAAATAATCAATATACAGTTGTTAAAAAGGAGTATTTTCAAAATAAAACGCTTCATAAATTTATAGAAATATTCACCCTCTGAATATAAGATTTTATGCCGCTCTCTGTATATAATAATGAATTTAAGTTTAATGGTTAAAAATTCAAGTTAGTCAAAATATTGTGATAGATTGAAAGATTTTCAAGATTATGTGAACAAACACACCGTACTTTAATTTAAAACTTTAATATTTAGATTTATAAATTTTTTTTAGTACTTAATATTTTTATTCCTATACTCTTCAACTCATACTTATATTTCAACAAAGGCTATTTTTTAAAAAAATTAACCGAAAAACTAGTTAGAAAGCTAATTGAAAACGGAAAAATTAACGTATAATTGGAAGTTGAAAGTTAGCGTATTAAATTAGAAGTGTTGGGGAAATTAAATGTTAAATTAACTAAAAAAATATAAAATAACATAAATAAACATATTATATTCTACTATTTTATGTTATATTTTTTATGTTAATTATATTTTTCATGTTAATTATTATTCTGTTAATCTTATACTATTTCTTAAAATATTTTTAATCAAATTCAAAATAATATAAGAAAATACAGTTAGGTAGACATTATATTTTTATTATGTTATTTAATATTAAAAAAAATTGTATAATATATAATTATTCAAAAAATAATAGATAAAATATAATGTTTAAATAATAAATTTAATATTATAAGTGATACAATGCTTAAAATAAATAATGTAATATAAAAAATATAAAATATAAAAAAAAAACATGTCATTTATCATTATCAATATCTTGATTTATAATGCTAAATTAATAAAATAAATAGTATAATCATTAATTAATAATGCAATATAAAAATATTCAAATCTAAAAAATAAATAAACTAAAGTAAATCTATGACCTATTATTTTATATTAAATAACAATAAAATCCTAATTTATTTTTAAAAAATAAGCAGGAAATCTAAGAAATACATTAACGATAAAAAAAGAAAAAAAATATAAAAAGTTAAAAACTAAAAACTACATTTTAAAAAAAGTTACTTCAAGTAAAATTTCAAAAAATACTAAAAATTACTAAAAAAATTTATTTATCAAATAATTAAATAAATTTTTCAATTAGTAAAAAAAATAAAAACTAACTAAAATACATTTTCAAACATAAAACACAATTAAAAATTAATAAAAAATAATTATTTATTTAGACTTATAATTTTGGTTTTAGTAATGTTACTCTTGGATCGACCATTATCCCAATCCCCATGAATAACATATATATTTATATATGAATATGATTATTGATTTTTTTAAAACTATTACTACTTTAATTTTCTAAAGTAACCTTCACCTCTCAAATCACTATATCCATCCATTGCAACAGTTTACCAGCTCAACCAATCAGTACAAAAGTGTGTATATATATATCACCAAGAAGGAAATTGATGTGAGTGATTATTGGGTCTTGTTATGAAAAGGAAAGAGATTTGTGGTGATGGACTCTTAGAAAATATCCCTACCCATTAATTATTTAATCATGAACTTCATCTAGCTAATGACATTCAGACACATCTACTCCTACAGATATAATCGTGTCATGTTCAAACACCAAGAGTAGTGTCATGCCCTTACCCTATATAATACTCACTGATACAAGACACAGTGATCCACTCAAGTTTCTGTCATAAATATGATGAAAGATGGACCATGGGGTAGGTGATCTTCTCCCCAATTCATTTAGTTCAGTCCTATTCATAGTCACAACCTATTAAACATATTTATCTATTATCTTATTATTATTCTTCCTTAAATTTGAAGAAACTACTGTTAAAGGCCACAGGTTTCTTCAGTGTGCAATAAATTGCGTAAATTTCTGGAAGTTGCATGTGAGATAGCTCGTAGTACAAGAAAATTTATTAAATTACAACAATACAAGAGGAAAGGGCATCCCTTAATGTGGTGTAATGTGCCCCATGTTAGGCCTATTAAGGGACTATTTTATAGTATCACTTCAAAGTTTGACTCTCAAGGGTAGAAGATCTGCAGCCGTAAATTTAGCATGTTTTGTGGGTATATCGTGCCTGATCAAGCAATTCATGTAGGAAAGTAAAAAAGTCTATACTCTATATTCTATAATCTATATATGTAACTTTAAGAAGGCTCTAATAATGAACCAAATTGGAGTTAGTTTAAATTTGTGTTAATTTTAGTGCACTGGGCACATGCGCCTAACACATAATTTGATGGAATGTTAGTGGATATTTGGTAGTCAACTTTGTTTTTCTTAAAATACATTTAGCAATACTGAGTTCAAATTAAAACTTATATGAATTCAATTAAACTATTTTTGATTGAGAAGGACGTACTTGTAGACTTAGAATTTTCTCACACACAATAAAATAAAAGAGGGAATGGTCAAAATCATTGGATGCAGAAACTCCGAACCTTTGTCATTTAAAAGTAAATTAACAAACAATATGATACAATATCAATTGCTATCAATAATGGAGTTGCATGTGTTGCATATTAAAAGATATCCAAGTGCTGACTTCATCTCTCTATGTATATGTGACACTATTATTTAAATCAAAACTAAGTCCAAAACCTCTACCTCCTTATTTTTTTCTCTCCCTAATCAGCGTACCTTTTTGCAAACCAACAAGCACACACACAAATTCTCATCAAAGATGTTCAGTGCCAAAAAAGCTGAGCTTCATCCCCCAAAGACAGTGCTCCAAATCAAGCAAGATGATAAGTTTTTCAGTAGGCTTCTTTCCAAGGAAAGTTCCATGTCCAAACCCTCTTTCAGAATGGCTGTTGCAGTCCCTTTTGTGTGGGAGTCTCAACCTGGCACCCCCAAGTACACTTTCTCTGAGGACACTCTCCCACCCCTCACTCCTCCACCTTCCTATTTTGTTAACTTCATCAACAAAAAAAACAAGCCACTGAAGAAACGCTCAAGATCAAATCTCTTCTTAGCACTCTTTCCAAAACTAAATCTCAAGAAGAAAAACATTATCTCACCCTCTTCACCTTCCTCTCCATCTTCTCTATGGTCAACCTCAGATCATTCTTCCAAAGTAGTTCCAATGGGGAAGCATGGAAGAAGGCGTTTTCTAAGCTTTGGTTCATCTTTTGACTTTAGAGGAGATGATGAAGAGAGTGCTAGTGCTAGTGCTACTACTACTTCACCTACTTCAACACTTTGCTTTGGCATTTCTCGTTCTACAAGCACTTCGGCTAGTATTGGCTTCCGAGGCTCAAGCAGGAGGTCATGAGTTTCATTGTAATTAAGCCCTTTTCATAGCATCTTGGAGACTCACATCTTGTTTTGTGTTGCTGCTTAGAGTTTTATGCGTAAATGTTTTTTGTTCTGCCTCTCTTCATGCTTGTTTTAAATGGCTACCCATTTTTTAGGATAGAATTGGTCTTGAGCTTGTTTTTCCCTCAAATAAAAGTACTGCTTCCAAGGTGTATTGTGTTAAACATGTTTTGCCTTTAAAAAAGTTGAAAACATCATATATTGGTCCTCTTTGCCTCTAGAATGTGGCAAAGCATTCATGGAAGTAAGAACTGCTTTCAAAGAGATAACAAGGGAGAACAAATAAGAACTCACTTTAGTTGTAATTTGAAAATATAACTACTTTGTATTTGATGATTCAATTAAAGTCTCAATCATGTGTTTTAAATTGGTTGGTTAAACAGGATACATGAATTGTTTTATTTAAACTCCCCGATACATGTTTTTTATTCCTACGAATAAAAAAAATTCAATTAAAGTCTCAACAATCTCATTTCGGACACACCAGTATCCAATAGAAAATTTGAAGATTTTCCTACAGCTGCATGAGCTTTTGAGCATTTTCTGTCCCTTCACAAAGTGCTTTTGTTCTTTTGTTAGAGCATAGAAGTCAGAAGAAACATCAACTTTGGCAAAGTGCTTTTGTTTTATTTCTTTTCCCAGATAAGGCCAATATTAGTATTCTATGGACTACTTCCTTTTTGTTTTTCTCAACGTGATTATTCATTGCAAATAGCAAATTCAGGTAAAAGTTGCCATCATACTATTAATTTGGCCCAAATGGCAGACAAATTTGCTGCTCCATTTGAAATGACATGGCAGTTCATTTCCATGTCAAGTGGCTTTGTCTTAGTGTCATGTTGGTAAAGGACGCTTGGGTGTGTTAGGCGTTACCTTTTACTTCAACATTTCTCGTGTGTCACGGATTCACACGTACAAAATATCCTTAGTCACATAGCTAGGAACAGAACACATCTTCAGTTTCTGGCTTTCTGCAATTAATTGCTAGAGGGTGAACTTTCGTTAAGGGAATTTGTTTGAGCCTGTTACGTCAGATAGGCAAACAGTAACTACCTTTTTGTGTCTAGATACTTTCTTTAGAGAATTTGATCAGGGCAGGGTAAATAGTTTATGTTGTCATGTTACCAAAAAAAGAAGGGTGTAAATGGAAGGTCTTAACCACCTTTTACATTGTGGTTAAATTATTCATTCACTTCAAGCAATATGATGCTTTTTAAAATTAAAGTTTTTTATCAATATTTTATAGCTTCTCTGGTTATGCGCCCAACTACCCAGTAGTTTTTGTGTTGCTAACTTAAGTTGATTCGAATTATTAGCTTTACTTGTGTTTTTAACATGTAATCAAACACACTGTTAAATCGGAATTTTGTCGTAACTCTTGATCATATCATGGAAAACTATGGACAAATGAGAATGATGTAACAACTATAATTGCGATTGTGATATGGTTGAGAAGTTAGATCTAAAAAAAAATTGACATTGCAATAGAAAATGTTCGATTTTAAAACCTTTTTTGTTTTATTTAAATTATACTAATATATCAGTAAATTTATGTTTTGATAATTGATTAGTCATAGTACAAATTTGAAAACAACTTTTATACATATGTATAGGTAATAGGTAATGACCTTCTCTATATCATATCTTTGTATGGTGAAAAACTTCAGGTACTAAGGTATTATTTATCCTAAAAATTTCATGATAAAAGTATATCTGACCCTGCATTGTATAATGGATCAAATGGATATATGATGCAAAAGGATCGGGAGAGACTCTTGTTGCCAGAAAGGAAAGATTGAGGGATACCCAACTACCAAACACTTGTTTGATCTATTGATTGAACCTAATTTGTCGGCAGAGGAACTACTATTATAGTGACTTGAGCTTGGCCCAGGTTACCCATGTGCATATATGGACCACTCTTGGTATGGTATGGTATATGTTCACTATGTCACAAGTACAAATAACTAACTGTGATATAGTAAATTATCTGTACAATTCTAAAACAAAATTGGAAAAATCAAGGCTTGAAGAAATCAAATGAAATGCTGCATATATATTGCTCCCCTGCTTCGATATCAGTTGTGTTCCGTTTATGAGAAACAGAATGTACCTAGCAGGGTTCTCTGGGATTTGTTATGAGATCAAACTCTCCCTCTCTGAAGATGTCTATGGAGATGAAGCACCCCCAGGAAGATGATCACTGCCGGAGACAACACAAGTGGTGTGCTGTGTGTGCAGTGTGAAAGGAAAAAGAGAGAGTCAGAATTGTTGTGTACCTTTCACCATGAATGATGCTTTATTTATAGGATGATACCTGGATCCTGGGAAGATATTGTTGAGGCCCATTATCTTTGGTTAAGATATTCAGATTATTTAACTAGATGAATGACAGTTGTTGCGATCATATCTTTTGTTATATCTTCTATCTCTGGGTGGTTGTAAAATTCAAATATTTAAATGGGTCTATCCGTAATAAGTTGCATTATATTTTCTTGTGTACAACGGCCGCAATAAAGAAGGGAAGGGGACTAAAGGTCATGGATTTGATCTCTTCTACAACAACTGCAATAAAGTTAGAACATATGATTTTACGTAAATTATAACATAAAACTCTACTACTAGGCTGATATTAGTTGTAATATCTGGATGATGGTTTTGATCACTCAGATTTAATATTATTTAGATTCCTTTAATAATATTATCTTAGGTTTCAAAATTTATATACATAACTTTGTTTTTAGTATGTTAAACGTATGATGTAATATCCTCAAAAATATATTTTTATGATTAAATTATAATAATAGAATATGTAATATTCTCAAAAATATATTTTAATTATAATAATAGGATTTAAAAAGAATAAGTAAAAAAATTTATTATTTAAACTGGAATAAATATGTGCATTTCTAAACTTTTAAGGATAATTCATAAAGCTGATGACCAAATCTATAGACACTACTACAACAAAGCTATTCTAAGTCGGTTCTGGAGGGCTTTCTAAGTCGGTTCCCGCACCGTCTTTATAGCTGGCGTCCTTGAAACGTGGAGATTCGAAGTCGGTTTTGTGTCCGTCCTTGATTTTTCAATTCTAAGTCGGTTCTCCCGAGAAACCGTCTTAGCAGATCTAAAAAAAATTTAAAAAATAAGTTACTTTTCAAAAATCTAAGACGGTTATATGGCTAACCGTCTTAGAATGTCCACTTTCTAAGACGGTTCTGCGAATAACCGTCTTAGATTTGAGGAACATTCTAAGACGGTTTACCATACAACCGTCTTAGAACACTACATTTCAATGACAGGTTTGGCCAAGCAAACGTCCTTGATTTATTGTACGATCTGTTTAAGACAGTTACACATAGGACTGTCTTAGAATATTGTATTTCTAAGACGGGTTTATCTAGCAACCGTCTTTGATTTATTGCACGGGCCTTCTAAGACGGTTTAGTACATGACCGTCTTTGAATGTTAGAGTTCCAGCACGGGTTTACTTAAAAACCGTCTTAGATTTAATTTTTTTTTTTTTTAAATTATCATTCTAAGACGGTGGTAACCTATAACCGTCTTAGATTTTATTGTTTTTTTTTTTTGCTTTTTTTTACGGTTTTGCTATTTTTTTTGTTCAAAATTAAAATATAATAATAACTAATTAAAACACCCAAAATGATCTTTATTACTAATATACCACGTTTAATTCAAATAATATATTCTATTAATTTCCAAATAACTTACATAGTCTTTTTCTTTCAATTTTTACATTCGTAATTTGCAAGAATAAAAGAAAAAATAAAAAAACCACTTAACATTCAACTTCTAGGATCAAAACATAAATAAAACGTGGGTATATATTTGGATCACAGGTTAGGACACCATCAACATCCTTCCATACCTGTTTAAGTTATTGAAATTAATTATTTTCTTTTTGTCTCTATTTTGACATACCCTAGTGCTTTCCCAATTGCTGTAGCTGTGAAATCACTCCCCCCC